>LPNX010122374.1:35642-79265 GCA_001517045.1 Pseudotsuga menziesii
TTGTATCCATGGATGTTTTCAAATGTTTATACATTGTTGATTATATATGCTAGAATTAGATCTAACACCAATATATATAGTATGATTGTATTGTTTACTTGTTGTTGAGGAAGTAATCTATCAATTCAAGCTGAAGTTGGAAAGCTCAACAGGGATCTACTTCAACCGTCCGGAATAAGGTACGAGGTATGATCCTTTAGTGTTAGATATTTAATTTCTATTGCATATTAGAAAGGATTGATTTCTGGAGTCAAGTTGTCTGTTGTGGTACCCCAAGCCATAGGAATTTCTCTCCGTAACAACATGGGAAAGAGATCAAAGACATCCAAGTCTTCAAAGACTCGGAAATCCTGATAAAGACTCTATCCACAAATGACTTGTTCAATTATTTGTTTATCAACAAAGTCTTACAAAGGCTGAGAGAAGTGATGCATGATTTCTCTTCATATCTATTGTTTCATATTTTGTGTGGGTCGAATAAGGAATCCAATGTTAAGGCAAATGAGGGTTGCTTACTATAGGATCCCTGAGGATAAATGAAGAATAAGCCCATTGGGCTCCCATTCCGTAGACCAGAGGTAATCTGATCAAGGTTGTTATAGAGGTATTCTAAGAGATTGAAGATTGATTGTAATAATGGCTTATTTGGTTAAAACCCTTCCTTCATTCTTTTTAGAAAAATCATAATCGTTCTAGTTTTAAAAAAATACCTTAAAACAATCTACTTTACCCAAATCTTTAGATTTACTTTATATCACTTTGTGGAAAGAAAATGCTTTTACTAGATCTAAAATTTGCAACCTTGAAAATTTATAAATGATTTATAACTAATAAGACTCATATCTACTTATATTAATGCATGATATTATAGATCTGAAATCAAAATTGAACCAGTGACAAAGATAATTTAACATTGTAGATAAGGGTGAAGAGAAATAATCGTTGAATCTGGGCAAGGGGGTCCTCAAAGTGGCGATCAGAGGGACTAGTCCTTCTTAGAAATTGTTTGAATACATGAGGATGCCAAAATGCTCAACACAATATCCAATCTAGATATCCTTATATCTCAAAAAACTTGCACAACAAAGGATTAAACTCAACCTAGTGTAAGGACAAAACATGCATTTCCCATCAAATAAACATTTCCATCTAATGTCTTGAATGCAACTTAACCAAAAAGTAATGGATGAAACAATCACACTACTTTAACTTACTATGAAATACTTCTCCTTCAAAATACATATAAATAACCAAACATTTATAGTACAAGCATGTAAACAACACAATTATACCTCATAATATCGTAAGAACGTTATCATCCACACACAAAAGATCCAAACCTCGATTTTCCTCCAAATCCTTTATTCATTCAATAAAAAATACTTCACAAAGGTTACAATGCAATAGAGCATAGGTACCACCTTCTCATGCCAAACAATGGCCAATAGTCTTCATTATATAGAGAATGCTAGCCCAAGGGGGGCACATCTTTCATTGTAGTTAATTGAGGCACAAGAGAGAGTTAGACTAGAGTGGATCCCTTGATTGATGGGATTAAGAGCTAGTTAATACCATGAGGGAGGTGCCACCTCTTGATAGGTAGGCACACTCATTATTTAGAGTATCCGCTACTAATAAAACGTTGCCACATACCCTCATGTGCCACCATTTGAGAGAGGATGCATTCACAAATCATGGGGACTCACCACCTCTCAAGATTAATCTCAATCGAGATGCCAAATACTCAAAACCACTTGTCTTTAACTTTGAGTGCAATATGTCATTTTTTAATTGCCACATAACCCATGTGACTTATGATATGGTAGGCACATCCTAGACTAAATGAAGTTGCCACCTTTCACAAGCCCACTAAAGATGATTATTTTGACATGAAGAGAAGTCACCCTCATCCAATGAAGAGAATCACACCTTTCCCAAGCCAATCCAACATGTTTTTGGCATGTTTCCTTGCTTTTTGGTTTTGCCATTTTGTGTCATTTTTACATTTTTTTTTTTACATTTTCTGCCTCATAAAGAAAAAATGCTTTAAGTGATGACTTAATCCCTCAAATGTAGGAAAATTTGGTTTCAGGGTAAAGGGTACATGCCGAGTGTAAAAACAAGCACCCATGCTCCAAATTCCACCTCCGACCATACATGAAATTTTTATTTTTGCGAAAATGAAAAATAAACCTAGGGGGACCTAGAACATGTTCACATGACTCGGTATTAATGTCTAGCATGTTCATATATATTGACGCATGAACTTTAATAACCTCTGAGGTTTAACCACCAAGACAACCATTCCATCTTTGGAAAGTGAAAAACTTGAAAATTATAAGTTGTTTATTCAACAACATATAATTAACAAAGAAAAACACCTTGGAATACCCAGATTGGTGTCTAAGTCCTAGGAAGACAAGTCATTAACAAAAAACCCATGATAGTACATTTTTTACAATTTCCCTACAGGGTATGAACATGTGGTAAAAAGGTGAAAAGAAAGGGGCCTAGGAAGGCCTGAATGGACTTCTGAACTCAAAAATTAAACAAGTACTTTTTCATCTTTGGTTGCTCACTTGAAATTCCAACTGAGTGCAACTCGGGTGATAACATGCACCAAGTCCCCCCATATATTTTTGGGTATGAATAATTATCTTGACATTTATAGAGTTGTAGTTGTGTTTGTACTTCATCTGTACATGTAGAATCATGGAATTTTTGCATTCAATTATAAATAACCATTTATGTTCGAAAACAAAATAATGTGTGATTGCATTATGTTCACAACCTTTTCTCCCACATAAATATAACAATTTTCAATCAATCTGAAAATATATATTGCAAAGAGTATTTGGCAAGGATTGATCTCAACTCAAAACTGAACTAGGAAACCCTCATAAACATATAAGTTTATGATATTTGAAGCATGCATCACAAATATATATACAATCAGCTACTATGTGCGAGCACATTTTGTGTTGGAAAAACAATACCTGTACATATGTACAAGGGCTTTAATGCAAATAAAGCACAACAATACAGGTCATCTCCTCTGAAAATTACAATCCTAAACATGACAAGAAAAATGAAAGAAATACATAGGTGCTTTCAAGTACCGATTCTCAACCATAGTTCACACATTTTAAAGTTTCACTAATAAAGGAAAATTTGAACTTGTCTCCCCCATGCAAGCATGGGAAAAAAATCCAAGTTTTGTTCCTAGAAATGTTATTTGGAATATAAATTGAATCTGTTATCCAATCTTAATCACTTAGGAATGCCCTTTCAATCGAAATTTCCAAAACTCCAACTCTTATTATAAAAGTATTTATACAACTTGTAACCTTTATAGTATTTGCTATCAAGCTTTAATCCACAAAACCAACATAATAGGCTTACATTATCACCAAAATAGATCCATTTTAAACTTGGATCTATCAAGCATCAAGAGGGATCCAATTTCTTGAGGTGTAATTTTTTTTAATCTTAAGTTTTTTACTTGTTCGAAAAAATTTATACCTCAAGAATTTTGATCCCTTTTGGTGCTTGGTAAATCTTGGTTTAAAATTGATTTTTTTAATTAATTTTCAATTGGTTCTAATTTTAATGTAACATTATGTTACATTACTTACGTGACAACATATCCCCCCATACTGGGCTTTATAGCACCTCGCTACTCTCGGTGTAATAAAAAATATTTCAAATTACTATTAAAATTTTACTATACACAAATTTTATGCTAAAGATATTTTTAAATAATTTTACATTTAAATTAATGATAATGTTGGTATCATAACCTAATAATAAGTATAACATGGTTAAGTTGGATTGATTAATGTTAAATTTTTTATAATCATAAATAATATATATAGAATAATTATTAATTAATTTAAAACAATCCAAAAAAGTATAAATATAAGATAAGCATGAATATTTCCATAGTGTCCAATCATTATGTATAATGTTTTGGATTTTCATATGTAGATCATTTCTAAAGTGTTGGCTTGAATGGGCAGACCCGAGTTTACTGTAATGTACCAACAACACCCCTCGCTCACTGGCCCTTTCGGCAACAGACCGCAAAACGGCCTGAAGTCTCACCCGAAGTGATTCTAATGGGTTGGCCAAAGACTCAAGTGTCTTCGACCAAGTTCTATAGCATCCTGGGGTCTCACAGCTCTTCTTAGTCAGTGAGGTCTCTCTCCGCGACGCCCAATCTCTCTATTTCTCGTGGGTTCTGACAGGGGAAGACTTCTATCGCATTGCAGCGACTCTGGCGATGTGCAACTCTCTCTTCCTCTTAACCTGCGATCTGCGCTATCCCGCACCGCAGCTCCTCTGATGGTGCGATATCGCCTACTGTCAGTGTGATATCTCCTATAGTACGGCCCACTGCGACCCTCACGGTCCAAAGGCTATCGCACTAGGAGGAATGACTTAGCTAACTTTCAACAAGATATCAAACACTCTGACATGAACTTTCACAGTTCAACACGCTCTACCTCAACTATACTTACTGTTCGAATAAGTATACTGGAAACACTTTAACAGAATGACTTATTACTGTGTGAAACAAGCACTGATAAACTCATATGCAGACGCTTTATATATGTAAATCCACCTTAAACCTTCAATAATGTTGTAACTGAATGAGGACATATAGACATTTACTAACTGATATACAAAATTCATGTAACAGATAACAGATATCAATTGAGTAAAGCACAATCACATGAAATCATCACATAACACACTGGTTTTACGTGGTTCACTTCTAGGGTAGAAGCTATGTCCACAGAACTGCGTTTATTATATCTTGAGAGAGTACACAGTTCTGCTGCAACCTGTTGTGCAGCTAGAGATCTTCTGGGTAACTCCGCACTCACTGCCGGGATCCCTTCTCTCCTAGATCTCTTCTCTTTCTCTATATTGCCTTCTTACAATATTCTCTCTCTCTCTCTCTGTAAATCCCTACCGATTGTTACATACATACTCATGGAATCGACTACTGGTTATAGTAAGGTAACTATGGATTGAATAGTAGAACCAGAGCTCGACTCTATTATAATACAAAATAACTGTGAGCTAACAGACTAATTGACTCTATCTCTCTGAATAGCTAATCAACTGGCCTACTAGCTAACCTTTTATAATACAAAATACATCCCTTTATAGGTGTCCCGAAGGTCTCGCCTTTACAACACTATGGGCCTGTCCCAACAGTAACCCAAAAACCCTAACTAGTGACAGTCGACATATCTGTACTTGGAGTAGCCGCTTACCGTCACACCACTGCTCTCTACAGTCTTCCATGCTTCCCGACGCTGACCATGGGTACTGGGCACCGCTTCCCTTTCTGTCCTTCATCTTCAATACCTTGGCCTCGTTACCCTTTTTCCTTTATGAGGGTAGCTGAGCCCTCCTGTCTTCCGTCGCTGCCTTGAATGTAGTGGGTGAACTCTCTCTTCTCGGTCGCTGCCTTTAGTGCAGTGGGTGAGCTCTCTCCTCTCGGCCGCTCAGGTACTGTCGTCTTCTTTGACTTCTCTGTCCCAATAGTCACAGTTTCCAGCTCTTATCTGCAGCTAGAAACATGCTACGGCATCGTATCTTTACCTTATCTCTTATATCTTCGCCAAAACTATCTATCCGCCAAAATGGCAGCTTCTCCTGTAGCTGCGGGACCCTACTCCAACATAAAGATCTACACAAGATTACACACAAGAAATAAAAGTTATAAGTAAATCTTTATAATTGGAAAACTCAATATGATTTAACTTTTATAATATTTTATTTTATTTTTAAATTAAGAATTAACTAAACTATAACCACTTGGCGAAAGTTAATCCCTTGAATTAGTCATATAATGTAGAGATAAACAAAGAATGAAAAATAATTATTAATTCAATTTAAACAATAGAATATAGGTGAAATTAGCAACATAGTTTCTTAATACCCATCTTTTAAAATCTTTTAAAAGAATAACAAAATTACTTTTTACTTTTTTGTAATGTAATGTTACATTATGTGACTTACGTCACAACATCTTCCCCGGGCTGTAGGGTACCTCGCTACTCTTGGTGCAATAAAATTTCTTGAATGCAAAAGTTACAAATCAAATGCAAGATATGTTTCTAATACATATCAAAGGTTTCAACATAAGGATACATACAGACAAGAGGTAAATTGGCATCATGTAGATATGCATGTACCAAGATAGTGATTTACTAGAGTTTTATAGGACTGTTCTTTTTATTAATAAATACCACAACAAACAAATGGGGCACATGCATAGAGGGTAATTGGAAAGGGTAAATATAAGGATCAAAATGTCTCCCCTCTAATTTCATTGGCTTGTGTTATCCTAACCTCAGTTTCTATTTGGGTAAGATTGCCACATATTCCATTAATCTACTAGAATGGTCCAACCCTTCAAGACATAGGGAACAACCCTGTGAAGTATACAAACAAGGCTTAACCAATGGAAAACCAATACACCTAATGATATGAGTATTTAGAGTCATGAGATACCGAAGCTTCCTATTTATAAACTTGAAAATAAGTTGACTATGTGATGGTATGGATGAAACAAGTAATAGCTCTCTAAAAAAAACTACAGAGAAATTGTTCCAATTGAAGACATGTATTGTATACTTTATACCTATAGGCATTGGTCATAAATGCATATGTAGAAACATCTATTGTGTATGTATATAATATGTGGCACACTACTCAACATAGCTTTTGAAAATGGCATCCTAATAGTTGTACCAACACCTATAATCATAAACATAGGCATTAACTTGGATGTACAGAAGGACATATTTAAAAGAAAAAGGAAAAATCATATCATAAGGTTCAATGTGCTCTACGCTATGTGTGATGCTATGCATTTAAAAAATTAGCGTTCCTATAACAAATGCAAGGTCCATGTTTTACAATTTTAACATAAAAAATTTCCCACCAAAGACACACTTATTAGGTTTTGATCAAAAAAATTAAAAATTAACATGTATAGTAGGATATTTAGATTCGCTTGCAAACATAATAAAGAAGAAACCAAACAATAAATTTTAGATGTTGAAGAACAAGACAAACTTACTCCTAAGCATGGTCGGTTAGCTCAAGTGATTGAGTGTTGTGAAAAGCAAGATGAAGGTATCGAGGTTGAATCCTCGGGTGGCTATGTATATAAAGGGACTCACTCAATGTCCCCATCAGATTAGGTTTCCTAATCATTGCAACCAAATGTTTTACCTCAGGTGTCGTCCTTGAAATGAGGGGAAGGGCTTGAGCGTTTCCCATGATCCATTGCATTGAAAGAAAAAAAGACAAACTTGCGCCTTTAATTTAACCATGATAAATTTCATTAAAAAAAGGAAAATTAAAATGGTAAATTTCATAAATGCAAGCAAGCTAAATTCAAAATATATAAGGTCCATTACTATAACTTTAAAATGTTGAATTTATAAAAATAAAAACATAATACGATAGGATTTGAACTATTGTTGAATGGATAGACACATCAAGTAACACTCAAGATTTAGGTACTAAACCTAAGAATTTAAAATATGCATACAACCCACATCTCAAGTGACCGAAAAGCAATGATATTTATTCATACATGAACACCCAATTTTATTTAGAAAAGACATTCCAAAATTTAAACTCTGAGAGGCATAGATTCAAATTCGTAGAAAAAGAAGAAGTGCGCTTCATTTTCATGAAATGAACATCTAGGCTTGTATTTTTTCAAGCCGAATCCATAATGTAATTCAAAGTACAAAATAATCAACTCAGAAAACCATAGTAAGTATTGATGCAATTTATATTACAAACCAAATAATTGAAAGTTGTTACCTTAGTTGTTTGACAGTAAGTAAGGGTTATTCGGCCCGCATGGGTGTGACTCATTGGCGATTCGCTTGATATGAAGTCACATGTTGTAAAGGAGGCCATGGGTTCAAATCACACCTGGGCTTACCCGTGTCCCATGCTTGTAGGTTGTTGTGGGGCACCTGGGGGTATAGAGGTAGCAAGAATGTATCCTTGGACCCCATGTCACACGAGTACCATCCCAATCTCTAGTTGTCAATTGCCCTAGTAAAAAAAACAACAAAAAAGAGTAAGGGTTTATTCAGGTCGACAGTAAGTAAACTGACTAGATCTTCTAATAAATGGGGGGAATCCATGAAATGAGGGCGAACCCATGAAATTTGGTCTCCAAATAAACACCATTCAAAAAACTAAGGGAGAGTGGGAGGATTGAGCTTAAATTTTATATAAACTTGAGGCAAATGAAAGGACAGAGCTCAAATTTAATAGAAATTCGGGATGAATGATAAGAACAAGATTGAATTTCGAAAAAAAAAACTGGGAAAATTGGGAGGATTAAGCTCAAATTTATGGGATAAAATGAATTTTCGTTTCTCTTCCCAACAAACATGAGTGGGCTAGTTATTTAATATATATTTTGCTAAAAATAAAATTGGGGCTAAATTTAATCAAACTTTTTTGCACATTCTATATAAAAAATTCACCCAACCAAAATTTCAAACCTCTTAATTTCGCCCATGGAAAAAAATTTGTCGCTTATATTTTCCATGTATATGACAACCCTTACAAGCACAATCACCTTTACAAAGCATGAAATCATGAATGTGTCTAGGGGCTTCTAAGCCATGTGTACCAATGGATTCACCCCAAAGTACACCAACACCTACCCAAGGAATAAATTGCCTACATGATGAGGAGTTACCACCCCTCATGGGGTAGTCAGCAAGGAATTAAGATCAACACACCTCGAATGAGGACCAAGAGGATGTTCAATGACTAACGAAGGGATCTTGAGAAATAGTGACATAAGAAATGTCGAGAGAGGGTCTAGTAACATGCATAAGCACCGCGATTGTTGAAGATATGTGTGTGCAAATGGCATGCCCATGGTGCCAGGAACCATGTGTCTATGTAAATAACAATTACGGCCAAGAAGAGGCCAAATTTCTAGGAGGAAGGGTATGGACCTCTTCACCTGCAAAGGATAACAAACCATAATTTAGCTATCTAACAAATAACAACATAGTTAAGAAGAAATGGACAAAAATGAAGTGGAGTCTCCATAAATACTATTGTGGGAAATTATGCACAAAGGTGTGCAACCTCTCCCATGTTGGGTGAAATACTTTGAGGTTTTTGACAAGGCTCACTATTTTGTAACATAAATCAAATGTGATAACCCTAAGTAGATCCTGCAAGCTCTTATTAGTGAAATAAAACAAAACAAAAACTAAAAATAACTTGAAATAAACAAAAGGAAAGAGGGGGTGCAAGTCATAACAAGAAACCAATGCAAGAACCACTTTAGATTGCCTAATGGTCAAGCAAATACATGTAGTGTCACCTAGGAGGTGTGGGATTCAAAGGGAAGCCAACAATCTCCATTAGGGAGGCCTATTTTGTCCATACTAAATGCTAGAAAGATTGAAGAACGAATGGGAGAAACAATTTTCCCTTTGAGGAAGGAGGTAAAGGAGCTTGGAGAATGCTAATAAGTGTGGAAGAGATGGGCTATGAAGAATCTCTAACACAATTCCAACAGCATAACCTTGCTCTAGATTTCTCCTACAATATGCATGCATATGACTTCCTTTTATAAGCCAAAAGGTGGCCAAGAAACAACTAGATCTAGGCGTGAACCCCATCACCTATTGAACTATATCTAAGGTACAAAATGGGGGCTATTGAATGCTCATCCATCATGTTTAGGGGAAAAGTTTGAATTTTTTTTGGTGGTGGGTCTCCATGAGCCTTTAATGTGTGGCTAGTGGTTGAGATCCCTCCATTTTGACAATCGCACATATATTGAAGGAAATTTTGTGTAGGTATAGCACGGGCATGGAACTGGTAATGTGTGTAGTAGCGCACCTAAATAGAGTCTTGACTATGCAGCCTTGTCTTTTTTAATATTCTTTGGCACTTATGGCCCATGTTGCTTTATGTATCTTATAAGGAATACTACAAAGATATTAAGGAATCACTTGTCAAAATTATTTATGATCTTATTTTCTTAGATGATCAACCAATTATATTTTTGTTGGGGCATCACAGAAAGGTCTTGTGGAGCTAGAATGGTCATTAAAGTAAGAAGAAATAATAGCTATCTTATTTGGATGGGATGTGGGGAAGGCACTAATACACTAGTAGAACCCATGGCACTATGGGACTTATTATATTTTTCTTATAATAATAATATTTTATCCTTGCAGTAATTTGATTATTCCAGCGTAATAGTGGATTACATTTCTAGAAAATCTAATCTTCAATTTACTATGTTAAAACATTGGAAACTCGGAATTGGGGAGATGAAAAAAATGGTGGGGAAGGAATCTTTTCCATTTTGAAGAATTTGAGGAACAAGGATTGTTGAGAAGAGGCACTATAAAGAAATCCTACATGCATTATTTCCTATTTTTAGGTTCAATTATATCTTTTTAGGAGGACTATATAATCAAGTACCCTACTAGTTTTTTGAATTTCTTTAGTTTTATGTTCACCTGTTGGGAAGCTAAATATAAAGATCTATAGCTATAAATATGATAGGTTTTGAGGGAGAATGGGAGGGAAATGTTAGTTACTTAATCTTGTATATATTGTGAGAATTTCTTCACATTGATATCTAGGAGCTAAGACAGTCTTCACAATCTAAGTTATTCACAAAATATGCAAGAAAACAGTAAAAGAGAGAAAAATAACACACATAGATGGTGCCAATAACTGGTGTTTCTATTAGTATACAATATGTACATATGTGTGGTACATACTTATAGAAAATTGGGAGAAATTTCTAAGCCCTTAGAGGAAATATGGATGCATGCAAGTGTTAGGCTAAGATTTGACCCCAAACCCCCCCCCTAGGTGGACCAATCAACTTCCAAACCATGCCAAATAGTCATGAATGCTATTGTGAACGTGGATGAAGAATGTTGGATCATAATGAAGGTATGATAGGCATGGGTGAGCACATGTGTGAGTGGGATAGGCTCTAGGAGGCAATAAATTCCCAAGGAAGGCCAAAAATCACCAAATACATGCACTAGTGCCCATGGTCAAGCAAGTTCCTTGATTAAAGGGATGGGGAGCGCACCAAAGGAAGACTGTCATCAATGAGGGCACTTGGGTTGTCATGATGATCAAATTAGAGCACCTCAACTGTCAGAATGATCAAAGTGGAGCACCTCAACTGTTAGTAAATGAGACAGAATCACCTAATAGACCAAGATTGATCAGTATAACCTAAGTTGGACCATATGACATAGTACAAGACAAATGAAAATGTATCCTAGGTGTATGACCATGGTACTAAGGTGGATTAATTCACTAATACCCCCCTTAACCAAAACTTAGTCTATCTTATACCAACTGATTATTAAGGCCTTTGCAACTAAGGCTCAAGTCACCTCTTACAACAAAAATTTTATTTGTCCATGTAAAACAAGGAAAGAGGAAAAACCTCACGGGGAAAATCCTCCCTGAAGAATGGACATGACACAGAGATGATCAAAATGTCTTCGACGGGTCCTCTTCTTCACTTGAATTAGCTAAAATAACAACTTCCTGGTGATGGACTTGGTGAAGATGTTGTGGATGCCAAGATCATGCATCAGTGCATCAATGTGTTGTAGACAAAGAACATGTGGAGAGGCCCCTCGAATCTCATCATTTGCTAATGGAGGAGCATCATAAGAATGTATTTTTCTGCAAGCATACTCTAATATGGAAGCATAATCAATAATGGAAAAGATATCACTACAAACTCTTTCCCAAAGAACATCAAAACACTCAACAAAACCAACTTCATGTGTAGTTGTCATATCATGAATTAAACCATGAATATTCCCAATTTGATGAAGCACCTTTATAACTCTATAAAAAATCTCATGAGGCTCTGAAATATCAGAATAGAGGTCATATACAGCAGAAAATATCAGAGGTATAGTGTCTCCATGAGCGAATGGGTCCATAGTGGGAAGATAATTAGTAACTAGATCACACTCACAGTTGAGCGAGATTGGATGGTTCGGAGACTTGAAATTAGAACCATAGGTGGTGATATCATGTCCACACATATATAATAACAGTCCCATGAAGGCCAATTCCATGGTTTTCTAACCAATGAATGATATGCAAGACATAAAAACAACATACACAAGTGACATAGTATTGGAAACTAGGCAATTTTGAGATTTTCCAACTAGTGAACTTGAAGGTTGTTGGGTATTTTGGGAATTAAATGGTTGTGGAAATGAATCTATGACTGTCATAACCTGCATATCATCCTGTATATCATCTTCGGAATCAGAATAGGAAGGATCTGAAAAGAGTGGGAAAGAGATTTCATAAGACACGTTAGAATTTAGTGAAAAATGACTAATTTTTTTAGGAAACTTCGGTGAACTGTTTGGGGTTTCTTCCAAGGAAGGGATGGAGGTTTCAGATTCTGATATATCATACTATAAATCAGAAACAAAGGCATATAAAACAGAGACATGAGAAATAGGTTTTCCTTAGCACCCAACGCATACAAGTGCTTACCATCTTCTTGCTCCAAAGAGAGCTTGCACTCCCCTCTTCTTGCAAAATCTGGAACTTCAATCTTATTTTCTTCAAGGAGCTTGGTCATGATATCCATCTTATTTCTGAAGCAATATTTTTCATGATGTGAACCTATCCAATAACCACATGTGGGATCCTTTCTCTTACTCTTCATCCTCTTGGATTTTGAATCCTCGTCAGTTGAACTAGAGCTTTCTATATTCGAATGCTTCTTCTCCTTCATTATTTGTTGCTTCAAATCCTTGAATTTATTCTTTCATTTGGGTTGATTTGACACACCAACAGTAAGGGATTGATCCTTGGTGGATCTTATGGTACCCATTTGCACGAACTTATCTTTCTCCTGAGTCAATGACTCCATGAAGTTTGCTAGCGCAAGCATCCTCTAATTTCTAGTTGTGAGCTTGCTTGAGTGGAATGTCGAAACAAACACAGAATACTCAAGTCCTTGATTAGAAAGGATAGACAAGATCAGTTGTTCTTCTTTATTCTCTATTCCATGTTGTTTCAGCTGAAGCACCAACGATTTGAACTTGGTGAAGAAGTCTTGGATTGTCTCATAGTGAGCTAGACTCAGTGAGATCAACTCATTTTCGACCTGGTGGCCTCTCATCTCATCAGTCTTCCCAAATAGTGACTCAAGATTGAGCCAAAATTCATTGGGTGTTGCCAAGACTATCTACATGGAAGAGAAGGTCTCTCAAAATGTTGATACAAAGCATCCCAAACGCTTCATCAAGTTTGTTGAAGTACTTCGATTTCTCCACAGCAGAGTTGGGCTCGGTCTCATCCCCCATGGTGACTCTATATAGGCCTTTCAACCTTAGATGGATCACAATTTTGGAATTCCATTCAAAATAGTTGAATGGGTTCAGAAATACATGAGTTTGCTCCATTTTGCTTGTGCACTGAGTGACAGAAACATTGTTGTACCTGCAATGCAAACACTCAAATTTTCTGGAAAATGCACTAAACAACAACTCAAACACTCTAGTTTTGATTTGCAGCTCCAAAAATATATGATACTGTCTAAGAATTACTTCACAGTGAGATATAGGATCTAACACAATCTTCACAATCTAATTTATTCACAAAATATGCAAGAAAACAATAAAAGAGAGCAAAAAACACACATAAATGGTGCCAATAACTAATGTTTCTATTTGTGTACAACATGTACATACATGTGGTACATAATTACAATACATTGGGAGAAATTCCTGAACCCTTGGAGGAAATATGAATGCATACAAGTCTCAGGTTATGATTTGACCCCAAACCCCCCTGGGTGGACCAATCAGCTTCAAACCATCCCAAACAGTCACGAATGCTAGTGTGAACATGGATGAAGCATTTTGGATCATAAATGAAGGCATACTAGGCATGGTTGAGCACATGTATGAGTGAGAGAGTCTCTAGGAGGCAATAAATTCCCAAGGAAGTCAAAAAAATCACCAAATACATGCACTGGCACCCACGGTCAAACAAGTTCCCTAATTTAAGGGATGGGGAGTGCACCAAGGAAGACTATAATCAATGAGGGCACCTAGGTTGTCAGGATGATCAAACTAGAGCACCTCAACTATCAGGATGATCAAAGTGGAGTGCCTCAACTATCAGTAAATGAGTCAAAATCACCTAATAGACTAAGATTGATCAGTGTAACCTAAGTTGGACGATATGACATAAGTACAAGAAAAATGAAAATGAATCCTAGGTGTATGAACATGGTAGTAAGGTGGATCAATGCTCTAACATATATGTATTTGTATTGTGATTTTTGAAGTGGACTGATGTGATATGATTAGTTATGAACCACATTGTAAACTTTGATTCAAAATAATTTTGAATAACAAGTTACAATTTTTCCCTGGTGAAAAAAATGATATATTTCTAATGAGTTCATGGAAACATGTAAAAAATAATTACTAATTTAGCATAAAGTATAACCTCCATTCCATGTAATTCAAGATGTACTTAACTAGGTGGTGAAAGTGTAGTGTTGTTATTACCATCAATTGGGTTCAAATCTCCTAATGGCATGTGTGTGATTGTGCTCTTACTTGTGTATGTATGTGCTTGCAAAAACATGTGGGAGAAGAACAATACCTTAGTGACTTTAGCACAATAGATACCCCCACTTGTAGCTTTTTAACCAAAAGATATTTTGTAGCATGGAAGGGCATTTATCTCCTAATATTAAATCTCAAATAAAGTAGTTGAGACTTGTTCATATTTGCTAGAAGCTTCAATGAAATAACTTTTACATTATTTTTTCTTGAAAACATTTGATATGCTTAGAGGATTTTGTATTTATAAATAACTGTGTTTATACATCACTCTTTGATCTTATTTCACCAAGTGTTTGCTTCAAGTACTTGTGCCACCTCTTCGCACTTTAATACACTTTCTTGTTTCTATTTTCACACATTTTGTCATTTATGTTGAGATGCATTACCTATGACTAATTTCATATTAAATAGTGTAGAGCCTTTAAAAAACATGTAGGCTTTATAAAATCCTCCATGTTACCTCTCATCCTCCATGAGGTCCCACGCTAGTGATTTCCATTATGGTAACTATGATATTCACCACAATCCAATTTCATTTGTGATTTTCATCACATGTGCCATATACATCTAGGAGCACCAGATGGAGACAAGGGTATTGTTAGTTGTACAAATCTTTCTCCATCAATTCCCTTATGACCTTGTTGACCATTACCATCGTGGTTATGTGGTGTATGGAGGAAAGTTGCCATCGCACATCTATTTGATTCTCATCTCGATGGTTCTATTTGACATGGTGTATCATGGCTTGAACCTCATGGTGAAAACGCCCTTGTTTCATTCGAGTTTTACCACATGGATTACTTCTTGATTATGTGGACTATTATTCCTAGTTGATCGCTCCTCGTATGCACAAGTTTCTAGGTGACTTTATCCACATGCCTCTTGGAGGGTTTCATTACACATGTTTTGAGGTTTTATTAGTGGATTGATACCCTTGGATAGAGTTGAGGGACATTAGAGCTCCTTTATATGTTCTTCCACCTATTTTGAGGAGGCATCCTAGCTCTTTAGGTTCATGTTGTTAGAGATGGAGACATGGGGCATAGCCACCATTCATCCATTGATATTTTATTTATTGTTTAACTTGTCCATTCAAGTTAGTTGGTGGATATTGGTTTTTAATGAATTCATAGGTTATATCTAGGGTTTTATACATGTATATTATTATTTTATGATGAGGAGGCTTGAGCCTTAAATTGTATATAATAGAGGATACTCGCTCTTGTACTTATTGTTGAAAAAGTGCATAACTTTGGAGAGTTATTATTGATCATCTAATTGTAGGCTCGTGGAAATCTATGGGTTCTTTATTGAATATGTGAGCTCATTCCTTTGGAGTTCTATTAGTTTCTATTGATGTTAAATTACTATATAAAAAACTTGTTTCACAAGACCATTAAGGAAGGGTATGTTTACTACTTTGGAAGAAACTAAGTGTGATGTTTCCTCTCTAGTCTCTTTGTTGTTTTATTAATAGAAAGAATATTATTGCATATACCATATTAGGAGTTGTTATAGATATTACTCATGTAGTAAAAGACACCCTTCAAATGTAATATTGAAGGTGCATCTCTTATAGAACGTTCCCTTGGTTTTTTTTTGCCTTAATTTACAACCATGTTAGGTTTGTTGTAGAATGTAATTTGCAGCCCAACTTACATTAATTACATTGTTAAACCACCCCTCCCTCCCCACAATGACTATCTCATTAACCCGATTTTCCCATTATTGGATATATGTGCTCGTTCTCCCTTTCAATCACCCCTAAATATTAAAAAACCTGAACTTTTTATTTATGTTTTGTGAATCTAGAATTTATAGTTGTAGTTTATAGAAATCAGATTTTCCTTAAGTCCTAAAGAATTTTCCAATTCGTTATCTCTGGCTAGACTTAGATTTTTTGGGGGATTTCCCCCTTGTGTCGGAGGAGAGCCAACCTAAAGAGTGGGAAAGTACTATTAAGGTGACAATGGCTAGTCTTTTTGAGTTGCCCCTATGGTTTCATTTTGTGGTTTTGGATTTTACAACTTAAGTGAGAATTTGAGATGCAACATTTTGGTACCATTGTCTGGGACGACGTCCATTTCCTTGAGTATTGAATTATAAGGTTCATAATTTTTAATGAACTAAGATTAAAGTTTTTTCATATGAGCTAATATGGAGACTTCACATAAAGAAGTTATGCCTAAGAGATATTCAACAAGAACATCCTCATAGGGCCTTGTTCACTCGATCCCAAAACCATAAAGATATAATACAAGAAGTGTAAACAAATTAATCCATGGATTACAAAGGTCAAATAATCAAGAGCTTGAGATTTTTATGATATTAAGGATTTATTTGAAAGTAAACCATCAAATCCAATTGTAAGAAACATGGTTGCACCATGGTTAGATGGCATCTATAAGCCACTTGATATCTCTAGATTTAATGGGGCTCACCATGATATTCCATTCCTACTTTCCAAAGAAATATTGTTGTTTTATCCTTATACAATTTGACCAAGATGAAAAGTGCGACCTTTAGAATAGGGGAAGCCAAACATTTAGATGCCACAATTAAGTTATTTCCATTTTATTTAGAAGATGATGTGGTGGAATGGTTTAAGGATTTTCCAAACAATGGTTTTAATGCATGGGATACCCTTGAAAAGGATCTCCTTAAGAGATGGGGAGAGATCTAAGGCAATAGGTATTTGTTGGATTCCCTTGGTATTGCTAAAATAAATTAAAATACATAGTATAGGTATTCAATAAAGATTCAATCACATAGTGCAAATGCTACACTATAATATCAAGCCACTAGAGACAAACATCCTTATATGTTATCTTGATTCATTTCATGGTGAACTGGGTTTTCAAATATGGGGAAAATATAACCAAAACCTTAAGACAACCCAAGAATTAAAAGTGGAAACTAAGAATAAAATGAGTGCAATTGAGGAGACAAATATACCTAGTCACTTAAAGAGAAACAATTGTTAGATCATAGACTAGAACAAGAGAAACAAACACAATTAAGCCTAATGTTGATCCCATAACAACATTAACAAAAGTTATAAGGTGAATGGAGTCCAAATTTACCCAACATAATACTATTGTGCAAAATATTTTGGTACAGTTGTAAATATCTTAATAGAATCGATATCCTCCATGGGGAAATGGTGTATGGGATAGAAATAGAGGTCCTCAAAATCAAAGACTCCTAGTTCCTTTGAATCCTAATAATATGGTTGACCATAAAACAATGGATGAAATGGTAGATGGGATAGAAATAGAGGTCCTCAAAATTAGAGACTCTCGGGTCCTTTAAATCCTAATATTATGGTTGATCATGAAACACTGCCTTGGTGTCACACATGTCAAGAATCCCATGATGAAGGCTCATGCCCAACGACCATATAGGCCAAGGATTCAAATAATGAAGGCCAAAGGGAATTTAACAACATGAAATATACTAAGGAAGAAAATGATCACATTTGTAATGTGATAGGAAAATCCTACATTATCTATGAATATCGTATGAATCAAATAAAGGGTAATATTGTTTATTCTAATTGCGTTGAGAGGTACTTCTACAACGCAATATGGGGGAGATGTTGTCACATTACATACTATGTAACATAAAGTCCCAATATGGTAATAATTGAGCTAACATAAATTTTAATTAAAAAATTAATAATTAATTTTACATAAGAGAAAAATTAATAAATAAAACAATGTAAAAAAATTAAAAGGTAAGACACTGTAGGAATAAAATATAAAAAAGTAAAAAAATAAATGTAAAATGTAAACAAATCCCATAGCGGAAACCAATCCAACAAGAGATAGACAATAAAAAGGGTTTGCATCTTGTTGGCCCAAAATTAGAGACCGAGATCTTATGCATGGGACACCATTAAAGGGGCATAGATGTAGTCTAGTGTGTTGGCATCTTCAATCCCTTTAAGGGGAAGATCTCACCGGAAGCACACAAAGACCTGTGTAAGATCAAGAGTGTTAACTCTAAAGATATGTGTGGGGGGCTTGTTATCATTCATAATGCTAGAACATTCATCATTCTACTATCGTGACATAAATTCATTAGCCCTAATATCCATACAAAGAATAAGCACACAATCGATCCATTAAACAATAAATAGACCACAACTTAACCCTACACATAAAATTGAGGGGGGGGGATTCCTTCATTCTTATTGCACATAACTTTCATTACATCCAACTCATGGATCTATGTCCTTACAACACCTATCGAATTACCCGTGCGGCATCACAAAGAATAAAGAACCCAAAACCCAATTACATAACCCAAAACCCAGATACATCAAATCTTTTCTTGTTGTCGCTTAGTCTTTGATCTGTTTCTTCTACTTTTTATCTCTCATTGTGATAGTCTTCCTTGTTTATGCTATCTTGCCTCTTTTCTTTTGCTTTCCTTATGCTTCCTTATATACTTGTGGGGGCAGGTCCAAAACCATTGTGGACATTAGGGGATTCCATAACTCTTGCTCCTTTACCTCACACTTCCTTCTTCCTTTTATGGTCCTTTCCAAAAATTAAGGAGCCAACAGGCCTTGACCACAAGTGTTGACTCGCCCTCAAGTCAAATTAGCTAGATTCATTAACCTTGTGCATCATCTACTTCGGGCTTCATTGTTTAATTTCTTAATCTTTTTCTTGTAACACATCTATTAGTCGTTACTTCTTTTCTAGGATGTCAGACCAGTCGTTAAGAGTGGAAAAGAGGTCGTGTCTTTGTTGCATTGTCTGTTGTAGTTGGTTGCAAAATTTTGCAACTTCTATACTAACTTGTGGTACATTATCCAACAACTATATATGATGTTCATTTCCCTAATTCTAGATGTTGAGGATTTGCTGTTGTAACTCTATGTACTATGTCTCAAGTTGTTGCAATGAGGTGCAAAAGAGTTGGAGCCTCTCTTACGATGTGATGATTAAAATTTCCTATTGTGCAGAGGGTAAGTGTTGGTGTACTTGGGGCAATATTATGCACATATGATCACAAAGGGTGGTGATGGTGTCTTTCGCGACTACTCTACCCTGCTGTTGTTATGCCTTTGTAGAAAGTGAATCCACCAACTGGATGCCGACATCATCATACACTTGCTTGAGGATACTATGTTCTTCCATGGCTTGAATAAGGCAACACTCTACTTCTAATATTGTACTTCGAATGTTCTCAAACAATTGTTGTGTGGAAAATGAAGAAAATTCCAAAAATTGTAACACATGGTATTAAAGATCAATTGGGTAGGCCACTTACAACTGATTGTGTTGAGTGTCTTCCTCTTCGTGGATTTCTTTGCTTTGAACAATTTTCTGTTGTGGTGCCAAAGACTGGGATATCTTTCAGTTTCATCAATGTCGAATCCTATAATGATACAAAATCATGTTTCGATTCTGGTAAAACTTGCCCATTTTTTAATGGGAGTAAATTCATATATTTATGTGGCCTTGTGTCTGGATAAAGATCGCTTTCAAAAAAATGAGCATCCATGAGCCACACCTGCTATACTTTTCCTTGCAAATCACCTAAGATTTATACCTTGGATCCATCAGGTTGTGTTTGGCGACTTCCTTATGTTTGTCCTATGCTTGGCTGGTTGTAGCTCATTTTGCTTGTACTTTCTCCATGGTTGATGCTCGTCGCTAATAGGTGAAATGAATGGTTGGTTGTCTAGAATCTCTAGACTTATTGTGTGATGAGAACTCTAGGTCAGTTGTTCTTGACCTAGCCAATTTTCCACAACGTGGAGTGTGTTTGAAATAGCCCTCCTTTAATAAGTGAAACAATTAAGGACAACAGATTAATGTCAGGACATAGTGGAGGATTGACATAATTACTTTCCTAAATGCATGAATTGGATCAAATTTAAGATGGGATGACTTCAATTTGTTTGATTTGGGTGTTAATGGCTCTTAAATGTTGAAAATACAATTGTACTAAGGTGACATGGCAATGGTAGCAGATGAACTGGGACTGTTGGGTCACCCCGACCATTATGGTTTGAACTATTCGACAAATAATTGATAAGTAACTGAACTCAGATAAACAACTAAAAACAAATAATTGGAAAAATTGCCATACTGAAAAAGAACCTAACTCCTACCTAAGTCACTCTCGGTGACATGAGTAGCATGTTGAAGGATTACTGATTGGAAACATAGGGCTTCATCGATGCATTGTTCACCCAATCAGGTTGGAGAATACCATCAAGTTGCATGAGCTTTATAGCTCGGAAGTCTTTGATTTTCGTAACAATGAATGGTCCTAGCCAATGCATTTGAATTTTCCCTCGATGTTTCATAAACTTGTTGTCATATATTAAAACTTGGTCACCTTTGTTGAATTATTTTTCCTTGATATGCTTATCATGTCAGGTCTTCTATCACTATTTATGGACTATTGCAAGATAATCATCCAAGGAGTGGGATTCTTCAAGTTCCATCAATTCCACAAGTCATTCTGCAACTAAGTCTTCCTCTGTCATAAGTGTTGCATGCATAATGTAGACGCTTAGAGCCACAAATTTTGCCAGAACTACTGCTTCTTTTCCATACACCAACAGAAACAAAGTCAGTTTATGAATTTTATTTGTAATGGTCATGTAGGCCCATAAGGAAGCTGGTATTTTATCATCCCAATCATCTCGATTTGTGCAGCATACTTTTTTCATCTTGATCTACATAATATTATTGAAAGCTTCTATGATGCCATTTGCTTATAAGTGATATGGACTAGTTTTGTGGTGTTGTATCAAGAACTCTATTGTCGATAGTCCATTGGTGGTGTTCAAGAAGTGCTTACCCTGATCACTTGTGAGGCTTCTGGGACATTCGAACCGAGTGATGATGTTTTCATAAATGAATGAATTCGTTGTTTATATGAAGCAGTCATAGACAGGTGTTGCTTCAACCCATCTTGTTAGGTATTCTGTTGTGGTAATGATATAGTGGGATTTAGAATGTTCCATCGATGGGTTAAAAGGTCCCACAAAATTAATTTCCCATTTTTCAAAAGCCTGTAAGGCACAGTCTAGTTGGAGTGGAAGTTCATCTCTTCTAGATGGATTACCAATGCATTGGCCGACATTTTCTTAGTGTAATCCTTAGCGTCTTTGAACACTGTTGGCCACCATAACCCTACTTGGAGTATATTTTATCTTGTATATTTTGCACTAACAAGTCCACCCACAACACCAGTGTGTCATTCCCACAAAATGCTCTATTGTGCGTGACCTAGTATGTAGCGACATAAAATTCCATTGGTTCCCAACTTGTATAGTTTTTCCACAATCATTTGGTATTTTGTAGCTCACATGACCAAGTGGCATTTCTTTGTTGTGGAGTCATCATTAGGTTCCTTCTCAATTGTGAGGAATAATGTGATCTATTTCATATGGTCAAGAACTACTTATACTCTGAAGAGTGTTACATCTGGAAACTTATCATCAACATGTTTATATTCTTCTCTAGATTCTATCCGAGATAGGTGATTAGGTCCATAGTTATGTTTCTCGAGCTTGACTATTACTTCAAAATAAAAATCTTGAAATAAAAGTAGCCACTTGCATATACGACCTTCAAAGATGGGTTTGTTCATCAAGTACTTGAGAGCTTAATGATCATTAAAGAAGTTAAAATGTAATGCTAGCAAATAGTGACGGTATTTTTGTATAGCATAGATCATTGCCAAACCTTCTTTCTCTATGGTTGTGTGTAGTTATGTTAACCTTGCGATAGCAAAGTAGATTGTATGATCCATCTTGCCTTCTCCCAGTTAAGCTAATATAGTGCTAAAAAAATACGTGATGCATAAATGAAATTCCTTTTTCAAGTCAGGGAATGTCAAGATTGGAGCATTGACTATTTTGTCTTTAAGTGTTGCAAAGGCATTTTCACAACCTTCATTCCACCTAAAAGCTTTGGATTTCTTTAAAAATTGTTCCAATGGAACTATGATTGAGGCATAGTTGCGGATAAATCTCGTGTAGCATCTTATATGCCTCAAAGTATAATGCAACTGCTTGACCGATGTACATCCTTGTAAGTTGACAATTGTTGCATTTTTCACAAGTTCAACTAGTACTCTATCGCCACAGACAACGTGTCCCAATAGGTTTCCAATAGGAACGCATAAAATTCATTTCCACAATTTCAAAGAGATCCCCATTTGTTTAGAGTGTTCCAAGATTAATCAGAGTAACGCAACATGATCTTTAAGCAAATTGTAGACTATCCAATCATCTAGGTACACTTCCATAAATTTACAGAGGAATTCCCTGAATGCCACAATTACTCTTCTTGAGAAAATAATAGGTGTGTTATTCAATCCTAATGGCATAACATTATAAGCAAATGATCCACATTTTGTTGTGAAAAATATATTTTTCCACAATTCTGACATGGTGATAACTCAAGAATCCATCTGTGAAGGAGTAAGATTCATTCCATGCCACTTGATATAATACTTTATTATTGAATGGTGTTGGAAATGGAACATGCATGCATGCAACATTCAAGCTGCGTTAATCAACACATGATATAATATCCTTTGTATATTTCTTACTTTGGATTATTACAAGGTTGATTCAGTCTTATTCATCTACTAGAAAAATTAAGTTAGCTTTGAACATAGAATTAATTTTTTTTAATCTTTTGTTTCATTCAAAGATTCAGTATGTATGGTCGGTGCTTTACAAGTTTGGCGTCAGGTTTTAGTGCAATCTTCATTTCACCCAAATCCCATGGATTCCTTTGATATCTGTAAAGTTCTAGAGAAATAGATCATCATATTTTTCAATAGAGACGTTATCTCGAATACAATTTGTTCGTCCCAATAGTCTCCTATAGATTCTATCTTTGGACTATCCTTTGTTCCAAGTCCTCACAAAACTTTGTGCACATTTTCTTCTAGAATATGGTTTGTTGCCTTGTCTCCTCATGCAAGTTCCAAGCCTTAGGGATAGGTCCCAACTTGTGGGAAAATTGATGAACCCAAAATTATGGCTGCAACCTGTCTGATTCTCACTGATGTTTGCACAAATCAACATGAGGATAGGGATTGGTCTCCCCCATTAAGATATATGTTACTCCATTGGTGTGCATGGATAGCTTGAATATGAACATTACTACTAGTTTGGTTTTGTTCAAATCAGGAAGATCATCCTTGTGTGTCACCCACCATCTTGCAGAAGTTCCTCTAAGAACTATATCTAGGAAGTCCATGCGATATTCTCCCACAATTGAGGAGTCCATTTTTTGTAAGAACTTGTATAAGACATTGGTGCCATCATATACTAGTGTATCCTTGACTTCAACTCCAATACATTGGACTGATTTAATCATTGCACAATGTCTAGAAGAGATTCCATGTCACCCATTCTTCCAATAGTCCCAATCTTCTTTAGACTCACTATCAAATGAACGAATGTTTTTCCAGCTTACTAAGCCTTCCATTATCGAGTTCACATAGTCTTCTATCTTGCCTTTCATTAAGGAGTATATAATATCTAGTACATCTCTTTCCATATTTCTTTGTACTTGCTTGGTATATCCAGATCCCTAGTGTGGGTCCAAAGATTGTGTTATCCTTATACCATCATCTTCGAAGGTCATCATTATGTTCTTCAATTCAATTACTCCATAGTTTTAATAGTAGACTCGCAAAATTCATAGTATACCATATTTGGCATTGAGGAATACTTCTGTAATATTGGGAAGTGTTGCAAAGGGTGTCCATATACTTTACAGATCTCGCAGTAATCGTTTCGAGAACAACTTGGTGGATTTGTGTACATTTGTCGACCTATTAATTGAAAAGGGTTCATAGTGGAAACTTGCACAATAGTTGCACTTGGTCCACTACCAAATGGTCCTCCTGGCGGGATTGATCCTCCACTCATTCGAGGACACTATGAGACATGATGGCCCTCTATCATACACCCTATACACCAAAATTATTGTCGTCTTGTATTTGGCTTGTGAAGCTCTTTATGTTTTTTAGTTAGTTTTTCTAGCTTACTATGTACCTATTCAAATTCCTCGAAAGATGGAGAAGTCCCTACCACAGTGGTGTTTGATTAATTGTCCATGGCCTCAATCTTCATAGCATGTTCTAATGCATTTCTAGGTGAGTCGGTCACTTGTTGTGACAAGGGAATATGGTTAATGGTAATATTCCTTGGATAAACCGTTCCTTATGATGGGTGCCATGCACTAGAAATGACAAATGTGTTAATACATCCTGAAGCATCATGAATACTCCTAGGCAAATTCTCTCTGCATCTGTCAGATTTCTCTTAGTTTCGCTATACCTTGTTGTTTTGAATTAGGTTGTGAAAATTCATTTAGGAATAGTTTTTTGTCTCTACCAGAGTAGGGGTTGTTGCATTTTGGTCTCGTCTTTCAATCAATTTCAAGTACCACTATAAAGATCCCTCGTAAGGTTGTCTCAAACTCAACCAATTTGGGCATCTTCGCAGTCACTCTAACATTCAATATTGCTTCATAGGGGAACCAATGTTGTTTTGTGTCATATTCTCCTCCTCTCCTAAAAAATTCTAGACATTTTAGGGGTGGTCCTACTAGTACTCCAACCATTGTGATAGCTAAGGATCCTATTAACACAAATAGTTTGGGTCCTAGTTGCACTCATTATTACCACTAACCTGTTGAGAACAACAACTACTTTTTCTTACTAGTGAATTGTTCTATAAACTATGTGTACTATTACTCATCTGATTGTACCAAGGTGATTGTTAAACACAGTTTTGAGAGTTTGTTACCTAATTATGCGAGGGAGTCTAGGGGTTGACCAAAGGAGTGTTACTTCCATTTCTTCCAGTATCTACTTCCATGACAATGGGGGGTTCACTTTTTGGAGTGTTGTAATATTTTGTGGGTCCTTATAGTTTTGTCTATTCCATAGCTACATCTAGGGATGGTTTGGGTGATTCATATGGCACTCTATTACTTAGCAACTCGATTTCACAATCTTATTTCTTACTCGATCTTTCTCCCTAGCTTCCTCTTATTATGTTGTTCAGTACTTCTATCACTCTTTATCTTAACCTTGATCTAGTCAGCTCCTCTCTCCACTTCATCTAATGTAGATCATTTTCAAATTCTTCGTTTCTTTCCTCATTCAGTAGTTATTTTTCCAATTGTGCAGTTTGACTTCATGCCTTTCTCATCTATGCCTTCCACCATTGCTTGCATATTTCCACTCTTCTTTTCTACACGTTCATCTATGGTATCGTTACTATATCCCCCCTCCATTGACGGTAGTTCCTACCTTTTGTCGCATAGTATCAAAATCTCAACCATTCCCTTAGGGTGCAATGGTTTTACTCCTCCATTCTAATCTAATTTAGTGGCCAGAATTTGAATTTGACCATCCAGGTCTTAATCCATAGCGGAACTTCCTTCAATTATATGCCCCTAG
The DNA here is from genome assembly GCA_001517045.1 of Pseudotsuga menziesii. NCBI lineage: Eukaryota > Viridiplantae > Streptophyta > Pinopsida > Pinales > Pinaceae > Pseudotsuga > Pseudotsuga menziesii. Next base: position 61,793 of record LPNX010122374.1, read on the forward strand.
CTCACCTTCTAAGTTCGTCTTCGACCTTGGATGTTGATTGGTTATTTTCAACTACAAGTTCTAAAATATAACCACTGAGGATGCTTTCTACCTATAAGTAAACAACTCCTGTTAGAGGTGAATCAAGACAATTCAATTCAGTCATATCCCTTCAAGTCTACTAGACAAATCTTCTTTGTTAGTTGTGATATTTAGGTGCTTCCACAAGTATTTGTAACCACTCTATAAGTGCTACCATAATTTCAATCCACAAAATTTCATGTTGATCTAGTGGTGGTCCTTCGTATAAAATATATTACTTGAGTCTTGATGCTTTCCAATCCTATAATTCAGCTTCTTGTACAATGGAAACATTAGTCTTCTTGTTCCATCATAGTTGGATATGGCTTGTCATCACCTACATATCCATACAATTAACAACATCATGTTAAAAACCATGTCTTGACGATGAAACCATTTATTGGCATAAAATTAGAGACTAGGTTCTTGTGCTTGGGCCAACAAAGGGTCACCACTATAGTCTAGTGTGTTCGCATTTTCAATCCCCCAAAGGGGAAGGTCTCACCTAAAGCATAGCCAAAACTTGTGTGTGATAAGGAGTGTTAAATGTAAAGATACATGTGTGGGGGTTATTATCATTCATAACGCTAGAACATTCATCATTCTAATATCGTGACAGAAGTCCATTAGCCATAATGCATAGAAAAAGAACAAGCACACAATCGATCCTTTAAATAATAAACAGACTACAACTTAACCATACACAGAAAATTGAGGGGGGGAAAAATTCCTTCATTCTTATTGTAGATAATTGAGGGGGGGCAAAATTCCTTCATTCTTATTGTAGATAACTTTCATTACATCCAACTCATTGTTCTGCGGCCTTACAACAACAATGGAATTACCCATTGCGGCATCACAAAGAATAAAGAACCCAAAACCCAATTACATCACCCAAAACCTAGATACATCAAATATTTCCTTGTTGACACTTAATCTTTGATCTACATCTTCTCCTTTCTGTCTCTTGCTTTGCTACTCTTCCTTCTTTATGTTATCTTACCTCTTTTCTTTTGCTTTCCTTATTCTTCCTTGTATACTTGAGGGGGTGGCTCCAAAATCATTGCAACCTTTAGGGGGTTCCATGACTCCCACTCATTTACCCCACACTTCCTTTTGCATTTTAGGATCCTTTCCAAAATGAAGGAGGCAACACATCTCTATGGATTTGATCCCTCTCGGCGCATGATAGATCCTAAGTTTAGATGGATCTAGTCGGGTATAATCACAAGGATGTAAGGTGAGAATATCACTAAAGAATAAATAAGGAAGAAATCTCGGGATAAGGAATGTATCACCTATCAGGGGTGGTAGGTGTACGGGAAGGGACGAGGGGCATTGTGGAAGCAGGGTCCTTTATGAACCTGATGGAAAACAAGTATCGAATTTTGCTTGGGGTCTTGGGGTGACACCCAGTAACTAGGCTAAAATTTATGTTTGTATATTGGAATCACTATTTTGCAGTTATAGAAAACAAAGTTAGCCTTAATGTTTGGATATTCCTCCCTTGTTATCGATTTAGATAGAAAATACAAGCACAATGATGGAATAATTATATCTAGAGTGTTGAAAGGATTTACAGTCTCCTTTCTTCTTTTAATTCAATTTGCCTTCTCCGCATTCAACGAACAAACAAATCTAGTGCCAACTCCATGGTGAATCGAGCGAAATATTTAGACAAAGGAGTCCTTGTCCAAAATGGGTCGATCCCTACAAGGTTTTCATTACCTTAGCATATATATATTTATATCTATGTACTTCATTCTAAACAATCATTTGAATTCTCTACATAATACGTAAGGTGAAATTAGGTGGGTAGTGAACAAGTGTCCAAGGGTGAAGCATGAGGGAGTTATTATAACATTCTTGTGTGCCTCCATTGACCTCACACACTTGTATACAATTTGTTTTGTGGCTTCATTTACATTTGGATTAATGGTGATGCAACTTAAATGTGGGATAATGAGTTTTGGGTGTAACAGGGTGTTATTTCTTTGATGAGTTCAACACAAAATGATATGATTGAGGTTATCTTGTGTTCCCTTAGCTTTGACAATGGGAGGATCACGACAGAGTATAGAGACTTAGTAAGAAACATGTTTCTTTTGGGAATTTAGATGCACTATCTATTTGGAGGTCTTATCCAAACTCGTGTTTGGGACAGGGGTACGTGGTTTTTTTTTGCATGTAGTTTTGGTCTTGTCACCTTTATCTACTATGGGATTTTATTGCATATTACAAGCGCTCTTATTGTTACAAGTGTTCTATTGTTGGTGAAGTGAGATCTTGTAGCCTCTTAGTATTTGTTTTGGTGCATATATCTATCGAGGGTCTCAAGATTTCAACGAGCATACATATAATAAATCAGGAGATATTACAAATCCATATAGCAACACATTTAATATAGAAACACAATGTTTATGTGGAAAACCCAAAACTAGGAAAAACCACCATAATAGATCTATTATCTCCCTTGACCTAAACCGATCAAGCCGGGCCAAGTGAGCTAGCCACCACTCACCTCCAAGACACTTTACAATGGAGCCTACTCAAACCTTATAAAGGATTCTTTACATGCAATATCACGGGACAATAATATGGGCCACCAAATACCATTGGTCACCAATACCATGGAAAAATACCATGGGCTATATTAAACCATGTTCCCAAACCATGTGTTAGACCTCAACCACCTTTGACTCTTTCCCGAGTCAAAGTTAACCCTAACAATCCCCCCTTTAAACTTGACTTGGAGTAAACACCAACCCCCGTAAAATTTTTACCTAGGAATCTCACATACACCCCCTATCACCTAGGTCTATCTCTTGACTTTACCAGTGAGTTACCAAGGGTATGCATGCCTTACCAGGTATTAAACCCATATGCCCTTTTACATGCAAACTGCTCCATTAATTTTTTTCATGTGCCTTCATGGTGACTATACCATCACCATCCGTTGCTTCATCCTCTCATTTTTCCATGCTCGCTTTCTGCCCATTTTCTGCTATGCTCCTTTTTTACCTGCATCTAACCTTATCATTGTCGTTCATATAAAAAGAATCCTTCTACCGGATTACATGGGTCCTCAGCCGTTGTAACCGTCAGTTCTCTAGGAATTCACTTCACATACATGGCTCATCAATCTTGGTCCCATGACTGAGATTAAACCATCTCACATTCCTCCCCCAATCAAAGACTCAACCTCTTCGATCTACATCAAGTTAGGCTACGAGTACACCTTCCACCCTCGTACCGACCTAGTGGCTCATTCCACACCTGATGAAACATCCCTTCTCTGCGCATAATAGGGATACCCTGTGCTTCTAACACATGGGGAAATTACATTCTAACTACTAACCTAAAAAAGAACAGCTATGGTGTCGAGTACCACCGAACATGCACCCCACAACATATTAATCAAAACTCAAGTTCAAAAACTATGACCTCAAGGATCTCCAACCACATGTTGATACCAATACTCAGGATTTCAATGAGCATACATATAATAAATAAGGAGAGAATACAAATCCATATAACAACACATTTAAGATACACACACAATGTTTAAGTGGAAAACCCAAAACCAAGAAAAACCACCATAATAGATCTATTATCTCCCTTGACCTAAATTGGCCAAGCCATGCCAAGTGAGTTAGCCACCACTCGCCTCCAAGGCACTTTACAATGGATCCTCCTCAAGCCTTATAAAGGCTTCTTTACATGCAATACCATGGGACAATACTATGGGCCACCAAATACCATTGGCCGCTAATACCATGGAAAAATACCATGGCCTATAATAAATCATGTTCCCAAACCATGTGCTAGACCTCAATCGCCTTTGTCTCAAAACCAATTCAAGGTTAACCCTAATGGAGGGGATTACCCTGTTTATTGAGAGTAAAGGGTTATTTTGTGTTGGAGGAGCATATCGTAGTTACATTGTTTCTATTTTTTCCTCCACTCACTTATTACAACCTTTGGAATGGACTTTGGGTGGCTCTATTGTTAGGTGTAAGGTAATGCACAATGTAAGGGTGGCTCTATTGTTGGGTGCCTTAAGTATGAGTTAGTTCCAATGCTAGGATACATCATGTATAGGCCTCCTATACAAATGGGTAACAATAATGAAGAGAACTATGAGGTTAAGAAGATACTAAGATACACATTCAATCAAGTGGAAGGCATGAGGTAGGCTATTGAGTATTTGCGTTTGCATGTAGAAAAGCAGGAATCCAAGCATGATGTATTGGAGGTTCAACTTGGGGAACATAGGACTAAAACCGATAAAATGGCGCATGAGGTAGGCTATTGAGTATTTGCGTTTGCATGTAGAAAAGCAAGAAGCCAAGCATGATGTATTGGAGGTTCAACTTGGGGAACATAGGACTAAAACCGATAAAATGGTGATGGACCTTGAGATGCATTATAATATGATATTAGTATTTTCTATGAGCTCCTAATTAATGTGTTATGACCCTCCCTGTGGGTGTAATGGGGAGCCAAAGGGCCTATTGGAGTAATAATGGAGGCCATTTAATGTAAAGTGGACTATGTCCTCTATGTTTGTTATTATTAAATGGCCTCTACTATTACTCTAATGGGACCTTCAACCCCACATTACACCCTCAGGGGGACCATAACACAATGGTATGGATTCCTCAAATGCCAACTGACTCAACAAAGGGTCAAGAAGTCAACGAAGACATGATGCAACCATTGGAAGCAACCTTGACAGAGAAACAAGGAGTATTTGGTGATTCTGGTCTCATTAGGGAAGATATCTCTACAGAGGAGGTCCATAGTGCCCATGTCTTTGACCATAACTACTTATTTTTATGATGTTTAGATATATTTTTCTTTTGGGTTAGTATGCTAAGCAAATCATTCATAACTTCAATAGGCTTGACTTAGATCCTGCATGCAATATGTATAAGAACGAGAATAAATGTAGTGTTTAGGTTTTCCTTTGTAGGTCTATTTAATGTAAAAAATTGAACTATTTGTACTCTCAACTATTTGAATTTCCAATTATGTTATTTATCTAAATAAAATTACACTCATTCCTATAAAAAAGGAATGGATCACCTATTGAAGGAGGAACCAAGCAGTTCCACATAGGACTGAAGCATAAACACAAATGCTACAAGAGGCTCCTATAAATGACAACATATATAGACAATTGGAGCTACAGAGGATTATCCATTAAAAGGGCCTTTCGTAAGTGAGAAGTGTGATTTGAGTGTGTACTTGATCAATGCCATATCTAAATTAAATATGTAAGTTTATTTTATCAAGTTGGAAAGGATTCCTTATCAAAAGGAAAATCTAAAGAACTTACTTTGTTTTGAAGAAACTAATGAGTATTGTATTATAGTGCTACAATCAATGAACCAAGAAGGAAAAAATGGCAATCACAACCCTTTCTTTATTACCTTTGTGATTAATGATTTATTGTTGCATGATTGCAGGATTGATTATCATAGCATCAACTGACCCACTCTCCTTGTTGGGTCAAGGAGAAGCAATTCACAATCCAATCCATTCAATAAAATATACTCTCTCCTAGGGTCATTCACCAGATCAGCCTAGTATACTTGCTCTTTCTCTAACTTTGTTGTTAATGCCACTTTCTCTGATCCTTCCTTTGCTAGTGAATCTCTCTAAACTCCAACCCAGGGCTATATTAAATCTACCCTTACCATTACCTTCTTTATGTATATATATATATATATATATATATATCTCTTCTTCTTATTCTTCTAATAGCTATTCCTTAACTAGGCAAACTAAAAAATATTGCCTCCTTCTCATCGTTACCAAAACCAATGTTACTCCACAAGCAGGGAACATATGTCATCTCACTTAAGGTGATGAATCAATTAGGTCTTAGGACCACTCAACCTTATCAAAATGTATGTGCCATGAGTTCAAGAGAATTTAAGGTCCGTGGCTAATCAAAGACCTCTAGGTTAAGTTGGTAGTTTACCCAAATATATCTATTTTGATAGATGTGGTGATCATTGATGTTCTAGATGTTTGGGGTATGCCATTGTCAAGAAAGTAGGATACTAGTTTGGGAGGAATCATACATATGGATTTCCTTATGCCACCATATCAACATACAAAGTCACTTGTGTTTATGTTGTACAAAGATAATCCCTAAAAATACCACGTAGAAGGCCCTAATGAACCAATGAATGAGTTTATTTACACAAAAGGTGAATTCATAAACTATGTTATTCTAGTGCATTTTATAACCCCAAAGATTAAAAAAGAGCCTTAAGTGAAGAGTGAAGTAATTTGGAAGATGCATTTCAATGGAGCTCAATTTATATTAGGTGCATGTATTCTTTTCACTTCTCACTAGGGTGACATCACAAGTTTTGCCTACAGGTTGGAGTTTGAGTCCACAAAAGATGTGGCATAGTATGAAGCTTTGATATCATGTCTCGAGTTGGCAAGAGACATGGGCATCATAGCCTTGGAAGTTAAATGAGTTTTTGGATATTGTGGTCATGCAAGATAAATACAATTTTCTAGTGATGCATGATAGGCTAAATTAATACAAACATGCAGTTTGGGACAATATATAATTATTTGATGCATTTTCTATCAAGGAATTCTTGAGGGAACATAATGCAACTTTTTACCCATGTGAAAGTCTCATTTAAGGATAAAGTAAATTAATTGAATTTAACTTTAGACCTCCATCCCTAGACAATTTTGAGCATTGGAAAGTTTACAATATTGATGTACATATAATAAGGTTCATGAATAACTTACAAGAGTTTTCATGATATGAAGTAGATTGGTGCAATGAAGGTGATGGAAACCTGGAAGTTGAGGAAATTGAAGAATTGAGGGATCATAAGTTTCGGATGATCTCATTCCTTTAGATAAAATTTTTGACATGTACAAGCAGAAAAATAAATAAGCAAGCTAGAGGGTAACATTGAAATGAACATTGGATCAAAGGAAATCTCTAAACTAATCAGGACTAGAAAAAATACTTCATTGAAAAAGAGAAGGCAAATAGATAATCTAATTAGAGAATACATAATGTATTTTCCTGGACATATGATAATTTGAAAGCATATAAAGAAGATATTATGCAACATATGATCCATTTAAAGAAAGATGCAAAGCCATTTAGGTAGAAGTTAAGGAATATAAATTCTTAATCCCCCCCTTATTCAAAAAGAGGTTCAAATATGTTGGTTGTTAAAATCATAGCACCCACAAGACATTCATCTTGGGTGGAAAACTTGGTAGTGGTGAGAAAGAAGAATGGTGAAATCAAGTTATTTGTTGATTTTAAGGATTTGAATTAATTCTCTCAAAGATAACTATATGCTTCTATACGGAGAATTCATTGTGGAGGGTTATAGGATCAGGCATATTGTCTATGTTATATATATTTTCAGGATATAGTCAACCATTAATAAATAAATAATATCAATATAATACAAGTTTTACTACAACGTGGGGAACATATGAGTATTTGAGAATGCCATTTGGTTTATTGAATGCAGGATCAACATTTCAAAGGGGAAATGTATATTGCTTTCAAGGATATAAATGGAAAGATTATGAAGAATTGTCAAGATTATTTGATAGTGTTCTCCAAGGAAATAAATGATGATGTTTGACATCTTAGACATGTATTTGAGAGGTGTAGAAAGAATGGGATATTGTTGAACCCAAAGAAGAATGTTTTTGGAGTTGATGAAGGGAAACTCCTTGGGCATATAATATAAAAGGAAGGGGTTAAGGTTGACCTATCCATATTAGAATTAATTCAATAGATCCCATTACCCATATGCAAGAAAGCAGTTCAATCTTTCTTGGTAAAAAACACATCGAGAGGTTTATATTGAATTTTGCAGAGATTACTAAGCCTGTATCGAATTTGTTGAAGAAGGACAAAGAGTTTACATGGAATGATGGAGTAGGAATGCATTTAAGAAAATAAAGGAAGCAATTGTGACAACATGGATATTAGCAAGCCTTAATTACTCAAAGGAATTTTATATTTTCTCATTTGTATCCAAGGTCATTATAGTAGGTGTGTTTCTATATAAAAATGATTATAAATGGAGAAACCCATAACATTTATGAGCAAGGCACTCAAAAACTCAAAGTTGAAGTATGATATTATCAAGAAGTAAGCATATTCTCTCAGATAATCTCTAAAGCACTTCATAAGTTATGCGGGATATTCCAAGATTATTGCATAAGTTTCTCACCCAACTATCAAATATATTTCGACTCAACAAGATTGCTTAGGTATAAGAGGAATGGGTATCCATAACATAAGAGTAAGATATGGATATTATGCCAAGCAAATTATTTAGGGGACATGTAATGGCCAAGATGCTTACATGGGAGGGATTAAGGTATGGATGAAGAGGATGGTCCATAAATGGAGTTTGCAATGTTGGAAGAATTAAAGCAACACGAAGGGTACTCAAACATTATATATTATTTGAAGAACTTAACATGTCCTCATCCTCTAGTTGATCATAAGAGAAGAGATTTGAGGTTGAACGCATCAAATAATTGTATGGTTTAGGGAGGTTTGGGTTAGAGAAACCCAAAAGGTTATTGGTCTCGAGATGTGTAAATGACATTTAATCTTAAATAATAATGACAGAGTTGCATTCAAGTTTATGTGGAAAACACTATGTATTTTGAACTACAACTCATAAGACCTTGGGTGATGGATATTATTGGTGTAAAATATTTACTGATGTCCATAATTTGTTAGAGCCTATCAATATTATTAGTTGTTTGTATGTAGGCAACTTTTGGAATCCTTAACTTTGCAGCTTGTGGTAATAGAGGCGTCATTTCAACAACGAGGTCTAGATTTCGATAGTGAGTTCAAGGAGAATTCTAGTCATGGATTTAAATGGATCCTTATATCCATAGTCTATTTCACTAGGTGGGTTGAGGCATACCCACGAAGAGGGAAATCGATAAAGTCGTAATGGATTTTATGGGGGATAAGATAAGTAATAGGTTCTAGGTCCTAGCAAAGATTATGATTGATAATGCCAAAACATCCTATTCAACAACTTTATTAACATTTGTTTCAACTATCACCCATAGGAGGATGGCTTACCTGATTGAAGCAAAAAGAATTTGATGGTTAGAATTAAGAAGACTATGGGTAACAACAAGAAGAATTGAGATATCAAGATTAAGTATGCATTATGGGAAGCTCAAATGACGAAGAAGTAAGCAACATGAAAGAGCCCATTTGAGTTGGTATACATGATGGAGGTTGGATTACCCATTTATCTGAAGATCTAAGTGGATTAATTATGCAATATTTCATGTCAAATCAATAAGCATTTCAAGCAAGGGTGAACTAACTTATGGGGCTTGAAGTAAATCGATGAAAGACATTTATTAGAATGTTAAGAGTCAAGATAAGGTTAATGAAACATTTGATCCAAGGGTTTTATATAAATGGGATCTTGTTCTCATATGGGATAAGAAGAAAGAGAAGCTAAAAAAACATGGTAATTTTGATGGCTTATGGTTGGCTCTTACACAATGGAGATGTCATTAATGCAATCCTTTCTACCTTAATCTCCTAGATGGAGAAAAGTTGTAGCCGCTTGTGAAGGAGGACACTTTGAAGTATTACTATTATGATGGCAATTAGTGCCATACATATTGACTAATAGAATAAGAAATGAATAAACTTGTATAAGCAACATATTAGAGATAGTTTATTCATTTTATCTTCCACTTGACATTTTGGCTCATGTCTTGCTTTAGAGCCATTTTTGATATCATTAATTACTAGATTATATGGGTGTTATGTATTGTTTTTTTATTCCATTGTGTGGGATTTCATAGTGAGAGTCTCGCCTTACCATAGTTTCTTATCTCTTTCATGTTGAGTTCTATTAGGTATTCATAGGTTCTGAAGTGCTCATGCACTCCATTATAGAGCACATGACCCCATATCAGAGACAATTGTTACCTCTCATTCAATATGAGGCCCCACACTCATGATTTTCATCACAATCCAGTTGTATTTGTGATTTTTATCACACATGTTAGCGACTTATCACACATGTTAGAGACTTGCAAGAGCACATGATGGAGACAAGGACAATATTATTTGTGTACATCTTTCCTTGGCACATCCCTTATGACATTGTCCACCATTGCCATTAGTGGGTGTGTGGTGTATGGAGGAAAGTTGTCATTACACATCTATTTGATTGTTGCCCCTATATTGTATCATGATTTTTAATGGTTTATTATTGATGTACCTTGGGTCGATCTTGGAGCACCCTATGTTATATGTAACATCTCAATGTTATATTGCCATTTTTGATGTATTGGATTTCACTTGGAGAGATTCCTCCACCCATGCACCCTCTTTTATGTTGTTCTCGCTGCCAAATGAACTAGATTTTGATATTATTTGATGAAACATGGTCATGGTAGATGAGTGCCCTAGTAGTTTGGGTCTCAATTGACATGGGTATTACATCTTGTCATTGTTAGCACCACATTCAAGGAGAGTGATCCCCATGTACACCCCCTTTCAAATGATCTTAACATTTCAATGGTTTTATTTGACATGGCATAGATTGACTTGAGCCTCTTGATGTGAATGTCCTTGATTAATTAGAGGTTTTAACACATTGATTGCTTCTTTATGATGTGGAACACTATCCCCATTTGAGTGCTCCTCTTATGCATAGGTTTTTAGGTGACTTTAGCCCTCTAAATGACTATGTTTTGAATGCCTCACCTTGATTGGAGGCCTATTAATTGAGTGCCCTTGCTTGTGTGGATGATTTTGACCCTTGGTTTGACTTATGATGATGTGGAGTACCACCCTTCGTGGAGTACTCCCCCTTGTTGGCACATATGTTGAGGGATTTCACACTTTATCATATTTTATTGTCGAGTGGTGGGGTCTTCCCCTTCCTTAATGGAGTTAGCCCACCATTATCATGATTTTGCATGTGGATTGAGACCATTACCTATTGGGTTGACTCCTTTATTGGATCTAGTAGGCTTCACATACTTTAAGAGTTATTACACCTTGGAGCTTGAGCTATGTAGTTAGTTCAGAAGACATTCTTACTTTGGGGACTACCTTTGGCTTGTGATTACCATTTATGTTCTTCCATTCATCCTTCTCGAGACCCACTCCATAATTTGAGGGTTTCATGACACACATTTTCACTATTTTGATGGGTCGTCTCACCTAGAGGAACCACATGTCTCTTAGAGGGTTTCATTAAACATGTTTTGAGGTTTTGTTAGTGGAATGAGCCTCTGATAGAGCATTGAGGGACATTAGAGCTCCTTAACTTAGTCTTCCACCTATTTCAAGGAGATGTCCTAGCCCTTTGGATTCCTATTGTTAGAGATGGAGATATATGGCACAACCACCATTCATCCATGGATATTTTATGTATTGTTTGACTTGTCAATTTGAGTTAGTTGGTGGATGTTATTTTTTATGCTTTTTTAGATTAGTTGTAAGGTTTTAGCCATTTATATTATTATCTTAAGATTGAGAAGGTTTGAGTCCTAAACTCTATATAATAGAGGCTCATCCCACTTGTAACGGGTTGTTGACACAATGCATAACTTTGGAGAGCTATTATTTAATTGAAGGCTTCTGGAAATCCATGGGTTCTTTCTTTCTTATGTCAAGCTATTATTTTTGAGTCATATTGCTATTTGTTGATGTTGAACTACTATATGCAAAAGATTGTTTCATGAAGCCATTAGGAAAGGGTATGTTTACAACATTGGAAGAAATTAGGCGTGATCTTTTCTATCTAGCCTCTTTGTTGTTTTATTAATGGAAGTAATCTTATTGCATCTATCACATTAGTAGTTGTTATTGATTTTTTTTCTATGGTTGAACACACCCTTAAATATAAGTTTGAAGGTGTATCTCTTGTAGAGCCCTCCCTTGGAAAATTTCTGTATTAATTTACAAGCACGTTAGGCTTGTTGTAGCATACTAGCATGCAAATTGCAGTCAAACTTGCCCTAATTACATTGTTATAATTGTGCTTTAAGATTGTCCATTGACTCCATTTGCCCAATATTGGATCTAGGCACTTGTCCTCCCTTTCAACCACCCCTAAATATAAAAATTGATCATTTTACATTTGTTTTGTAAATCTATAATTTATTGTTGTAGAGGATTCCCCCTTATGTTCGAGGAGAGTCATCTTAAAGAAAGAGAAAGTAATAATGAGATGAGAGCATTTAGTCTTTTTTCAATTACATAAAAGGTTTCACTTTGTAGTTTAAGCTTTTATACTTTAAGTGGAAGTTTGAAAAGTAACACTACATACACTTTGTATAACAAATATTAGCAATAAATAATAATTTTAAGTTTACACATGTGTACATACCCTACCCCTCCACATTTGAACTTCTAACCTCTTAACCATTAGGCACAGTCGAGCTATATTACTTATATATATACATTAAACTTAATTGGTTAACCAATACACTTTTTTAATTTTGAAAATGTAGTAAATGGAAAACAAAACCCTTTCATATAACATAGTAGGAGGCTAAATGCATGATGTTTTTATCTTTATGGTGATTTTAGGCTCGATTGCAACGATTTTTTTTCTTTGAATTCATTTTTTTTTTGTAACCCAAATCGTTTTTTTAGTGCAAAAATAGATTCAACACTCTTAGAAACCCCTAGGGCACCCGAAATATGCAATTTTGACAATTGTTATCTAGAATTCCCAAAATCCATTGTCGTATTCAGAAAAAAAAGACCGAAAACAAGTGATAACGAAAACGTTGTCTGTTTAGAATACTCTTATAATATATAACATGCGAAAAACATTATTACATACATATAAGAAAAGAAAAAAGTGATAACAAAAACATCAATTGTTTATACTACTCTTATAACATATAACATGTGAAAAACAAAGTTTAGAACATTAGATAGAAAGGAGAGATAGGATATTCTAGCTCAGAAGTGGGATAGGACAGAAAATTGATAAACACAGGCTCTATGCGAATCTACTAGTGTTGTGAACTCTCATAGTTTAGTCTTGTTGTTTTTTGTATTTAGACAATTACGATATTACTTAACCAATGGGTAATTTAGTATTTGGTGATATGATAACGTTGTGATAGAATAGATCCACAAGTTATGAGTATACTCAAAAGATTATATTTTGAGTATTTATAATTTAGTATTTATTTGAACAAAACTTGACCAACATAAATCTTTTAGAGAATCTCTCCATATATATAGATACAACTTTATATTAATACAAAGTTGTCTTTTTCAATGTGAAAAAAAATTCACTTTAGCTGTGTTGGGAAGGAGAATTAGTATATTGAAATACAATAAAAGCACACTTATCCAAGTGGGTGAGCACTGAGTACGAACGCAACCGAGTACATTTACTTGGTTGGGCGACTGCTTGAACCGAACCGATAAGTATAACATGTGACTTTTATGGACACATCATACAATATATACTTAATTTTTCAAATTAAAACACTTAGCTTTGGAATATGGATATAGTACATTAAAAAAATATATGAATTAATTATTTTAATAAAAAAGAATTTTATTTGATTTTTATGATTTAAATAAAGCGAATATAAACATATATGTATGAGTTTACAAGTATTCGAAGAATATTGATAGACTTCGAAAAATTAAAATTATACCCTATTTATCAAGCAAAAGTGATTATATTTTAATCGGAAATACACCTGAGGCGATAACATGGAAGTGCTCGTGGATTTAACTCTGCTTTCTTAACCTAAATGAAAGAATTAGCGATTGAAGCGTGATAAACAGCTCTGTAATCCTTCACAATATCGTTCAGAAAACTGATCCTTTGAGCCGTGTGTTCACATGGGTACATGCCATTCATTTTTTTTGTTCAAATTATCAAACCAGGCAGAACATTCATTTTAAAGGACTGGCGGAGTTCTGATTGGATCGTCTTATGCAATTGTCGCTATTGAGTTTCCCCCAATTTTCCTGCTTTACAGCCCATCTGTGTAAGAGCATATAGTTTGTTTATTTGATTATAACAAGGAAGGGCAAAACGGCCTCTGTTTTTTCTTATTGAGGTGGGCCACTAGCTTGCCTCAGTGAAAAAACCCGTGTTTTCTCTTTCAGTGTTCTCCAATACACACCGAATTAAATTATGTTTCAGTCCAACTGCCCCCTGAGACATTTTCTGTACAATGTGTGGAACTTATTGCCGCGGGGAGTTCAGCTGGATGTCATTTGAAGACCTTACACTGTTTATTGACTGAGAAGCACAATCATTCCATTTTTGCGATGGCATCGCGTCATTTGCATTTGTAAGATTCTGGCTTTTCTCTCTCTCCGTTTGCGTTTTTACAACAATGTCTTTATTAATACGAGCTGTTTCTATGGGGTTATTGCGTAGTTCTCCTTTTGGGGTTTTTAGAAGATGTTTGCTGTACGCTTGAGATATTTCTGTGGGTGTATTTTGTAGTTCAACTTTTGTTTTTCTTAAAGATCTTTGTAGCATTTTCATGCATAAATTCGTCATATTTCTATGGGGTACTGTAAATTCGTCATATTTCTCTGGGATACTTTAAATTCGTCATATTTCTATGGGGTACAGGTTTTCGAGATCTTTATAGCATCGGTTTTGCATCAATAGGAGATATTTCTGTGTGAATATGTTTTTTTGATTTTCGGATTTTTATTTCTTTAAGGACATAATCGTTCTCATTAATGACGAGTTTTCCATGTGGCATGTAGTTCTGAGGACGCTATAGACGGGATTGACAAGGTTCTGAACAGAGGAACAACAAGTGTGCACGTTACAGCCCTGGACGGCCTGGTAAATGTGAACTCGTTGTTCACAGTTGCAGTATTTGTTGGGCTGTCATTGGCAACCCCTGGGCAAAGAAGCTTAGATGATAGTGGCGCTTGTGATGCAGGTGAGGACATTGTTAGGAACCTTTTGATATTTGAGGTGACATCATTCAGTGCATTTCTGTTCTCCAGCTTGATTGCACAGGGCTTGAAATTAGCAATCATAATAAACAACAGCAAAGAGCTTCATGATGCAGTCAAGGGTCTTATCAACAACAGGCTGCTGAGGCTTGGAATGCTTGCCTCGGCAGTTGGATCTGTAATCGGATGCATATTCTTGATGTTGTCTATGGTGAACGTGATACAGATCAGGTTGGGTGTTCTGTCCTGTGGGATAGGCGGCACTGTGAGGGCAACCATAACTTTGGCTGCTCTTGTTTCAACAGCCTTGGCTATCTACATCTCTACAGTCTTTTATGCCTTCACTCATTAGTATTGTATTGTAATTTCGGTAATAAACCAGACATGAACGATGTGTGCTTTGCCAAACCTGTCCAAGAAACTACGCCGGAAACACTCATTCCCAGTGTCTGATTTATTTGTTTTGATCTTGCTCCAGTTAAACCGAGAAGGCCTTCACTGAAAACATGTAATTGATTACAGGACACCTTCGAAAACTACTATAGTTGGGATTGTTTATTGTAATATATTCATAGGCTGCACCTCTTTGTGTAACAGGCTTCGAAATTTTCAGTTTTTTTGTCGAGTTCAGAAAAATTGAATTGCATTTGAACTATAAGATCAGAAAAGACAAGCTATGATAACCAACACAAGCTTTTAGATGAGTGCATTTTACCTTCTGAATTTCTGTATTGAAATCTGTGTTTCCTTACTGATCTACGAGTCTTTGAAAAGAGTATAGTTTACCTCTCATGTAAACCTTTCCAATGTTTAGATTCTCAATGGTCATCTATAGTCATTAACTTCCCTTTAAGTGATTGATTACCCATTGTTGTTTGAAGTTAAAAACATGTTATAATTGTAAATTATAATACCGAGTCTTTCACCCTCGTCTCTAATCTAGATAATGGCTACTCGGTAGCATGATTCTTTCAGAAGTTATATATATTCTATGCTAGCGTTTTTGTATATGTAATCGGCCAAAGTTTGGTATTTTGGCTTTGGAGTTTGTTTGGACATTGCTCTTTTATATTCTTTGTAGTCTTGTATTTTTTTATATTATTAATGTTGTTAGAACTGGGTATATTTCAGACAACACATTAAGGAACTAAAAGAGACGGGAAAAGACAAGTCTTATTTATCCCTAATTTCTTTTCATCCAAGACTCTTCATGTCATATGTCTCCCCTTCTTGGGAGCGATTTCCAACAAATGAGCAACTGGTCAACTTCTCTAACCTGTACTTCGCAGACCAATGACATGGATAAGTGGCAATTTTGCAGAACACTCTTATTTAGCCCATATCCATGACAAAACACCCTTTTATATATAATCAACTTTTAGGTGATTCAAACGTAGTACATATAAGAACTTGAGTAAAGATATGTATGACCATATTTTTAGTAGTGCAGAATTAAAACTCCAATTCTTTTGCAACAGCTTTCTCTCACACAAATGATGTTGTATATCTGTGTTGGTACAGCATATGCATTATCCAAAATGATCTAGAAAACTCCATTCTCGTTGGAATCTGGGGAAGCAAAAAATTCAGAGAGGGTATAGTTCCATGCCCTTTAAGGATTTTTTGAGGTTCTGGGTCTATTTAGAGGTCATCAAAACTCCTGTGGGCATCGGAGAACTATGCCCCTGGAACTATGTTGGGCACCCGAATTTCTGCTGGATTTACTGTCTGGAACTTCGCCAGAAAGAGGGCAGTTTCGGATAATTCTTATCCTATGTTGCCTCTATGTGTTTTGTTCTTCCATGAAATCTTAGATTCTTTGTGAGAACTATGCAACTTTGATTGCCACATCAAAACACCACAAGGCCAGTCGACTCTTTTCCTGCATTTGCAAGTAGCAATTTCAACCACACTAGTTCTACATTAGTTATTTTGTTACTTGTGCAGCTGATACATATTTTGCTTCAGAATTTTACAGAGCAACAATGTATTGCCTCTAAATCACAATACTGTTCCATTGCAAAACCTAAAGCAATAGTTTGTGGTGGACTTCCTACTGTCAACATTGCCTACTTAATCAGCACCACAAAACCCTAGTGCAGACCATGGCATACGTGAGACTCCTCACTTTGTTCTTCTGAAGATGGTGCTTCTTATTTTCCTTCTCTTCATCCGTTTGAGACCACACCTTTTCTAAGGGTTTAAGGTTGGCTTCCTTTGGAGTACCAATGGCTTAAGGCTTAATATATATATATATATTAAGAAAGATATGAAGAGTATATTAAGAAAGATATGAAGAGTTTGGAATGGAAAGGTGCAAGCCATTGCTACTCCAAAGGAAGCAAATCTTAAACCCTTGGAAAAGGTGTGGTCTCAAACAGATGAAGAGAAGGATATATATATATATATATATATATATATATA
>LPNX010122374.1:79355-96203 GCA_001517045.1 Pseudotsuga menziesii
TGAAAATTTTTAAATTTCCATAATCGATGATTTCAAATTCTGTTATCAGTATAGCCTTCACCTGCTTCAGTAAATGTGTGATCATTATCAATCAAAATTGTATCATCGACAGACAGGGTGATGGTGATCACAGATTTCGCCTGGAATGTAACATAAATGTTAGAATCTACAATGCATTTTCATAGCCCATTGGCGGAGGAATGGAACAATCCTTTGCTCCATGGGGAGATTTCAATAACCTTCAAACCAAATGTGATTTCTTTACTGTTACAAATCCTTTGGGCTGATCTACATATATCTCCTCCAACTTTCTGTTGAGAAAGGATGTTGTCACGTCCATTTGATGTATTTCCATGTCCTTCACAGCTCCGTAGGTAAGATGGACTCGAATAGATGCCAACTTCAATGTTGGAGAGAATGTACCAAGGAAAAAAACACTCACAATTTGTGAGTACCCTTTTGCAATCTCGTCAATCTTAGTTAAAGCAATCACTTACATACTATAGTTTCCCTACCTAGGCGCTATTCTTCATCAGCTATGATGTGGATGTTAAAGATAGTGCAGCTGCGAGACCCATTCTGAGGGCGGATGGTACCCTAGTCAATTAACTAGGGCAGAGTAAGACCCTAGAAGGTACCCTAAGGCCCCCAATAGTCTCCTGGGGTTCTTGTTCTGGGACCAAGAAGGTTGATGCCATGGCAAAGTCCCTAACATATGGTTAGGGCCCCTATATGTCTCTAGGGTATTCTGGTCTGGGACTAGACAGTTTCTTGGACACGATGTCCAAGCAGATCCTGCAGGTTGAGACAGAGACTTCTTGGTCTGGTACCAGGCAGATTCTTGGTCTGGGACCAAGCAGTTCATGTAGGAGCATACCTGGTCGGTTAACCAAGTGGATCTTTGATTAGACATATGCTAGTGTTTGGTATTTTTGTATATATGCTAGTTACATATGCTAGTGTATTTGTATATGTAATCGGCCAAAGTTTGGTATTTTGGCTTTGGAGTTTGTTTGGACATTGCTCTTTTATATTCTTTATAATCTTGTATTTTTTATTGTTATTGTTGTTAGAACTGGGTATATTTCAGACAACACATTAAGGAACTAAGAGAGACGGGAAAATACAAGTCTTATTTATCCCTAATTTCTTTTCATACAAGACTTTTCATGACATATGTCTCTCCTTCTTGGGAGCGATTTCCAACGAATGAGCAACTGGTCAACTTCTCTAACCTGTACTTCGCTGATCGATGACAGGGATAAGTGGCAAGTTTGCAGAACACTCTTATTTAGCCCATATCCATGACAAAACACCCTTTTATATATAATCAACTTATAAGTGATTCAAACTTAGTACATATAAGAACTTGAGTAAAGATACGTATGACCATATTTTTAGTAGTGCAGAATTAAAATTCCACCTCTTTTGCAACAGCTTTCTTTCACACAAATGATGTTGTATATCTGTGTTGGTACAGTATATGCATTATCCAAAATGATCTAGAAAACCCCATTCTCGTTGGAATCTGGGGAAGCAAAAAATTCAGAGAGGGTATTGTTCCAGGCCCTTCAAGGATTTTTTGAGTTTCTGGGTCTATTTAGAGGTCATCAAAACTCCTGTGGGCATGGGAGAACTAAGCCCCTGGAACTATGCTGGGCACCCAAATTTCTGTTGGATTTACTGTCTGGAGCTTCGCTAGAAAGAGAGCAGTTTTGGATAATTCTTATCCTATGTTGCCTCTATGTGTTTTGTTCTTCCATGAAATCTTAGATTCTTTGTGAGAACTATGCAACTTTGATTGCCACATCAAAACACCACAAGACCAGTCGACTCTTTTCCTGCATTTGCAAGTAGCAATTTCAACCACACTAGTTCTACATTAGTTATTTTGTTACTTGTGCAGCTGATACATATTTTTCTTCAGAATTTGACAGAGCAACAATGTATTGCCTCTAATCACAATACTGTTCCATTGCAAAACCTAAAGCAATAGTTTGTGGTGGACTTCCTACTGTCGACATTGCCTACTTAATCAGCACCACAAAACCCTAGTTCAGACCATGGCATACGTGAGACTCCCCACTGCGTTCTTCTGAATATGGTGCTTCTTATTTTCCTTCTCTTCATCTGTTTGAGACCAAACCTTTTCTAAGGGTTTAAGGTTTACTTCCTTTGGAGTACCGATTGCTTGCACCTTTCCATTGCAAGCTCTTCATATCTTTCTTAATATATATATATATACTTTTTTTCTTTCTGGTTCAAGTGAATCATTTTTCTTTTCCCATCCTTAAATATTTGTATGCCATGACGGTAATGAAATTTTTAAAATTTCCATAATGGATGATTTTAAATTCAGTTATCAGCATAGCCTTCGCCTGCTTTAGTAAATGTGTGATCATTATCAATCAAAATTGTATCATCGACATACAAGGTGATGGCGATCACAGATTTCACCTGGAATGTAACATAAATGTTAGAATCTACAATGCATTTTCATAGCCCATTGGCTGAGGAATGGAACAATCCTTTGATTCCATCCACGGGGAGATTTCAATAACCTTCAAACCAAATGTGATTTCTTTACTGTTACAAATCCTTTGGGCTGATCTACATATATCTCCTATACCAACTTTCTGTTGAGAAAGGATGTTGTCACGTTTATTTGATGTATTTCCATGTCCTTCACAGCTCCGTAGGTAGATGGACTCGAATGGATGCCAACTTCAATGTTGGAGAGAATGTACCATGGAAAATAATGCTCACAATTTGTGAGTACCCTTTTGCAATCTCGTCAATTTTAGTTTAAGCAATCACTTACATACTATAGTTTCCTTACCTAGGTGCTATTCTTCATCAGCCATGATGTGGAGTCACGGAGTGTAATGCTTTCTTCCACTTTTCTGCATGTTGACTACTCAGTGCATCTTCTTAAAATTGTGATTTGGTTGCTGTGGCTATTAGAATATAGTTCTGATCATCCAAATCCAAATAACTGCCTTTGCAACTCAGGGCAGCAGGAACTGAATTAGTTTTACCAATAGGTTGCAATAAGACAAATTTAGAAGAAGATAAATAATACATTTCAAATTCTAGAATAATGAAATATATAAATAAAAAATTAAAACTGCTTACCTGGTTGGCTTTGGCCTCTTTATCGAACAAACCAATTCTCTTCCAGAAGTACCAACATTTCACTATAATTCAAAAGTTTGTGGCTTGCTATTTCTTATTAGCAACCATGCACTCTATGCAGTGATACAATCCATATGCACTCTTTTCCTTTCCCATGTTTCCATGCCCCCATCCTCTAGTTGGTAGGCAAGAATGAGATTGCTGAGATTGCTGGTACCTGGCCAGCCCCAATCAACAATTAGCTCACGAAGAGCCCCAGTCAACAATCGGGTCACGAATAGCGAACGCGTCACAAGTGGGATATGAACCTGGGTGGGGAGGATAACAATTTCTCCTCTTATCACTCGAGCTAGACCTAACTAACTCAATCCATATGGACTCTATGTAGTGATACAATCCATCTTTGACCTCCTCATCTGCTGATTTTTTTTGGGTATAATGGTACTATGGTTTTAAGAAATACCCTGCTGCATGTAGAGGCCAATGGAGTTGCTTGTTTCATCTCTCATAAATAAATTTTCAAATAGGGAGATGCCTTTGTTGCCTATTTGCCTCAGCCATGGCCTCGTAAATGTAATCCATTGTGGATTATACCCATCTCCCATCCCCAATAATTTAACAAGAGGCTTGATGGCCTTGATGATCTCTTCTTTATTCTGAAATGCAATGTCATAAACTTGGCTAGTGATCTCTTGCCCTTTTGACTTGCAACTCGATTGTCATGCACCCCATTCATCACCACAAAACATCTTCCTTAAGTTGTTCTTTTAGCCATCAAGAGATTGCTATATAAGAAAGTTTATTGCAAATCGATTAATAGCTTGTTGAGCAAACTTCCCATCCCCTGTGTTTTCCTTCATAAGGCTTAGTACCCATATGTGATTGTAGATGAATGTGGTTTGTTGAATGTTCCACAGGCCTCTTCACCGAGTCA
This sequence comes from Pseudotsuga menziesii, assembly GCA_001517045.1. Classification (NCBI taxonomy): domain Eukaryota; kingdom Viridiplantae; phylum Streptophyta; class Pinopsida; order Pinales; family Pinaceae; genus Pseudotsuga; species Pseudotsuga menziesii. The sequence continues at coordinate 83,425 of LPNX010122374.1, forward strand.
AGTTTATCTAAATCCTCAAGCACGAGGTCCAAGCCATGTGTAGCGCTTGGAGTCTAGAAAATAGTGGGGTGTTTCCTTCAACCTCTGGCTCTCTAAAACACAGTTAGATGATTTATCAGTTATGACTTGAAGTAGATTTGAACAACATTTTGCACCTCCATCTCCATAGACACATTGTCCAAGAGCTCAATAATAGCTTTGCATCCTTCCCTGATTGGATGCATCGATTGATTTCAGAAACATGGTTCCTCATGGCCAAGAAATGAAGGAAATAACGATGGTTTGCGACTTTCTATCTATCCATCTATCAAACATGACGGTACATACTACATCCTATTCTAGACTTCTAGCCTGTGATTCTTTAAATTCCTTCAAGTATTCATCTATATCTTAAATTTTCTCTGGTAAAATTATCCTGTCAAATCATGATAAGTAGGGTGCCTTTGATTGTAATGCCCCTTTTTTAAATTTTTACCAAAATGCCCAATTTCCTATTTTTTTCACAATTTTGGCTCTTGACTAGTTGTAGTGTCTTGGCCTCCAAATCAACCCAATTGCTCCCAAATCTTCAGAGAAGATGTATGAATGATATAATAACTTAATTATTATGTTCAGGGATGTGTTATGGCCCTCCAATCACTTCTGCAAGTCTGAACTAAATTCTGAACAAGATAGATGATTTTATTGGCAATTTTGGGCTCAAATCCCCCCCGGGGTAAGTGGTAGAAATGGCTTCCCAAATGTGCAGAGACCCACTCGAATTCTTAAATTGAAGCAGGGGATGTGTAGAAGACATTATCAGAGACTCATATGCATAACCAATCGACCTCCCATGGCAGTTATCACTTATTTCAATTAGATATAAAAAACTGGTTTTGGACCCTTAGGGAAATGAGGTGTAGTTTGTTCCAATTGCTATGAAATTCGACCCAATGGCCACAAATTCTCAGTTACTGAACATGAAACCCATAATATACTTTAATGACAGTCCATTCATTCATAAATCATCAATAGTTTACACATCCATTCGAATCCATCAAGATTACAAGAGTTTACAACAAGGTAGTGGGGAAATGGCATTGTTTCTTCATTATTGAGCAATAATACATGAGATTTCTTGGCCTTTCGACTTGAGAGCTTTTTGAACTTAAAGAGCAGAGCATTTATAACATAATACAAAATATTGGGGCAAGAGAAGCTCCCTCAAAGAGATGAATAGCTCACCAAGTGCGCCTCACTCCATGGACCTGAAATATGGTGAGAAAACTTGAGATGAAAGGAAGAACAAGCTAAACTTGATATGTCCATTAGTTGCTGTAGCTTGCACCTATAACTTATGACTCCATTGAAGCTCCTTGAAAGACCTGAGTGGCCTCTCCAAACACCAACTAGGATGGGAATCTTTCACCCTCGAAATTGGCTAAGGCATGAACTAGTCATCCACTAGCTCTCTCTCTTCACAATAACAATGTTCACAAATGATCAAAAGGGCCTTCTCATGGCTGATCCCTACATTTTATAAACATTATTGGTCTTCTAAGGTTCCAAATCCATTTATAAACCAAAGCCAAGTCGAATTGGTGTGGCTGCTCATGCTATGCCATGTGGCCTCTCTCTTCACCTTCCCTCTTCTCCCAAATTTGAGTAGGAGCCTCTTGGCTTTCTCCAACTCCCATGAGCGCCCTCTAAGATGCTCTATTCAGGCCTGACATGTCAGATGTCAGCCTTCAGATCTGACTTGTGTCATAACTGTCATAGAATCTCCATCATTGGTGTCATAGATGTCATAAATGTAAGGGGAATCTAGCCAAGTGCCCATGAAACTCCCATTTGGCTCTTCCTCTCCCCATGTAAGTTACAATTCATCCCAAATTCGACCTATGAAGTATATGGACAAGTATATTAACCTTATGATCCATCCAAAAACATTAGGCTTTCCATAGATTCGAGATTGCAAGAGGAGGATGCCATTAAACATAGGAATTCTAACTTGAGTGGACCCCATAGTCTCCATGTGTCTCCATTCTCCATAGCCATTTCATTTTTCACTTGCATTCATTTAATTAACTCCATTAAATAAATATTTATTCCTTTTAATGTCTAAACACCATTTATTAGCTCCCTTATTAACGTCCCAATGTTTCCACCCAACCTAGGGAACTAGTAGGATTGATGGAATTTTCCTGCAATGCAATCATTTGAATGGGGACATTACATTGAAGCCCGAACCACATGCAGTGGTAGCATTGAGCATAGGCTGATAATAGGGGGAATGAGAAACATTGAATGCTATGTTTGCATTATATAAAAATAGACCAATGTCCCTTGCTTCCTTCTTCCATTGATGTGAACGGTGGACTAGGAAATAGGTGTGGTACAGGGTACAAAGAATGGGCCAATCTTTTTTCTCTTTGGATTGGGAATGGCATCCTGATTCCTGTTTGTTGGAGAGATGGATCTAAAGGGATCACGAGAAGTGTGTGTGGAGGCTTCAAAAGAATCAAAATCATGGTTTCCAAATCTATTGAGGATTTCAAAAGTTCTCCCTTCTCCTCTAGAAGTTCTTTTCGCTTTGCTTTCTCTACTGAAGTGGCTTCAACAATTGTTGTCATTTGAGCTCTTGATTCGGCCAACATCTTTGGGAAGCCTTTAACTTGCCTTTGAATATATCCTAAGTGGCATTTCACCATTTGTATACCCTTTATTTGATTTCCTTACCACAATTGTGTCTTTATAAAGTTAAAGTGTACTTTATATTATTTTAGGGTTAAGTCACTTTTCGTATGAAAAGGTGATTTTATATAGTTCTAACTTAAGAGATTTAAGTGAACTTGAGATTAAATCATAGCCTTATATCTTGTGGGCCAAGATTTGATCTTGACGGTAGAAGACGAAGAGTTGGGCAGTTACCATAAATGAAAGATGAAAAGAGATTGAGTGGGACTCATTTGCACACATTCCAAGAGAATTTTGGAGAGAATTATGAGAGGCACAAGCTTCAAGAGAGAAAGTGTTAGCACTCGTGCTAAATTTTGAATGGGCGTCTGCAGTTGTTGGCCGACAAGAAGGGGTATAGGCAAAAACTTTCTGGGCTCGACGACTCCGAGGTAGTCACCGCAAGGATAGGCATCGCAGAGCAGCAGGCGTTGAAGATTTCACAACGAGGGATGTGTGCAGATGGAATGAGTTAGGAGGACATGCGAAATCCATGGCTCGAGCGGTTTCCCAACGATCATGATCAGAGTAGGCCAGGTCTACGGCTGATACACACCCTCACGACGGGACATGCAGGGAACATAAGGGTGCGACGAAGTCGCGACCTCCGAGAAGGCCCACATAGATTAAACAGCCATGATCTCCCATATCAGAAGATCTACGACAGGGAACCTTTTTAGCCGTCCCAACTTGCACGGTGAATAGGGCAGATAGCGGCGCCGAAGTGGAGGAAGGCCCCACGTTCGTGAACGGTGGCGATCTAACAAGGAGCGAATCAGCGGCCCTGGGGGGCTTCACGGCAGAAAGATGCGCGACGGATAAGGAAAGGAGGTTAGGCGAAACCGCGTAGGGCCCCTCACTTTCTACGGCGGAGATTCAGAAGGTGAGTGATCAACGACTTTGATCTGTGTCGCGATAAAGAGTTGTGTGAAAGTTATCCAACGAGCGGGCCACAAGGTGGGTTAAGGGCCACTTAATTGATTGGCCGAGATCGCTTACGCCATAAATTCATGACCCAGATGCGTTTCGCTTGCCCGAAGGTGCAGATGAGGAAAAGAAGGAAAAAGACTGCGGAATAGATTATTAGGCGGGCAAGATCCACAGCCAGGTCATGTCCCAGGAGTTCGACGACTGCCACCAAGCCTGTGTAATGACGAAGAAGTCTATCAGCGAATTAGGCGGCGGAGGACAGGTATGGCCTTCACACGTCATATGGTGAGAAAGAAGGGGCACTGAGAATCGTGATGTAATGCACAGGGAGGACATCGACGGAGCGTCGAGTGTCAATTCCACACACTCCAAGAAGACTAAGAGCCGATTACAGATGAGACCGAAGGTCACTTCGGCAAATGATAGCAGGAGGTCATGATTTTATGGGCGGCTTAGTTGGCATCTTCGCACAAGGGGATTGGATCAAGAGACCACGTCATCATCCATGTTGTCATCATGCCACTTGATGATGGTGCGTGTGAAGATCCGACAAGCACGCCTCAGAGCTTAACTGCCTAGCTCTATATAATGCCACAGTTAGAGCTGTTCAAAGATGTAGAGAGTATGAATGCTGGTAAAGAATAGGATGGCTACTATGGCTCTGCTAAAGGTCTTGAGGGGTTCCAACGAGAGAGCTGCTATGACTTTTGTGCTTAAGATACTTGTTCTCCGAGGTGCCTTATTGGCCTGCAGGCGTTTGGAAGCCCAACCCTCGTTGGGTCTTCGCGCATCGACAGCCCCAACCATTGAGGTAAAGACGTCTGCTGCGCTAGAGAGATTTTCTGACACGGGCATAGACCATGTTGTCTTGACAGATCGCAACGCCACTTCGGGAACAATACTTGAAGTTCTCGATCCTAAGGGCATTTCGCCAAAGCCTCCAGATAAGACCACAGATCCCATTACCATGGTGCATAGTATCCATTGCTAGGGGTGGTCGGTCTGAACGAATGTTCGGATTCGGGAGGGTAGGATGAGAAGTCTTCGTCATCATTGTCTTGGGCTCGTATCACCAACTTCATCTAGGACGATGACGGGTCTCATGAATCGCTGCGCTGACATGTTGCGTAAGGAGCAATTGGTCCCGGTAGAAGAAGCTGACATGAAAACAAGCCCGTTAAAGATGCATGGATGCCAAATGATAGAGCTATCTTCTCCGGGTCCACGCAAATCACAACGCTACCAAGGGACATGGGTGTCGGGCAGTGGGGTAAACACAAAAGGAACATAAACCTCCCTGCCTGCTGGAAACACAGGCAAAACATGTTTCTGGAACACGGGGAAACATGAAGGCCAGACACGGAAAGGGTCACTTCGTGGCTATTTTGGAACATGCATAAGAGAAAGCACGCAAGAGGAGCAAAGCCGTTAGTGTTGAAACGTCATTATTGAAACAAGCGAGCCTGCATCTAGACGTTGCGGTACCATTCCAGTCCAGCGTGCGCAATATATCACATTGCCTATTTTGGAAATAAAATCATGATGAGTCTGCCACCTTAGGTGGTTGTTAGGATTCGATATGATTGTTCTGGGTTAATCCCATATTTTGTAACCGTTTTTGATACCCTGTTTCGGGACGTATCTCGGGGGATAGTTTGCACGATAAATAGAACCTCCTCACAAGGGGATAGAGGTTGGATTGATTTTCATTTTTGAGGCCTCAACGTCGGTTTTGTAGCTCTATGAACATTTTTGGGAGCAGTAATGAATATATTTCTCTGCGGTTATGAGATTCATCACGGTGTTCGTGTTCAGTGTGTGCTCCCTGTTTATTTCATTTTTGATATGTGTTATTCTGCCAATACATTTCTAGATTAGCATGCAGGAATTCGCTCTCAGTTAAGCGCTCCTGCATCAGAAATCGTGTTTGTAATGTGATTGTAACAACTGTGATAGAATTCATCCATTGATAGGTGCTTTGTTTCAGTTGTTTCCCTCATTTTGTTGTTCTGCTAAAGGTATTGCAAGGGATTCATCCATCGATAGGTGCTCCTTGTCGTGCTGGGCTTCTCTGTTTCTTCTCACCACCCCCTAAAAAATATTTCGCTGAATGCTGCACTTACTTTGCCTCATAATACAAGAGAGAAAATCACTGTTTATTTTCTGCAGTAATGTCCTTGAATGTTTCAAACTGTGACTCCATCGCCCAATGGTTTTATTTTTGTCTATCTTTCGACCTTTTATTTCATGAATCACTCTGTTACCCGCAGAAATCTAGCCTTCTTTATGCTTTTTTAAAGCCAAATGTATATGTGAAAGTTACCGTGACAAGAGAGAGACCTATATTTGATTGCATTGGCTAGAATGCAGTCTAAAGCTGGTTTGAAATGGTTACCCTTGTGACTTCCTACAACAACCATAGGAAAATTATAGGGTGCTAATAAAAAGAGTGATAGAGCTGCTGATGTGCTGACTGTACTGGGTTGTACAGGCTGTACTGGGCACATTGTTTCAGTCGGAGTTAAAGTCTGAATTTGAGGGTGGACTGCTGGTTTATTTTCTAGGATAACTACAGTCATCTATTGCTGTTATCTACTGCTGCTGTAACCTTCAAGAATATTTTTCCTAGAGTTCAATAATATTTCTCTCTTGACTGGTTTTCCCCTTACGGGGTTTCTCCAGGGTCTTAGACCAAATTTCCTGTGTTTGAACTTTGATTACAGTTTGTTGTTATGAGTTATTTCCACTGCTAAAAGTGTTCTTAGTACTGTGTATTAACTAATATTCACATTAAAAATGTATGCCAGTGAAATGTGGTTGTTTTTATGCCTGTAGAAGTCTAATATCAGAGAGTACAAAATATGCTAGTGAAGTTAGCACACAGATTTCAAGACTTTTTAACATGGTATCAGAGTTGGGGCTCTGAGTTTGACAAAGGGCAGTTTTGGTGCAGGTGTGTATTGCTGGTTAGTACAACTGTGTGTTGTTTTTGGCACAGCTTTTATAAGAGATTTGTGGGGTTTTTTCCTAGGAAGTAGGGAAAAGTCTGGTCGTTCAAACTGTTTGACGAAAGTACTACAAGAGTGTTGTCAGTGTTCATTGAACTTGTTTGACGAAAGTCTTGCAAGAGAGTTGCAAGTAGTTCATCAGTGAGAGTGTATCTGATTGAAGCAATGTTGCTGGGTGATCGAAGGGACAAAATGTACATAGTGCATGGGCAACCTATGTATGAGGGATCTAGGTGGATATCTAGATTCCGGATCAGTGTCAGAGAGAGAGAGCAAGATGCTCCGGAGATTGAGATGGTACTGAGTGTTTAGTCTTTGATTTAAGGGAGTGGGCGAGAGGCAGCTTCTTCCAATACTACCAGGAGGGTCAGCTGGTATGATATGACACTGATGGATGAGAAGGAGCGAGATGAGATTTCACAGTGTGTGAATAGCTAGCATAGATCTCCTGTGCAGAGTCCAGGAGAGATAGCAGAATGAGATCCTGAGTCAGAGGGAGTTGCTACAGCAGGAAAACTGATGGGTCTAGAGGGTGATCCTAGTGGAGGTGCCAAAAGTACCTTTCTCACTAAGAAGTGTTAGTTTTTTTGGTAGCACGAAGGTACTTCTATACTATGTGCTTAGGTGCAAGGGTCCGAGCACTTTTTTCTCACTTAAGTGACATAAAGTAATTTATAATATGTTTTTGTAAAGTGACTTTATGATAGTGATTTTATAAAGCTAAAGTGCGTTGTAATTTATAAAGTTAAAGTGAGTTGTACATTTTATTATTTTAGGGTTAAGTGACTTTTTGAATGAAAAGTTGATGTTAAATAGTTTTAACATAAGAGATTTAAGCGAACTTGAGATTAAATCACAGCCTTAGATCTTGTGGGCCAAGATTTGATCTTAACTGTAGAAGACGAAGAGTTGGGCTGCGACAGTTACCCTAAAGTGAAAGATAAAAAGAGATTGAGTGAGACTCATTTGCACACATCCCAAGAGAGAATTTTGGAGAGAAGCGCGAGAGGTACAAGCATCAAGAGAGGAGTGATAGAGCTACTGATGTGCTGACTGTATTGGACCGTACAGGTTGTACTGGGCACATTGTTTATAGGCTAAGTTAAAGTCTGAATTTGAGGGTGGACTGCTGGTTTATTTTCCAAGATAAGTACAATCATCTATTGCTGTAACCTTCAAGAATATTTTCCCTAGAGCTCAATAATATTCTGTCTTGACTGGTTTTCCCCTATGGGTGTTTTTCCAGGGTCTTAGACCAAATTTCCTGTGTTTGAACTTTTATTACAATCTGTTGTTATGAGTTATCTCTGCTGATAAAAGTGTTCTTAGTAATGTGTATTAGCTTACAGTCACATTAAAAATGTATGCCAGTGAAATGTGGTTGTTTTTAAGCCTGTAGAAGTCTAATATTAGATTGTACTTACTACTAAGGGTTTGACGAGTGAAGTTAGTGCACAGATTTTGAGACTTTTTAACATTGTGAAGAACAAGTAACTTGTGTGCAATCACTTTTCTCTTGAGGAAGTCAAAGAATTCTTTTTGACCTCCTATCCTCATCTTGAATCCATTGAAGATATAGTCCTCATTGCAATATTTAGCCCGTGGCCTCCTCTTGAAGAGAAACATTATGAAGATCTTCCTCTAGGAAGATATGAATCTCCTCAAGTCTAAGTCTAGTTACTTGCAACTCTTTTCTTAGTTGGCAAGCCATCGTTTGGCCCCAATTATGTTTGAACTTATTAGTGAAACAAACAACAACCTCCCACTAAAGAATCCATTGTTTAGTTCCCATCCCCTTAGGGCAAAGGGACTAAACTCTTTGAATTAGGGGTGTGGAAATTTGGTGACTCCAAATGGGATATGCTCAAATTGAACATAGGAGGAGGTGAGTCAACATCACGAATCGAAGACAACACGATCTAATTGGAATGTGATTCGAACTTGTCACATCGATCAACACACCTATTGGATGAAGCTTGCCGAAGGACACATCATCGTGAGGTCCTTAGAAACAATCCAATATAGCTTGTACGTGATTATGCTCCTATCTATAATTAGTCCAAGTAAACTAACCACTATAACCAAGCCCCTTTTGTTTCCAGCTGGGGTCAAATATTTGAAGAGTCTCCTTAAATCGACACTATGCCTACTTCTCTGGACCACTGATCACTGAACCTGGACTGCCACATCTGTCCCCATCCCACACACCACCATGTTGAAGTCCCTGTCAACAATCCACTCCGTAGTTGGAAGAAAGGAAGCTATCCAATCCCAAAGTCTAATACGCTTCATGTTGAGGTTAGGAGCATAAACTGAACATAATCAATCAATTGGTCCTGGATAAAATGAGTGACCCAAACACACCAATCCTTTCGATCTGATCAAGAAACTATGACAAACAAGGAGAATAGCAGAGAGGGAACCCTAGAGACCTTTTCTTACCAAGGGTTATCAACAACCATTCATTGGATCAACCTTGGAAGATTAGCAAACCCTAGACCATCCACAAATCGTCCTTCAATCCAAGAAAAACATGCCAAGAGAGAAAGTGTGCTACACTTGAGAGCTCAAGTATACTAAGAGAAAAATGATAAGAATCATAATGAACCCTTGTTCTTGTTTACAAATCTGAGGAGGGTGCTTTATTTATATGAGTAAAGTCTAGTTTTTCCCTCCTCTAGGACGACTTGTCTAATATGAGTTAAAATTCACTTTTAGGGGTTGTCACCCATAATTCGAGGACTTAACCTCATATAACATAAAAAATAATGGAAAATAAGTGATTATGGCTTCAACAAATGAAATGTTGAGCTTTGAAAGGAGGGTGTCATGCCCGAATTAATCCCAATTTGTTTACCCTCAATGATCTCCTTCTTGCTTGGTACGCCATTCAAAAATTGTTTTGAATTTTGGAAGATTTGTCTTTTCTAACTAAGATGACCAAAAGAAAGTGGTAATACAACAAATAAGGTCCAACTGGGTATAATAGAGGTGTGCTAGAGCGGGTAAGACAACTGTTACAAGCACAATCACCTTTACAAAGCATAAAACCATAAGTGTCGCTTGGGGATGTCCTAATGGAGTCACCCCAAAGTGCACAAATACATACTCAGGGCATAAATGCCCGACATGACGAGGAGGTTCCACCCATCAAGGGGTAGTTAGCAGGGCCACAAGACTAGTACACCTTGAAAGGAGGACCAAGAAGAACTGCCATGACTGACCAAGGGGTTTGGATCATTGATAAACCAACAGTTCTACATAAAGCAACCCCAACTTGGCCTTTTGCAGTGGCAAAAGGACCCCTCCTTGGTACATCTAGTAGGGTGTGCTGTAGAGATTCTCGGGCATAACTCATACAACAATTGGTGAGCAAACCATTGCATCCTTATAAGACTTCGCCCACGACTTGGGGCTTGAATCATTCCTAGAATTGCCCACATGAGCAGGGGGAAAACGTTCTTCCACTTGTTAGATGTAACTTGCCAACCTGCCAAAACATCCATATTATTGGAACCAGAAGATGCTGAGCCTCCCTAGAGCACATGCCTTGTGGTTCAGTACACGAGATTTCCCCATCACTAAAGTAGAGTTGTTTCCCCTTATCACTAAGCCACTCTAACCCCTCATTGAGACCTACCTGAGACCACCTATTGCAAGGCCACTTGAACAACTAGAAACAAGACCACTTGAAAAAGAACCACACGTCCCTACTCTAGCAACCATAGAGGGACCACCACTTGCCCCTAAACTTGCACCACTTGGAGAAGAACCACACACGCTTTCTCCAATAGTCACTAAGGGACTGTTACCACATATATTCTATGCAATATTTTAACTTGTGATTTTCATCACAAGAGTAGGGGTTGCATGTTTATGAGGTTATGGATAGCTTGGTGTTGATACTTGCACTTCATGCTGGTGCCTGGGTGAGTCTTGATGATGGATTTTGTTGTGGTTGCACATGGTCATGTGATGTGGATCCTCCATGGTTGATTGAGCTTGATGGTTGGTGGGAGCTTTGTGAGAGCCTCCTAGACGGATTGGGTTCATTGGTAGGTGTCTTGGCACTTTCCTTGATGAAATCCATGATGACATTGAGTGCTTGGCATGATCTCGCCTGATGTGCCTTGCTTTTGTTGTTGTTTTGAGGTCAATTTTGCAATTTTGATGGTTTGACGTGGGAGCCCTAGATATCTAACGCCCTAGGTCATCTAGACGATTGTTATATATGGATGGAAAGCTCGTCTTATGGGCTATCTCATGGTGGTGAACTCTTACCTTATTTCCCCAGGGCATTGGATCATTTGGGCATTCTTTTTGAGTAGTGGATTATGGTTTGTAGGCCATTTTTTTGCAGTTTTTGGTGGCCTATCTTTAGGAGGGTCATTCTCAAACGGCCTAGTTCAAAATGAGAAGTGTGATATATAGTTAGAAAGCTTATGTTGTGGGATTTCAAGCGGTGTAAAATGCCCCCCACCCCCTAGTTCCCTAGGGCGTTAGAGCTATGGAAACTTCTCTATAGGTGTCCAATTTTAGTTTTTGATCCGTTTCAACACATGCTTGGCCTATTCTTATGGTATTCAGAGACTCTTCTATGAGACTGCCCATGCTCCTTGGCTTTTGGTTGATCTCTTAGCATGCTTATCAATAATTTTTGGATGAATACTCTTTTGGTTTTAGATGTGGTTTGCACTTATGGGTGGATTAGGGTTGACTTAAACTAGAGTGCTTCTCCTTCTAGCCCTTGATTGAATGGTATGGCACACTTCTTTATGGAGTGCTCTTGTTCCTAGGTTGATGGATGGTGGATTGGTATTATCACCAATAACTATGTGTGGAGCACTCTCCTTGATGCACTCTTTGGTTCATGGATTTATCTTGCATATATTGATTAAATAGTTGTGGAGGTTGAGGATTTAGTTGCTATGTGGACAACATTTGGTTGAGGGAGTTCATTGCACATGTTTTTGTGATTGGACCCTTAACATGGTAAAAAGAAGATAGCGTCCACTTTTGGATGGTTAGTTGCATACTTGTTGATGCCTTGATTAAGGAATGTCTAATTGGAGAATTATTGGCTCATTCCTAGCCTTTTCTCATGGAGCACATTGCTTGGACGTTGGGTTGCACATTTATCTATGCCCTTTCTCTTTGAGTGCTGGCCTTGGAAGTATTACTTTGTGGACTCCTCATTATTCTTCATGCACTTTGATCCTAGCGCTTTGTATATGTGGATAATCGACACATGATTGAGGGTTCGCACATGATTTGGAAGTTCGTTTCACTTGACATGGTCCATCTTTTGAGGGTTTGGAGCTGATTTGACCATTGATTTCTCATCATTTGATGGAGCATCTTCTTGGATCCTAGTGATACACTTTGGAGGCTAAGAACGCTGTTACGGAGAGAAATTCCTATGGCTTGGGGTACCACAACAGACAACTTGACTCCAGAAATCAATCCTTTCCAATATGCAATAGAAATCAAATATCTAACACTAGAGGATCAGACCTCGTACCTTATTCCGGATGGTTGAAGTAGATCCTCGTTGAGCTTTCCAACTTCAGCTTGAATTGATGAATCACTTCCTCAACAACAAGTAAACAAGACAAGCATACTATATATTGGTGTTAGATCTATTCTAGCATATATAATCAACAATGTATAAGCATTTGAAATCATCCATGGATAAAATATTCATTCGAACATACATTATTGGACAGGAAAAGATATTTCTATTAATATAAAATCAGAGATTACAATGAATACAACCTATGTCGGCACGTCTGCGAATCGAAGAAACTGAATCCCCCACTCGGGCCTCCACCACCTCAATCCTCCATCTCTCGATAGCAAGCTCACAAGCAAAATGCAAGCTTGGGAAGAACACAAAAGTGCTCCAAGGGACAAAGGGATGCAGACTCAAGCACAAGTTCCGGCAACAATGGACTATAGTTTCTTTGCTCTCAATTCTCTTATGCCTTCAATATATCCAAAGAGTTCCTTATATAGCTTTTCAAAGGGGTAATGAAAGGTCGAATTCGAGCGATCTCAAGGCATATGGAAGGCCAGGAGACAAGTGAGTCGGATCCATGTCAAGGAAAACTCCAAAAGGATTTGGAT
>LPNX010122374.1:104881-145153 GCA_001517045.1 Pseudotsuga menziesii
ACTCAGGCATTAGGATTGTGTCCCGAACGCTTAAGGACTCCCTTAGGAATGCGAGGTGCAGCTTCAGGTTTATCCATAGGTTTTTCAGTACGCAAAGGAGTCCTTGGTGGATCAGGTTCTTTACCTGGGTTGGGTTGTGACGAACCATAGTCCTTCGCACGGGTCACAACTTTTGCAGCACGTACCATGTTAATGCAACCACGGCTACTACCCTCCGACGGATCTTGATCACCACTAGCCTGATCATGGGTCCTCGAGTTCATGTTTTGATTGTGAGGCAAAGGGTTAGTCAGCACAGCTGGGCCCTGCGCTAAGAATCTCGAGGCTTCATCGATACGAGGACACAAGTAAGTGAGGTGATCTTCCTTACACAACTTGCAAGGAAATTTAACCTTACGTTTAGCTTGCTTGTTCCCCCAGCATTACGGGCGTTCTTGTCATTATTAATAGCATTTTCATTCCTATTCCCACCCTTACAATTGTTCTTACCCTTCTTTTTATTCCTTTCGGGTTGCTGGTAACCCTTCTGGTCCAACGATTGCACTGCAAGCACACTTGCCGTTTGGGTGGGTTGAGACGAAGTTGTGGCTTGTCCCAAAGCAGATTGGTTGATTGACAATTGACTGACTTGTTTCGCAACCGAATCCGCAGGTTTAGCACTCGCACAGCCAACAATGCCATCGGCATGTGGTCTAGGTTTAACTTTGGGGTCGAAACTCGAACGCGGAGCATTGGGAATGATCTCATATAACAAATCGGATTGAGCATAAATCAAATCCAGTTCCTGCGCCCTAAAAATGGCTTGTTCCTCATTTTGCACTGGGGATGTAGAAACATCCTTCGCTATATAAGGCAATAACGACTTAAGGAACCATTCAAGCAGGAATTCCGGCGGTATAAAGGCTTTAATCAACCTCTTCCGTCTACGCCACTCTTGGATATGGTCTGAGATATGTGTGGCTTTATCCTGTCGAAATGTCGACAAGAGTTCTGTACCAACGTCATAACGCAATGGTAGCTGGAAGTGGTTAAGAAAAGTCATCGCTAATTCATCGAACAAAGCGAATACTCCCCTAGGTAGCTCTATATACCATTTCGCGGCAGGCCCTGTAAGGGTGCGTTGAAACATCCTTAAACGGATCGAATCCTGGTGTAAGGAATTTGAAGAGCACCATAGGTGAAAGGTAGTAACATGTTCGCTCGGATCCTCTCCCGGTTGGCCCTCGAATTTGGGTATGTCCGAGGGAAGCTTAGTAGGGACAGCCGACCAAGCTGGGTCATGAGCTACAGGATCGTTCGTCAATCTCGACAAGTCAGGAAGATTTAGCGTTGCGAGGAAAGGGAGCCTAGGATGAGTAGGTCGATGGACCGCTCCCTGATAGTTTGGATTCACATAGGTCTGATTACCATAACCACCATGGCCTTGGCCATAGTGCCCTCCTCTCGTTTGATCCGTATAGGGTGGCATGGAAGCACCATATTGTGGTGTACCTTGACTATTCGGAGCTACAAAGCCGTAATTTGGAGAGTAAGCGGGTTGTTGATAGTCGTACCCATAAGGTGAAGAACCCTGTCCATACTGCGTCCCATAATAAGGTCCATAAGTCATCGCATGGGATGTCCCATGAGACACTCCGTAAGTAGGAATATACGCTCCGGAAGTAGGAATATATGCTCTAGAAGTAGTAACATGACCTCTAGAAGTATGAACATGACCTCCCGAAACAACGGGCGGTACTTGAACCTGAGACACAACTGGTCGAGTAACAACAGTACGGACATGACTCGTAGCAACGTTCCGGCCCGAAGGACCACGTGAATGAGGTGGAGGGTGAACATTCGAAGAACCGAGGACAGAGGACGAAGGGATCTGTGTAATTATGTACGTGTTGTTCCCTATAGTCACTCGTCTCGGATCTGGTATCCTAATAGGATCACTACCCCTAGGCCTAGCAGGAATATGTGATGTAGCTTCCACCGTCGGGATGGAAGGTGCAATGTGACTTGTGCTCCCAAACCTCTCCGCATGGTAAGGAATGAGAGTGCCCCCAGGCATAGTGTTAGGCTCAAACTCCGACTCGACATGAAATGCCAAATCATGTGTGGAAAACCAGACATACCATAACTACTGTAACTAGTGCTCGTGGGTTCAAAGTGAGTCTCATCATCTTCCGGCATTCCATACCGGCGATGCGTCAATGGGGGATCAATACTAGAGTAAGTAGGTCTATCATGAAAAGTACCTATCTCAGAAATCACAGGACCTAACTCAGTCAAATCGGGTGAAGGATCATAGTTAGGAGTAAACTCCCCATCTTCCACTTGAATGGGAGAAGGTGGTTCAAGAATACCTTCAACATGGTCTCCCATCGTGTGTGAATCAATGTGTGAAGTAGTCCACCTGGATTGTCTATCACTCTCTCCCAAAGGAGGAGGAAATGTAGAAGGCAGAAGTCCTGCTAAATGACGAGAACGGCGAGGCGCCGCACCCGAATCCATAATGACTCAAAAAATATAAAAGACTCTCTAACTACGCAAACCCTAGGCAAGCTAACGTGCACAGAGCATACACCAATAAAATCTAAAACCAAACACAAGCAATCAAGGGTAGGATAAATGAGCTCCCGAATGAAGCAGGTATGTCTCACCTAGGAGAGGCTTGAGACTCCCATACACAACAAGCAGAGGTACATAACCAATTATTGTGGCCCTCAGCTTCAATGCGTAAAGCGACTGTGCTGTCCAACCCCAACCTGGCCGGGACACCCGCAGAATAACCCCTGCAAAGTACCCCCTCGATATCCTAGGTAAGGCAACTAAGGTCTCCTCAATATAATTAATGCTCAGGCGGATAGTCCCAGGCGGGATTGACCGTATGGGCAGGGTAGCAAAGCTCGAAACTCTCAAAAGAGCCCCTAGATACGAATACAATCCTGGAAATATATCCGGTGCTACTTAGTTATGACTAGGGGTCATCCCAATCAATAACTGCTCACACTGCCTCATGCTTAACTCCCTTTTGAGAGAAGGATCCTGAGAAACACTGGTTATACCAAGGAATTTCACACACTCACCTGGACAGACACATACATGTTGTTGTTTAGTGGTCTTGGAGAATTTACTCACAATGAACTATTCCAAGACCCTAAAACCTAATCTTGTTGGTGAACCCTATTAAATAAAATAGTGTAGTTCATTTTAATTAAGCGTTGATTTTAATTGGCTTTATTACTCAAAAGAGGTGTATGGTCGTGCAACTAATGGTGTTATGACACAACATGAAGCAAAATGCACACCTAACAATCAATGCAAATGCATTGTGTCCATGAAAAGCAGGGTATGCTACTACGTGAAATGCACCATTTTCTTCGAATGATAGATGCAAACTTTATTATATGAAATCCTAACTAATACTCCAAAGCAAATCTAGTGCAAGTACTATGCAAAATGCAAGATGCAATGTATAATGATAAGCAAATATTTTTGGATTTTTTGAAATAAAAATGAGATACTAAAGCAAAAAAATGAACCCCCAGACTCTGCAAGCACACTCAAGCAAAGTACTAAGGTAAAAGAAATCTAATGCACTAATCCCAAAACAAAAAATCTAAAATGCAATGACAAGAACATTTATCAAAAAAGAAAAACGTCTCTGGTTAGAAATAGAGGTGTATACAGACTCTAGCAGTATCAAAGGAGACTCAACAATCATCAAAATTCACCCAGCAACAATCAATCTTCCTCTAGAAGGCAAAACTAAGGGCATACGTGACTGTTTGCAGTAAACCCGCGTGTGTACGCGGAAATAGTAGTGAAACCCGCGTATATATGCGACAGTGAGTTAAAAACTCGCGTATAGGAAGAAAGGTGCATAAAAATAAAGGCAAACAGACAAGCTGAGACAAACTTCACACCAATCAGACACTACCAAGCAAACATGCCCCCAGACTCGACACAGAAACAAGAGAAAAAAGAGCAATTCAAAGTCATTGAATGCCGATAGAAAACCCCCAAAGGACAACTACTAGGAACTCCCCAGGAGAGTCGCCAATTCTATTATGGAGAGAAATTCCTATGGCTTGGGGTACCACAACAGACAGCTTGACTCCAGAAATCAATCCTTTCCAATTTGCAATAGAAATCAAATATCTAACACTAAAGGATTAGACCTCGTACCTTATTCCGGACAGTTGAAGTAGATCCTCGTTGAGCTTTCCAACTTCAGCTTGAATTGATGAATCACTTCCTCAACAACAAGTAAACAAGACAAGCATACTATATATTGGTGTTAGATCTATTCTAGCATATATAATCAACAATGTATAAGCATTTGAAATCATCCATGGATAAAATATTCATTTAAACATACATTATTGGACAGGAAAAGATATTTCTATTAATATAAAATCAGAGATTACAATGAATACAACCTCTGTCGGCACGTCCGCGAATTGGAGAAACTGAATCCCCCACTTGGGCCTCCACCACCTCAATCCTCCATCTCTCGATAGCAAGCTCACAAGTAAAAGGCAAGCTTGGGAAGAACACAAAAGTGCTCCAAGGGACAAAGGGATGCAGACTCAAGCACAAGTTCCGGCAACAATGGACTATAGTTTCTTTTCTCTCAATTCTCTTATGCCTTCAATGTATCCAAAGAGTTCCTTATATAGCTTTTCAAAGGGGTAATGAAAGGTCGAATCCGAGCGATCTCAAGGCATATGGAAGGCCAAGAGACAAGTGAGTCGGATCCATGTCAAGGAAAACTCCAAAAGGATTTGGATTTTGTACACATCTCGATGTACGCGGTTTTAGAGGTCAAACCCACGTATATACGTGATTAGGGGTTTAAAAGTCGCGTGTATCAATTTTCACATGTTTATAGGGATGGTCTAGGAAACATCAAAGGACAAAAAATGGTCCAAGGGGTCTAAGGAGTCTGCAGCGGGACAGGGGAAGGCCATACAAGTGTGATTCACCTGGTGTGGTAAAATCAACTATAACAAATGCTCATTTGAGGAACGCTTCGTCTTGGGCCTTATTATTTCTTGGATATTGTACTTGTAGCTTTGACTGCCCTTTTTCATGAATCTAGTTAGAGTTTGTTAGGGCTTAGTGGAGTTTTTTGATTTGTTTACTCCACCCTAGACTACATATAGGATTAATCATTATTTTATTGTAACGAAAGTGGAGCTCATCTCTATATTGAGAGTCTCTTCCTCACTTGTAGTCATGTTTGGAATGTGGGAGAAATCCCATTGGACTTAATGAAATATCTCTTGGTTCTTGTGAGTGGTTAATGTTAGCGCTCCATTGAAGGTTTCTCATATTTTTCATGCTTGGTTGGTTGATGGATCTACAAATTGTTAATGGCATTGAGGTAATAAAAGTATGGGCTCTCTATCTTTTATGTGGTTGTTATTAGTTGGAAGTGTAGTTTATGTGCACCTTTTCTGCTCTAGATCATGTGTTTTTTTTTATGCCTTCCATGATAGTTTTCTTCCTTAATTGCATTTGAAATTTCAGCTTTAGAAGTTTCCCTTTGCTTGATCTATGAAATCAACCCAACCATTAGAGAAAGCTAGGTTTGTGCACTACAACCCTAGCCCTTTCTAAACTTCCTAAAGAAACTCTCATGCGATCCTTGGTTGACCCCATTTTCCCATTAGACGAGACATTGGTCTCCAATCTCTTCATCACCCTACCTTTTCCTTTACATAAAAACACTTTGTTTTTTTAGAGTTACTCTTCAATTTCACCTTGTGCTCCATTGTTAAATTCGAGTAATCCTATCCTAGAAACTCCTCTCTTGAGCTAGATTAGAGCTAGCCTGATGGTGACATTGGCCTTCCCTTAGTTATCCATAAGCTATCATTGATTTAAGGGATTCAAGCTTGAGATGGTAGTTTGTGTGGTGATAGTGGCCACCCAACACCTTGTCTTGATGCCTCGAAAGTACCTATTGTCCTTGTGCACTGAGGAATAGAAGCACAAAAACTTGCATCCATAGCCTCCTCAGCGTATGCCATCAAAGACGACAATCTTATCAAATGATCTTGAACTTGGCAAGCAAAGCAAGCATTCAGTAGGTTGAGACATCAAAACTTATGTTGCTTAACTCCATCAAAGGTACAAACAAAAGTAAGTGGGGTAGCTTTTGCTTCAATCCACCTCAAAACAAACCTTGAAATTGGCCTAAAAGAATTTTTTCAACCCTTTGGATTAAGGACTTCACCAAAATGTTTGGCAAACAAATCAACAAAGGGGCGCTAGAGAGGCAGGTCTGGAAACTCTAGCCAGAGAGGGCTATAGTTTGACCACAATCCTCTAGGTTAAAATCCGCTCTCCAACGTTAAACACAAGCAAGGGAACCAACGATATTCCAAGTATGAAACTGTAACACTTGTTGCTCAACAACATTTGAGTTGAACACAAGGCAATCATATTTTGAACCCAAACCCCATTGGGACTGCAAGGAAATCCCCTTGGCTTCCTAGTTCAAAAGGTACCATCAATTAAATGCATCCTCGTCCAACATTCAATGTAAGAACAAAATCACTCCTATTATCTCTCGGTGCATCTAGCAAGGAAGAAGTCAAAATGATCTGGATCTAAACTTAGAGAGGAACAAACATTAGCGGGGAGTCGGGACTCACCAACATGTGAATTTTTGGAGGGGACCATAGCCTCAATACCCAAAGTGGTTGACATCTCCTCCACTTTGGTATCCATTTCCTTTAAATTTGGATTTAAACCCATCGCAAGGTCCTCGTCCATGCAATAGTAGGACCCTTTGAGGGAAATAGAGGCTACTCCTATGGTGTACCTACTCCTACTCTTGCTTATGCTAGAATCTCCAGCTTTTGAAAGTTTGGCATTAAGCGACTGGACAATTGCTTTAATAGATCCATCTCTCCCAGAGCAATTGAGGGCAATGTTTTCTAGAGGAGTTCTTCCATGGGATTGATTCTCGGTCAAATGACATCGTCCCTTCCTTCAAAACCTTGACCAACATGATCTCTAGGGGAAATCAGCTCCCCAACACCATAAGAACCTACAAAAAATGTAAATGTATTCCCAACTGTATGGTCCTTGTTGCTTTAGAAAGAAGTGTACCATTGACAAACAAACACTCTTCACCATTTATTTCCTTGACTAAATTTGAACTTGCAGATCCCATTGTACCCACGTCTAGCAAAGATACTACCTTACCAAATGCTACCCCATGACCGTACCAATCCCTTTGACTGAACCCTTGGAGAATTTCTCCTCTTCCACAGTGGTACGGCTCTTGAATCCTCCTTTTCTGTTGATGTTCCCATTTGTATAGGCTTACTTTGCACTGATTTGTGTGTCCGTGCCTCTTGCTCCCTCCTTTCTGCTCATGCTTGTACCACCTCCTCTCTCTTGTGCACTTGACTCTCCACTGCTCTCCTTTCCTAGTGTGCCCCCCCGGATCTTAAGCATGGGCAATAGGATCTTCAAGTTTGGGCAATTGGTGCTCTTGTATGACAGCATGTCCTTGAAGCACTTTGTGAATTTGAAGATTAGATGGTTGGGTCCTTTTTGAATCATTTACTTGGGGAGCAATATAAAACTCACAACAATAGATGGACAACTATTGAAAGGATACGTCAATGGGAGCAAACTGAAACCCTGTCATGGCATCAAACATTTGTGAAAACAACAGATAAGTAAAATAGTTTTGAAATTTTGGTTCGAAATTTGTCTTGTTTTTTACATTTTGTGTTGTTTGTTGTAAATAAGTGTATGGAAGTTTTGTGGTCGAGAAGATAGCCATGTCAATGTTCGATGGGTAGTGTGTTTGCTGTTGAGTTCTCGGGAGTCAATTAAGATGGTATGCTATGCCAAATGTTAGGAAATTTTGTTGCACTGATTCCTGCATAGAAGGGTTGTGTAAAAGTCTTGTTCAAGAATTGCATTAGGACTTGAGTGGCATTAGAGTGAAGTTGTCGTTTAAGGTGTGTTGGTGTGCGTTGGAAAAAGTTAACATGAAAACAAGATGAGTATGTGACAACATCAACTAAATGACAATTCTGTAGTGGTTATTTGAGGAGCCCAGGAGTTGGAATTTTTTATAAATGTTTTCCATCAGCTAGGGCGATGATAATTGAAGGTTTTAGAGAGAGGGTCAACATTGAACTAGAGAACAAACCAGAATTTCGTTGTAGTGTATAGAAGAGGTTAGCAGAGTTAGATATGGGAAGATTGGTCACCGGAAAGGAGAAGAAGCCAATGTAAGAATCAGAGCAGGAAAAAGATGGAGGATTGGTTCAGGAGGTTAGCCAAGTGGAGAACTCAACAATCCAAGCGGAGAACTACAGAGGTTGTCAACAAAGGGATTCTGATTGGTACATTGGTAACATGCCTAATACTAGAGTATAACTTGAGCCGTCCAAATGTGCCAAGTGGATTCCAAACAATGTTTTAACTTTTTTGTGATGCCAGCAATAATAAAAGATGGAGTAGCTTTTGTCCCGCAACTTGAGTTGAGAAATGTGTTTCAGTCTGGAATAATGAATTTGTTGGCAATCCCCTACTTTGGTAAGAAACAATTTGCTATAAAATACATTAGATTTGTTTTGTCAGTTGCAACTTGTAAGGTGTAATTTTTATGGTTAGATATGACAATTCCATTTGATGGTGATGTTATAAACAAAATTACTGGTCTACTGATGGAGGGAGGGAATGTTGAAGGAGTTTTGAAGAACTCCCGTGTGAAAATTCTAGAGATCCGTGAAAGAAATTTTACATGCAGAAAAAATAGGGGTATAGATATAACCAGAATTTTATTTCCAATCATCACATTTTCAGTCCAGTTAATCACATGCAAGTTGTTCTGCAAGTGTCAAAAAAGGTGAGTGCATGACAAGAGCTATTGTAGCAACTGATTGGTGGGAACAAGGAATTAGAAGGACTTGATACTTTTACGCCACAAATGAGTTTTTGGATCAGTGTGTTGTATCCCAAGACGAGAACATGATTTTCATTGCAGTTACATTGTTTCAGTCATTGCATTGCGTTATTGGAAGCCAGGCATGGCTAAATTTTTTAAAGTTCCACTAGATCATGAGTTCCAGACTCCCTAATATAAGATAATTACTTTTATAGAGCATAAATCTTTACAAACTATCAACAACAATGCCTTCGACAGATGTATGGTAAAATTCACTTCCTGCATCAATTTCATATGCTTCGGGTTTCCTAAAGTTTTGATGAAAAATACAGAGAGATTGCCACATTTGAGATAGGTGTACACTTTTGTTGTCTGTCCCAAGTTTCTTGACAGTGAATATGTTAGTTCACTTCAGTTTCAATTGATAGCTGAGAAAATTCGGTGCTAGATACATAACTGGAAACCAAAACAGAAAGTGATAAATAAAGAGGCAGTGGACAAACAGAAAGTGATAAATAAAGAGGCATTGGACAAGTATGCACTCAGATCTAGGCCCCCAATGAGAAAGAAGATGAATCTAGATAAGGCATCAACTGAGTTTATGTGAAGTCATCACACAATAAACGAGAAGGCAAAAGTAATACAGTTCAGGCTGAAGATGATGATGGACAAGAGTTACAGGACAGAAAAGTAGACAAAGTTGCAGCAATAATTCACAACAGCAGAAAACGGAAAAGAAGCAATTTGGGGGCACTGAAAAGTCTGCACAGGGCACAAAGCAAGGTATGGAAGATTCAGAAAGGACCAATCAAACATAGATTCACTGTGCAAGGAGTTATAGTTTGATGACAGTAACATTGCCCTCTATTGGTACTGAAGGCATGAAAGAAGGTTGCTGCCTGAAATTCTCTAGCTCCAGATGTTGATAATATATGTGTATGGTAGCAATAAGGAGATTATGGGATCAAGTGCAACACAAATCCCAGTTTTCAGATTTGGTACCTTTGCAACCACTTAAAAAGTAGCTTCATGTTCTCTGCCAGTAAAGTCAACATTGCCTGTATATTCCAGTTAATATGCCCAAGTCACGAACAGAAAATGGCAATCGTAAGTTCAAAAATCCCACCAAGTTTTGAAAAACAACTAAAGGAGCAGTCTTCAGTCAGAAGATCAAGGTCACCTAGAAGCCTAAGCTGACTCAGAGCAAGACTGCACCTTCAACTGTTTCCCCTCTTTAGTTATGTTCTGGCACAATGACTCCTCTAAATAGTCCTCCTTCTCCTGCATGAGTGCTATTGAAAAGATCAATATTGAAGACTACAGATTGATTACAACATATCCATTGTCTTGACTCTTTTCCAAAGACAATAGTTGCAAATGAATTGATCCAGTGGGTGCAAGAACAGTTTGAAATTTCAGATTTTGCTAATGCTGATGCTGGAAAGAATTGATGTCAGCACAATAAATTTTGAACAACACCACACATGATACAATAGTTTATAACGGAAAGCCACTGATAACATGTGACCCAGAATTTGACAGAACCCTAGAAAATTTCATCTTTCATCAAGGAAAGTGTCAGTTGCAGTGGCATAGGAAAATTCATCAGACTAAACAATAAGTGAGCCTAAAGAAAGCACAATACTAGTGAGATCCAAAATCACGTTTTCAAATAGAGCATCAAAGCAGTGTACAGCATATCAGTTTGAGAATAAGGCATTGCTTGTTTTAGAGATAGGCCAATCTGTTTCTGTTGTGGCTTATTACATCAACACGTTTAAACTCGGTGATATTGGGCAATGGGAATATAGTTGAAGGACACACACTACTCAACAAAGAAATAATTCAGAGTAGCAATCAGATTTGTATTCGACATAGTCAGCTTCAAAGAGCTCAATTATGGTCGTCACATTCTTCCTTGCAGAGAGAATAGGCTGCTTTGCAGAGTGATCATGAAATGTTGCGTAAGAGAATCAATGATGTATGAGCAATGGCACATGAGAAATTCCCTTGGATTTTTTGTTTCAGAATCCGAGTAACTAGTGGACAACATAAAATGTGTCATGATTACTTTTGAGAATTTGTTGCTGCAACAAAAGGAATTTGATAATCTGAATGCTGAAGTCACAACCCTGTCCACAGAAGAAGCAGAGTGTGCAATGGAGTAATTAGATGATCAGAAGACCTTAAGAAAACAATCAGGGCACAGTTCCAACTCAATGTGATGCAATTTTGATCTTTGGCAAAAATTGCAGAACTGGTCTACTTGGATGAAACAAAGAGATCAAAGAATTCATGAGCTTGAGGATAGAGCGCATCTTGTAAAACAATAAGAAACCAACATACCTTTGATAAAAGACAATTTCGAAAACAAACAAAGTAGTTCATCTTCTGAGAAATTTATGATATTTTTGCAACCCAACAGAATCCAAGATCAAAGTTCTGAAGATTTAAAACCATAGTGCAAGAGCAGTGTACTTAGTGAATTGCTATTATTAGCAAAATCATACATCGAAAAAGATTTGAAGGAATATCCCATCCAGATTCAAATAACATGGAATGGAATGGCTTGGATATCTATTAAACTATACACAAGGTCCACGAGCCTGTGGGAATAAAGGTACTTACATCCCTTGTGGCATTTTCATCAATATAAAGAGTGAAAAACAAGATGAAAGGGAGAGCCATTGTATGGTACAAAGTTTTGAACTGGACTTGTTCACCTTCTCTCTGTCAGAAGTCATCTATCCAGCTGTATCTGCTTTCAGTAGCTTGCCCCTTACACATCATTCTTGTGGACTACATCACTGTGTCTTCTACTTGGTCCTCTTGGAACACAGTCTCCCAGCCACAGAGTTGTTCTTTCACTGATGTTGGTGTGCACCTCACATCACAAAAAGAGGTGTTGTTCGGTCTCCACCTATCTTGGCTTGTAAACCCAGCATGCCATATTTTCCAACTCTTCCTTAGGTTGTCCCCATCTTAGTCTATGGGAGATGGTCCTTCATTGGGCTAAAACGTATTTTTCTCGTCATGGGTTGTTGAGCCTTGAATCCCTACTTCCTTTGTGTTGAAGTTGTCGATATAGTATTGCTACTTTGGAACCTCTCCAACAATCATTTCAATGGTCAAGTCCAGCTTTCTCGATTTCTCCATTGAATCCCAGCTTGCTCTATTTTGCCAACGATGTTGATTGACCTAGCACGAAGCCATGGCTTTTCTGGAAACACTGGGTTGTGTGGAAGCGAATTAAAAGATTGCCAAAAAGTCCACATGGTTGGATCATGATTTGAGTGAACTTATGGAAAAATGTCCATAGAGTGGGATCATGATTTGAGTGGACTATAATTTCTGGCTAAAACTATTAGAAAAGGTTAATAGTATTTTGCTATAATAGTAGTATATGTTTTTGCCCAGACATGTTTATGTGTAGAAAAAGTTAATGGTATTTTGCTATTACAGTATTAGTATATGTTTTTTCCTAGACATGTTTATGTGCAACTCTAGAGGAGGAAGAAAGTGTAAATGGGCATGTGATAATAGCTATGAGACGTTTAGCATTTGTTAATGACAACTAGGTAGCCACAGGGAATAGATTCGTTATTCTACTTGTTGAGGTTGGCCGTTATCATGGTAGAACATGTCACCAACCCTAGTGCGACATGCAGGAACACACAAATTCCATTGGTTTCACATTCATAGTGGAAATTATTTCCACCAAGAAAACCATTTAAATTGAAATCACTTTAAAGTTAGCATCTTTGACTACGACCGATTGCACCTATATTTACTTACACCGAAGGAAACAACCTACCTTTTTCTGGAAAAAAAACAGGATTCAACAAACACAAACAGATATTGGTCTTTCTATGACTGAAATATTGAACTTCTATGACTGTTTGAACACCTCTGTTCAACACAATGTTCCACAATAGATAACAACGCTGCTCAGCCAAGTACAGAGTATACACACTGGAGCCTGTGTTATTTTGAGTAAATTTTAAAGTAGGTGTTCTTGTTAAAATGAAAACCCTCTAGGAACCTCTTTCGATCCAAGTGGACCTCAATTGAGGAATCAAGGAGGGGTTGATTTTATTATGACTAACGAAACAATTAATGAAAATGGAATCAAAGATGCACAACACCGGTTTTCTAATTAGTCCTACCACGCACCTCTTTCCTTTTGCGGGTCAATCGGGAAGTCGTGGGGTAAGTAGTATGATTACTTTTGAAATTAAAATATGGAATAATGCAAAATTATATCAAAGTATACAATCCTGCACGTCAGTACTAAACTGGAGTAGAAAAAAAGGAAGAATGCAAAAATGTGAAACGGACGCAGATCCCCCCTGGGGGATGGGGAGCGGGCTCGAAAGAGTCTACACAATTTTTTTTCTTTTATTATTATTGGTCATAATATCAGAAATCTCTTGCTCTTTATACGGGATGAAACCAAGATCTTACAACTTTCCAAAATTTTTAAATTTTAGTGAAAGGGGAGACTCCTGGGGGGATTTGAACGCTCCTGAGGCCACTTTTGAACATCAGCTTTTTTTCTTTCGGTTACACCTGCTAAAAACCAGCAAGCATGTTAGAATAAAATATGCCCAAAAGCACTTTAAGAGTGCCTTTGGGTCGGCCTACCTTAACTCTAAAAAGACTAAGTTAAAACTAGCTAAACAAGTGAAAAAGGAACCAAGGAAAGCAAGATTTCCTTGGTATCTTGGCTTGTTGTTTGCGCAGACAATGAAATATGCATTGATTGCTGAATTTAATCTTTTTTAAAACAGAAAAGGAAATCTAGAGCATGCAACCTACTGATTTTCTTTAACTTGCCATGCAAAACGGACGATTTCCTTATCCTAGATCTAGAATGCTTAATGATACTTTTAAGAAATGAGATCTAGACCATGAGCTTTGAAATAACAGATCTATGTAAATTTTATTTTAATATAACAGATCCAAATTATAACAAAGCTTTCGAACACAGTAACCAGGTGAAAAAATTGAATTTTATAAGGAGGAAGAGAGAGAAAGAGTGCTGGTAGCCTTGAATATCCACTGTGGAGCTTTCAGGTGGAATGTCGAGGGACTATGCCTTTGGATGGTTTTGGAGAGAGTGAAGAAGCAAACTAGATCAACATCCTCTCCAAGCTAGGAACCTGCAACTGAAATCAAAGATTTGCCAAAATACTTGTGAGATCCGGTTAATACATACACAAAGATTCAGAATAACATGCATATAAACTTATAAAACATGTCGAATCTAGATCTCTAAACATGCATCAAAGGGAAGAGATGGCCAATAAACTTATTGAAAAACTCTTTTCCTATCAAGATTATAATAAGTTTATTATCAATCTTAGCAATGAATCCACAAACAATCAACAAATTATGAACATAGATCCAGGTTACCTTAGTAAAAAATGGGAATGCTCATCCACACATACAATGACATGACACTGTCTTGCCTCCAAAGCTTCTCTTTATTTCAAATGAACAATAACAACAGTACAATAGCAGCAGCACCTCAATCCCAGTTCTAACTAGCTTGGAAGAGGTGATCTGAGCTTAATTTACCCAAAAAAAGAGATCCAGCCCAGGGGGGGCGCAAATCCCAAGGAGATAGACCACTGCAGTTGAAGGAGAGTCCATCAATGCTGATATGAAGCTGAACTGAGCCTACTTGTCAATCGGGGGGCTGATTGAGTTGACACATCAACCCACAGAGCTTCCATGAGAGCCCACACGTGTGGAGGAGAGAGAGAGAAGGCGTAATTCCCCATAAAGGATGCTAAAGTTCAACTCCGGATCTATCTAGATCACCTCCTTCAGTTAAGGATTTGTCAGATCCAGTCAATCTGGTTCAGATCTGACTGATTTCAATCAAATCGGCTGAGAATCAACTAATCTAGGATTTTGGATTTGCTCCAGTATTTATCAATTGATTAATTAAAATAATCAATAATTGATTTTTCGGGGTTTTCTGACTTGAGTGACGGAAAATCACTCAACCTGAAAAAAGTGGGTCCATGGGTTTACATGGTGCTCTTATCTTGAAAATGAGCACCTACATGACTGAAACTGATTATTTGGCCCACTTTTATGACAAAACCAAATTTTCCAATTAAACTATTAAAAAATAGCCTAAGTTTTGGAAAAATTAAATTTTAATAAAAAACACTGAAAAAATTAAAAAATAAAAATAAATAAAAACCTAGGGGGACTTGGACATGTTCATATGACTCGACCATGACGCCTAGCATGTTTATACATTGACACATAGACTCTAATAACCTCAATAGTCTTAAATGCCAAGCTGACCACCCCAACTTTGGAGGTATGGAGTGAAAAATTAAGAAATTATCAGTCGTTTATTCAACAACCAATAATAACTAAGGGAAAAAACACCCTGGGCTGATCGGATTGACAAATAAAGTCTAAGAGACCGAGTCTTTTACAGACACTATCATGCTAGAACATTTATTACAATTCCCCCATGGGGTATGAACATGTGATATAGTACAACAATCACTTCCCAGAAGCACTTTCGAAGGTCTTTTGAAGTCTGAACAAAAAATCTTTGTCCGGTTCACCAAGTTCACATGATAAAAAACCACCAAGTACAACTTAGGTGGTAACATTCTGGCTACGGGACGTGTGTTCGATCTGGTCATAGGGCAAGGAGAGGATACGAGAACACCAGAATCTCTGGTTTATACACCCTGTAAAAACATTTCAACTTGACAAGAAAACCTCAGTAGCACAAGCTTTACATAAAATCCAAATGAACCATTAAGCTGATTTATTTAAACAAAATGTAACTAACTAATGAAAAAAATGTTTGATCATAGCTAAGTACAAAACAAAAAATGCGGAAAGTAAATGCTCTTTTTCAAGGAGCTAATTTTCCTACTCTAAGCATGATATAAAAAGGTTTAAGTGTAATAAAAAATCCAATGTAACCACCTAAGCATTTTATTAACATAATTTTTTTTTCTTTGTCTTTGGTTACCAGCGAAAGTAAAGATACTTTATTCAGAAAATGCAAACCTGCGTGATGATCCGGAAGGGGCGGGATGGATGGGAAATCATAGGCATGAATAATGTCGTCAAACTTTCTCCCACACTAGTAAGTGCTTGCGTAGGTTGCTTCTATCCATGACTGGACATGGTTGATGTACAAATCAGAATGATGAGGCAGATCGACTACACCATCATACTGATCATCAAGGCTTACCGGATGATAATTCACTGTATAAGCCCCAAGTGGCTCCAAATCATGAGGAAACTCTATATGTGAAAATGATAGTTGAGACTGATATTCTACTAACTGCATCACATATGTATTTTCACTACACTGCTTTTCCATGTCTTCATTATTGATACCTTTGTGCGGCTCTACATGATATGACTCTGAATGATCATATAAGAGTTTTGAATGCTGCTTTTCCATACTAGGATTTTCCAAGGTCTCCAGAACCATGCTTCTCTCTATGGAAGTATAATAGATTGGACTTTCACAAATTTCTAAATGGACACTCCCCTTGCTGGATATAGCATAGATAGGATTCTTAATAAGATATCCACAAAAATCCCAATAGTCATCACCATCATCTATGTTAAGATGTGATGGATTCCCCATTGTTGATATTAGGTTCCGATATCAAGTTCTCTTTGTCTTCATTACTGATACTGATATATGGTTCAGACTGATCATGTGGATAAACTGCATGCTCCTTTTTCATATCAAAGTTTCCCAAGGCCACATGGTCCATGCTCTCCCCTTTAGATATGCCATAGACAGAAAAATCAACAAAACCATCAAAAGTTTCTGGTTCATTATTTTCCTCTTTATTCATGTCAAACATTGGATTTTCCATGAATTTTCAGGACTCCTCATCAACATCTTTGTCGGGAATAAGGAAGTCTTCGTCACTTGTATCATGCTCCAAGCTATACTTGTCCTCATTTTCATACTCATATTCTTTAGAGAAATGGTCACAAGGCAGTAAACCTTCCAGACTGTCATCATTATATGGAGAACGCGTAGGAGTCCCATCATGTACATTACAGTTTTCATCATAAGTTTCACTATAAGATTCTGCAATGGTTTCATCCTTAGGTTTGTACTGTTTAGCTGGTGACAAAGGGTAGGCCTGGCCTACCATGTATATATGATCAGACTCGCTTGAAGTTGTTTCTTGATTACTGACCTCGAGAAGTCCATGTTCCATGACTTGATTTGCAACACAACAAGTGCTTTCTTGGTGGAATTGTTCACAGGGTCTACACCATGTAATTACTTCTTCTACCATGTTAGCTGAGTCTAACTGGTTTGGAATCCTAGGCTCTTGCTGAGGAAACTTCTTTTGATACATTTGATTCTGCCTAGACCGAAAGTTCCTAGGTCCATTATTTCTTTCCATTGTGATTATTCTATTGTGCATAAAAATCAGTTGTGCGGACTGATTTGCCATAAGTTGGTTTTGACTAGTAACCAAGTCTTTTATAATGTCTATTACTTTTTCCATGGGATCTTTAGAGGTTCCCTTTTCTTCTGATTCAATGACTTTTCCCTTTTCTTTGTTGTATGAAGTGTTTTCCTTAGTGTAACTTGGAATGTTGGATTTGCTTGAAGACTGCATATTCTTTTCTATTTTCTCGGCCAATTCCTGAGCAGTTTTGAGATTGGTCGGTTCTCTGTCTCTTAACTGGTACCTCAAATCACCAGTGAAAGCTTCGATGTAAGATATGAGGATGGAGACATCCTTTGACTTGATTTCTTTAGGGAGGTCTGCAACCACATACCCAAACTT
This sequence comes from Pseudotsuga menziesii, assembly GCA_001517045.1. Lineage (NCBI taxonomy): Eukaryota > Viridiplantae > Streptophyta > Pinopsida > Pinales > Pinaceae > Pseudotsuga > Pseudotsuga menziesii. The sequence goes on from LPNX010122374.1 coordinate 122,615, forward strand.
AGTGTTAAATTCATCCATGGTTTCATTCTCCATCTTCTTAATGTTATGAAGGGCAGCAAGTATAGATGTCTTGGTTCTTTATTTTCTCCCCATTCAATTCTTAAAACCCTCTAGGAATTCACTAAGAGTTTTCTATGAATCATCATCTAGGTCGAGTTACTATTCTTCAGCATCATCTTCTAAGGATAAAGCAAAGAGCTTCATTCTGACATCATCATGGTCATGGGTAGCGTCATTGCAATAATTGACCAGGTGCTTTTTAAACTTTCGAAGGTGAGACTTGGTAGCGATGGCATTATTGCCCTGAAATATGGGGAGCTTCTTGATAGCATTTTTTGGAATGGCATGGGGAGCACCTGCTATTTGAGAAAAGTCAAAGGGTTTGAACAATTCCATCATTTCTTGAGATTGATGAACACGACTCTCTAGAAATATGTGATGGATATCTGAGAGGGATTAGTCTCCTAACTTTTCAAGGTTTCTACGAGAAGTCCGCCTATTCAATCTTTACCTAATAAACCTTTCAGGATTAGGGAAATTATTGAATAATTGATGGCGGTTTCTTTGGGTAGAAATTCTTGGAGGGATGTTAGACAGTGGAGTTGCCAGATGGATCGAGTTTTAATTTTTATGTTTTTTAAAGACAAGATTAATCATTTTTTTTTGTTAGTTGTTTAGAAAAAAGTTAAGCTAAGTCGTACCCGGGAATAAAAAGATTCATCTCCGGCAACGACGCCAAAAAGTGTTGCCACCTTTCACACACCTGGATTACGTGGCAGAAATCTTCAAGCCACTCAGTGTGTCCTTGGGGGCAAGTCTCGAGTCAAGGCTGTCACCTTGTTCTTGACTCCTCCGTTTAGGCTCAACTCCTAACGAAGCCAAGGGGGGTAGACTTTATTAAGTTACCAAGGCAAAATTATTTAGTATGATGATGGTATTAAAGAATAAGTTTTTAGGAGTTTTGATTTAACAATTGTAAACAACAAGTAACATGATAAGATAATCACAAGTAAGCACGAAAATGACACCCAATCACATATAGATTGAAAGAAATAAACAGTTGACCAGTGCCTTGAAAATGGAGTCGAAAAACAATTAAGAGTGCTTGCAAGTGCTGGAATGAATGTTGTGCAATTGTATTTTGGTTAATTTTAAATTAATGTAAGAAGATGAGTAATTTAACTTAGGCGAGGAGACTCCTTATATACTCAGAGGGTACTTGAAGTATGTCCAAAACTAAACCGTCACGGCTACCTGCAAGGAATATGTGGGTTGAATGGAGTCTCTCAGGCTGCTGTTCATAATGCACCCGAAGGTGTAATAGAGATCGGCGCCCCGATGTTACTTTTCTGGAGTTCCTGCTTCCTTTGGGTATTTTGCCACCGTAATGGTTTGATCGAGGCGTTGGATTTTCGCCTGATAGTTTGTAAATTTGGGAAGAGTGAATCTTAATTATTCTAGTCACTCAAGTGCTTTTGATGCAGCTTGACTGATTGGACAAACCGTAGGAAAGTACCGAGCATACACACTGGAGCCTTTGTTATTTTTAGTAAATTTTAAAGTAGGTGTTCTTGTTAAAAAGAAAACCCTCCAGGAACCTTTTTTGATCCAAGTGGACCTCAATCGGGGAATAAATGAGAAGTTAATTTTATTATGATTAAGGAAACAATTAATGAAAATGAAATCAAATATACACAACATCGGTTTTCTAATTAGTCCTACCATGCACCTCTTTCCCTTTGCGGGTCAATCGGGAAGTCGTGGGGTAAATAGTATGATTACTTTTGAAATTAAAATATGGAATAATGCAAAATTATATCAAAGTATACAATCCTGCATGTCAATACTAAACTGAAGCAGAAAAAAAGGGAAGAATGCAAAAAGATGAAACTGACGCAGATCCCCCCTGGGGGGATGGGGAGCAGGCTCGAAAGAGCCTACTTAAAAAAATATTTTCTTTTATTATTATTGGTTACAATATCAACAAACTGAAATATCAGAAATATCTTGGTCTTTATACGAGATGAAACCAATATCTTACAACTTTCCAAAATTTTTAAATTTTAGTGAAAGGGGAGACCCTTGGGGGGATTTGAACGCTCTCGAGGCCACTTTCGAACAACAGCTTCTTTTCTTTTCTGTTACACCTGCTAAAAACCAGCAAGCATGTTAGAATAAAATATGCCCAAAAACACTTTAAGAGTACCTTTCTGTCAGCCTACCTTAACTCAGAAAAGACCAAGTTAAAATTAGCTAAACAGGTGAAAGACCAAGCTTTCTTTGGGATCTTGGCTTGCTGTTTGTGTAGACAATGAAATATGCACTGATTGTTGGATTTTTTTTTTTAAACAGAAAAGGAAATCTAGAGCATGCAACCTACTGATTTTCTTTAACTTGCCATGCAAAACGGACGATTTCCTTATGCTAGATCTATAATGCTTAATGATACTTTTCAGAAATGAGATCTAGACCATGAGCTTTGAAATAACAGATCTATATAAATTTTACTTTAATATAACAGATCCAAATTATAACAAAGCTTTCGAACACAGTAACCAGGTGAGAAAATTGAATTTTATAAGGAGGAAGAGAGAGGAAGAGTGCTGGTAGCCGTGAAGATTCACCGCGGAGCTTTCAGGTGGAATGTCGAGGGACTAAGCCTTTGGATGGTTTTGGAGAGAATGAAGAAGCAAACTAGATCAACATCCTCTCCAAGCTAGGTACCTGCAACTGAAATCAAAGACTTGCCAAAATACTTGTGAGATCTGGTTAATACATACACAGAGATTCAGAATAACATGCATATAAACTTATAAAACTTGCTGAATCTAGATCTCTGAACATGCATCAAAGGAAAGAGATGGCCAATAAACTTATTGAAAAGCTCATTTCTTATCAAGATTATAATAAACTTATTATCAATCTTAGCAATGAATCCACAAACAATCAACAAATTATGAACATAGATACAGGTTACCTCAGTAAAAAATGACAATGCTCATCCACACATACAATGACATGGCACCGTCTTGCCTCCAAAGCTTCTCTTTATTTCAAATGAATAATAACAACAGTACAATAGCAGCAGCATCTCAATCCCAATTCTAATTAGCTTGGAAGAGGTGATCTGAGCTTGATTTATACAAAAAAAGGAGATCCATCCCAAGGGGGCTGCAAATCCCAAGGAGACAGACCACTGCAGCTGAAGGAGAGTCCATCAATGCTGATCTGAAGCTGAACTGAACCTACTTGTCAATCGGGGGGTTGATTGAGCTGACACATCAACCCACAGACTGACACATCAATCCATAGAGCTTTTAGGAGAGCCCACACATGTGGAGGAGAGAGAGGGGACAATTCCCCATAAAGGATGCTGAAGTTCAACTTCGGATCTATCTAGATCACCTCCTTCAATCAAGGATTTTTCAGATCCAGTCAATCTGGTTTAGATCTGACTGATTTCAATCAAATCGATTGAGAATGCACTGATCTAGGATTTTGGGCTTGCTCTAGTATTCATCAATTGATTAATTAAAACAATCAATAATTGATTTTTTGAGGTTTTCTGACCTGAGTGATGGAAAATCACTCAAAACCTGAAAAAAGTAGGTCCATGGGTTTACATGGTGCTCTTATTTTGAAAATGAGCACCTACATGACTGAAACTGATTATTTGGCCCACTTTTATTACAAAACCAATTTTTCCAATTAAACTATTAAAAAATAGTTTAAGTTTTGGAAAAATTAAATTTTAATAAAAAACACTGAAAAAATTAGAAACCTAGGAGGACTTAGACATGTTCATATGATTCGACCATGATGCCTAACATGTTTATACATTGACACATAGACTCTAATAACTTCAATAGTTCTAAATGCCAAGCCGACCACCCCAACTTTGGAGGTATGGAGTGAAAAACCAGAAAAACTCAGTTGTTTATTCAACAACCAATAATAACCAAGGGAAAAACACTCTGTGCTGATCGGATTGACAAATAAAGTTTAAGAGACCGAGTCTTTTACAGACACTATCATGCTAGAACATTTATTACAATTCCCTCATGGGGTATTAACATGTGATATAGTACAACAAACACTTCCCAGAAGCACTTCCAAAGGTCTTCTGAAGTTCAAACAAATTTTTTTTGTCCGGTTCACCAGGCTCACTTGATAAAAAACCACTAAGTACAACTTAGGTGGTAACAAGTCCACTTATTTTATATTTCCAAGAGTACAACAATTATATGTAGAAGTTATACCAATACTCCAACAAAATATAGTGAAACAAAGATTATGAAGCTAGAATTGTCACAATTAAGCTACTTGTGAATTACAACATTAATCCATCATGTCAAGTTTCCAAGGGAAAAGACATTAGTCAATATTTAGAAAATATCGTACCAGAATCCAGAAAGGTCTACCTGATTTTTCGATCGTATTTATTTTCTTGCAGAAAACGCATTGAATAACAAACCATCAACAGTCTTATAATCGGTATACACTAGCAACAACCACATTAAATTAATTGATGTGTCTGAATATATCGATGGGCGTAAATTTAGGCACATACTTTTTATATTAATGTTTTTTTCTATAGTATGTGCTTAAATTTACGCATATCGGTGTATTCAGATACATTAATTAATTTAATGTGGTTGTTGCTAGTAATGGTTAGGCTCATAGACATCTCCAAAATAATAATAAATTAATATGCTACAATTAATTATTATATTATTATTTTTTATTATTAATATTGATAAACTAATATTTTAATTGATTATAATATAATAATTAATTAATTATTTAAATATTATTATTAAATAAATAGTATTAATTATAATCAAATCCAAATATAAATACATTATTAATTAATTAATTAATTAATGTGTCACAATAATATTATATATCATAACACTTATGGTTATATCGTAATGAATATGAGACATAATCATTAGATTACTTTATAGATTGTGATAAGTTGAATAATGAGCATTTGATTATTTTTAATTCATGGTTAATATTTGATTTGACGAAGACTATAGTTGTATATAGAGATGTTTTTTCAATTGAATGATGATGATGCGCAAAAATACATTTAAGATATAAAATAACAAAAAAAATATATATTTATGTTTTAAAATAAAAATATAAACTCAAAATAAAAATAATTAATTAATATTATCAAAATATAAACTACAATTGAATTCATTATAGTTATTTAATAGTATTTATTATAATAATTAATTATGAATAATTTTTAAAATTATTATAATTAATTAAGATGTTTTAAATATTATTATTTATAATATACAATTTATTAAACAATAGTATCGTTGAATAAAATAACATTAATAAAATTATATTAATTAATTAATAATATAATAATTAATTAAACTAATGTCAATTATTATAATTAATTATGATGTTTTAAATATTATGATTTATAATTTTTTTTTCCTCGGAAAAAATTCATAATTTTATTTCAAAGAAGAACAAAATTACATCTGCACATGTAAGAGGATCACTAAGATCCCTACATTGTCACATATTTGCTGTCTCATATGGTCATAACCAAAAAATTACAAAACTGTAGCTGTAAAAGCATATCAACTAGATACATCATAGAAAATATGGGTATCACAACCCAAATCACACACGAGCACAAAAAACATCAAATATACTGCCGATATCAAAGGCCACCACCTCTGAAAACGCCGTCGCCGCCGCAGAGATCCCTAAGGACACAATACGGGTCGCCACGCAAAAGTATATCCTCATCAATAGAAAATCCAGCAGCCTCGAAGGATAGAAACCCTCGACCCCAATACTTGAAACCGAAGCCCACCAATCGTGATGAGCCATACGCCCTTGAACTCGAGACTTGAAGCACCCACGACCCCGGATCTTGAATGAAGCCCAACCGATCACCCCAACAAACCACGGCCTGAAGCCTCCAAAAACTCTGCAAATCCTCCGTTCGCTCCGCCATTTGCAATGACGACATGGCTGATTCTAATCTGGAAGGAAACATTCCAGTGGTTGAAAAGAAGACTGGCGAGATAAAGATCCAGGCCGCGAAAGATGAATCCGGAAGACTGGCGAGAAATCAAGATCCCCGCAGCGAAATGAAGACGAGCCGTGGCCTTCTGAGCGGCAACCTGGAAAAATCCCTGAAGCCCACCGCTAAAAAAAACCCCATCAAAGAAGCCGCGGTGAAAAGCCTCGACGCAATCATTTACATGGAATCAGCTTGAGCCATTTCGCCTGCACGAAATCAGCCGACGTCGCAGAGCCTCCAAGATCCGCCTCCACCCAAGAGCGAATCGCCGCACAAACCTGCAATGAACAGACAAACCCATAGCTCACGCAGAGAGGAGAGAGCGGCTGGGTAAAAACCCTAGCTGCCCCCAATCAAGAGCTCGCTCCCCAAATATTATTATTTATAATATTATGATATACAATTTATTAAACAATAATACCGTTGAATAAAATAGCATTAATAAAATTAAATTAATTAATTAATAATATAATAATTAATTAAACTAATGTCATTGAATCATAATGTTATATTTTAATCAAATGCTTATAATATTATTAATGATATTATATTATACTATTATATGACTATGGTATTTAATTAAAATATTATAATCAAAGTAATAATAAAATATTATTGTTGCCATGGGTGTGGCTCATTGGCGATTCACTTGTTATGAAGTCACATGTTGTAAAGGAGGTTACGAGTTCAACTAATGAGGATTTGATTATTTTTAATTTATTTGATTATTTTAGTTGATAATGCAACAACCATTTTTCTAAACATGCAAATATATATTATTAATGTGTCACATCTTGGGCATTATCACAACGTGACATAACCTTTGACAAATATCACAATGTGACATAACCCTTGATGAACGTTGCTAATGTAACATAACCCGTGATAAACATCACAATGCGACATAACCCTTATTGAACGTCCACTATCACATTATTAATGTGTCACATCTTTGGTTGTGTTGACATATACCAACCAAACACTGTAACAAACCATGACTTAACGTTATAATGTGATATAACCCTTGATAATGTCGTAATGAAACGTAAGCCTTGACAAATATCACAATGTGACGTAACTCTTGATGAATGTCGCTAATGTAACATAACCTGTGATAAACATCACAATGCTACATAACGCTTATTAAACATCCACTATCACATTTTTAATGCGTCACATCTTTGGTTGTGTTGACGTATACCAACCAAACACTATAACAAACCATGACTTAACATCGTAATGTGATATAACCCTTGATAACGTCGTAGTGAAATGTAAACCTTGATAAACATCACAATGCGAAATAACATTCTTCATTACTATGTAGAATGTGGATGGTTTACACCATTTCTTTTGTCAAACGACTATATATATATATATAGATATATCAAGAAAATTCTTAAAGAAATTTTATAAATATCCAAAGACACATTATTAATGTGTCACATTTTGGGTATTATCACAATGTGACAACCCTTGACAAATATCACAATGTGACATAAACCTTGATGAATGTCACTAATGTAACATAACCTATGATAAACGTCACAATATGACAACGCTTATTAAACGCCCACTATCACATTATTAATGGATCACATATTTGGTTGTATTGACATATACCAACCAAACATCATAACAAACCATGGCTTAACGTCGTAATGTGATATAACCCTTGATAACGTCACAATGAAACACAAACCTTGATAAATATCACAATGTTACACAACATATTTAATATTATATAGAATGTGGATGGTTTAAACCATTTCTTTTGTCAAACGACTATATATATATATATATACACATCAAGAAAATTCTTAATTTTTTTTTCTAAACATCCAAAGACACATTATTAATGTGTCACATTTTGGGCATTATCGCAATGTGACTTAACCCTTTATGAATGTCGCTAATGTAACATAACCTATGATAAATGTCACAATGCGACATAATGCTTATTAAACGTCCACTATCATATTATTAATGTGTCATATCTTTGGTTGTGTTGACATATACCAACCAAACAGTGCAACAAACCATGGCTTAACGTTGTAATATGATATAACCCTTGATAACGTCGCAATGAAACGTAAATCTTGATAAACATCACAATGCGACATAATCAAATATACTCCTTTATGAACTTCGAAATCCTATGTAGAATGTGGATGATTTAAACCATTTCTTTTGTCAAACGACTATATATATATCAAGAAAACTCTTAAAGAATTTTTCTAAGCATCCAAAGATAGATTATTAATGTGTCACATCTTGGGTATTATTGCGATGTGACATAACATTTGACAAATATCACAATGTGACATAACCCTTGATGAATGATGCTAATGTAACATAACCTGTGATAAACGTCACAATGCAACATAACGTTTATTAAACGCTCACTATCACATTTTTAATGTGTCACATCTTTGGTTGTGTTTACATATACCAACCAAACACTGTAACAAACCATGGCTTAACGTCGTAATGTGATATAACCCTTGATAACGTGTAAAATGTAAACCTTGATAAACATCACAATGTGGCATAAAATTTTTCATTACTATGTAAAATGTGGATGGTTTAAACCATTTGTTTTGTCAAACGAATATATATATATATATAAGAAAATTCTTAAAGAAATTTTATAAACATCCAAAGACACATTATTAATGTATCACATCTTGGGCATTATCGCAATGTGACATAACCCTTGACAAATATCACAATGTGACATAACCTTGATAATGTCGCTAATGTAACATAACCTATGATAAACGTCACAATGTGACATAACGCCTATTAAACGCCCACCATCACAGTATTAATGTGTCACATCTTTGGTTGTGTTGACATATACCAACCAAACACTGTAACAAACCATGGCTTAACGTCGTAATGTGATATAACCCTTGATAATGTCACAATGAAACGAAAACCTTGATAAACATCACAATGCGACATACCATTCTTCAATAATATGTAGAATGTGGATGATTTAAACCATTTCTTTTGTCAAACGACTATATATATATATATATCAAGAAAATTCTTACAGAAAATTTCTAAACATTCAAAGACACATTATTAATGTGTCACATATTGGGCATTATCGCAATGTGACATAACCCTTGACAAATATCACAATGCGACATAACCCTTGATGGATGTCGCTAACGCAACATAACCTATGATAAACGTCACAATGCGACATAACGCTTATTAAACACCCACTATCACATTATTAGTGCGTGACATCTTTGGTTGTGTTGACATATACCAACCAAACACTGTTAAAAACCATGGCTTAATGTCATAATGTGATATAACCCTTGATAACATCGCAGTGAAACGTAAACCTTGATAAACATCACAATGCGACACAATCCAATATATTGCTTTATGAACGTCAAAATCCAACATAACTCTCGATGAATGTAGCAATGCGACAAAACCATTAAGGAATGTACAATGGTGGAATGTTTCAATCCAATTAAGGAATGTACAATGGTGGAATGTTTCAATCCAACGTAAGCGTCAATGAATGTTGCAATGCGACAAAGCCAATACAACCCTTAATAAATAACAGAATGCGACATAATCCATAATGAATGTCAGAATGAAACATAATCCATAATGAATGTCAGAATGCAACATAACCATAATAAACATCAGAATATGACATAACCCTTGATGGATGTCAAAAGCCACATTATGAATGTGTCACATATTGGGTTGTGTGGGTGTATATCATTTTTTAACAAACGTTAGAATGTGACATAACCCTTTGTCATATTAAATATATAACCTTTTCTCAATGATGTAATGCGACATAACCTTCATAAACATCAGAATGAAACATAATCCTTGATGAACATTGAATGTCACATAATTAATAAGTCGCATATTGGGTTTTGTCATTGTATATATCGTTTTTTAATCCTTAATGGGACATAACCCTTTTTCATGTTAGACATATAACCCATACTTAATGGCACAATGCAACATAACCATAGATGAATGCCGTAATTGAACACAACATGATGATTGTCGAATGTCACTTTACTAATGTGTCACATCATGATTGTGTCGGTGAAAATCGATTTTTAATCCTTAATGAACTTTAGAATGGGACAACCCTTTATCATTTTAGACATGTAACATTTGCTCAATGTCGCAATGCGACATAAACATTGATGAACGCCACAATGGAGCATAAGTTGAAGTTTAATTTTTCCAACTCATAGTTGTATCTAATAGTTAATTTAAAAATTAAGGTATAGACAATTGTAGTTAAAGTAAAAGTCATGATCAGAGTTGACATTAACGTAATAGTTGTATCATCAATGGAGTTAAGGTCATAGTAGTTGCATGTATTGATTGAATAGTTGTATATAATAATGGAATAGTTGAAGTTGAGGTTTAATTTTTCCAACTATCATGAATTGTAATTATATGTTAACTAAGCTATTTTTGATATTATTAATTAATAATTTTGGACTAAATTATTAATTGTGAATTATGGAAAACCTAAACATGTAATAGGAATTGTATAGCTAGATGTCCAACTAAGAGATGGAGTAATTTATTAGGAGTTTGGAGGATTTGGATTAAGCCCTAAGTGATTAGAATTGAAGTTAAGCTAATAGTTGTAGAATCATTGGCCTTAAGCTAATAGTTGTATTTAATAGTTATCCAATATAAGTGTGAATAGAGTTGAAGTTAAGCTAATAGTTCTAGAATCATTGAATAGCTCAAGATTAATTTTGAGTTTTATAATATCACTAAGTGTACTTATCACATGCTAATTAAGCTATTTTTATTTTTTATTTTTTTTGAAATTATTAATTATTAATTTTGAAGAAGGCCCATAGAATCAATGTTTAGAGTACACTTCTTATTCTCATTTAATTTTGGAGGACCTCCATAGAATTACACTTTCCTCATTCTAATCTGTAGATGAAAAAAAATAGATGGTAGTTCACCCCAAAATTCTAAAGTATATAAGCCTATCCATATAATAATAAAAAATAAAAAAATAAAATTAAAATTATCTGCAACCTATAATTTGAACCTAGAATAAGACCATCAAATAAGATGCACAAAATTTCTTATTCGAGCTCGCATATTGAGTCATATGAATAATAAAATTCTGACATATTTGGTACTACCATATTTTAGTAGAGGCAAATAAATCCAGGATAAAATATATTAATGACATAGTCTGCGACTCCTATAAGGATTTTAAGAATAGAGAGGATAAGAAAAGACAACACATAATTTGTAATTTACAATAATAATAACTTATAATTGCTATTAAATGTGGGTGATGATCACATGTAACTTGTAAGCATCCTCTTTATTTGACAAGTTTATCAGTCATGTCGCTTCCTGGCCCTGGAACATCTTTTTTTCGCGGGACTGTAAGGAATTAAAAATGGAGATGATGAGAAAAGACAGTAGCAGGAATTTTTGAAAGGAAATGTTGGTGTCTGATTTGAATGAGAGTAGTGATCCGTAGGCATGCTATTTTATTTGATAGTTTTACAAGTCGTGACCATTATTGGGCCCTTGAACACTATTCTATGACGGATTACTACATCCCATAAGTATTCTAGGGGAAGAGGAATTATTCATAAAGGCCACAAAATTGGAGCAACTGTCATTTTAAATCATCCTTGAAAGCAACATGGCATGGATAAAGATGTAGACATGTTAATAGCTCTAGTGACAAAACTGTAGATCAGAGGGAAAAGCTGCTAAACTAAGGTATTATAGACATTTTGGCGTATAAGGTATTATAAATTCCTTGTAAAGCATATATATGGTAACTTTAAGGTTGAACTATATCTATCCTAAAACATTTTGTCTATGTTAAATTGGTGAAGTGCCTTTCCACAAAACAATCCCAAAATGAGAAAAAATAAAATCATAGGATAATAGAAAAGTATTTTAAAACCGTGTTCAATGTGATGATTAACAGTGGAATACCAAAGCAACATTAATATATCGCTTATGATTCCATTGACTTGATCAGATCTTACATACGTACACCTAGATTTTGCATATGTGGACATGGCACTAAGAACATAAGAATTGAAAATCTTGCTTGGAACTCTGACGACTTACTTTCAAATCTTATCATGAAATCAGAAGACTTACGAGGACTCAATTTCAAATCTGACGACTTAGATTTAAAGATTGGATTTAGAAAAAATGATCTGAATTAGTTTGAATGTAGGTTATATTCACAAAGTTGAAAATCTTCAAATATACTTGTGATTCCATCTTATCGGATCACCTAGAAAGCAATTGATAGCTTTAACTTTTAAACAACATTTGACTGATGGTAGTTTATATACATCACACCGAAACTTCTTCTGAAACTATCATTTCATCTTGAATTCCCTACCTTGACTCTCGATCTCTTTGTTCTTGATGAATTAGATTTAGAATCAGTTTATGCAATGCAAATCTTTTGACAGTAGCTGATTTAGATCAGTTGTCGACAAAATAATGCAAACGAGCGACCGCAGTAGAATAAGAATGAGCTATAAGCTGAGCAGATAATGCGTAATCGACATTATTATTACAAGATGATTTTTTTGACTAAACGAGTCATATTAATAACGATTCTCAGATACCAAATCTAAGCATCATGCGCCAACCTTCAGAAATCCCTTTCTTATAAAGAAGTTATTTGAAAACATTACAAAATTCAAGGTGCTGCCTTGAATGGATAAATTGAAAGTACTTTCACTAATCAAACAAAGCCAAAGTGGGAGGAAAAGTGGAACAAGCATTATTTCACACCATAAATCTCCACGCCCTCGAGACATTGCAGTCGGAGCCATGTGCATTGGTACATATTTTCAGATCTTGTGGATAATATATGGTAGTTACATATTTTCTTCTTTTAGTGGAGGTCATGGTGCATCATGGCAGTTACATGTTTTATATTTTCAGTGGAGATTGCAGCGTATCTTAGGATAATACCGCTAAGCATACGTTCAAATTTAATTCGCCCGTTATGTAGTGGGACCAATTATTGAAAAAGAGTTAGATTCATATTCTTAATGTCGTGAGTGGGAATTTAAAAAATCACTCAACGCTTACCCTTTCCAAGTGATATAACTCAAGCAACTAGTGTTAAATATCATATTATCATATCTAAATTATCTTACACTATCAAAATGACATGGCACTTCAAAATACAGTTTTAGGGAGAAAAGCTAGCATTCTACAAGAATAACATTAAAGATGTGACGCATTAAAAATGTGATGTGATGCATTAAATTAATTCTATGGTTGTTGTTGATTTGATTCTACGCTGCTTCACTGTTAGTAGGCACTGCGCTGGCTGCTGCTCCATTAAACTATAAAATTGTACTGTAATTCTGTAAAGAATGGTTGTTTGTATGGAATAATAAGTACTGCAAGGCCTCGAGATTCAAAGTTCTCGAGATCGAATCTGATGAAGTACTGCGGCAGTGTCTCCTTAATCCCTAGTCCTGCAACTGCAAACCAAAGTAATGATCTACAATTATGTACCAATTAGGGTTATACTATTTAAAATAACAAATAAGGTTAGGGTTATGATCTTGGATATACCAATGAAATATGTTGACAGTTTGCCATTAGAATAGTGTCTTGTGGGTTTGTGATTTATGATATCTCGCCCATATGGAGGAAAGTTGGCTTTCACTACTATGGGAATGTGGTTATTGTTTCCCGGATCCACAATCTAATCCCCGAAGACAAAAAGAGCAGGCACTTTTCCTGTAACTTTCTTCGCTCCTCCCTTAGCGTTCGCCAACCTCGCAGAAATACATAGAACAGATAACACCAAGAAAACACGATTAGACTGCGACATTGATAATATTTTCTTGCAGGTAAAGAGACTCTATGACTGTTAATGAATACCTTAGTATGCGAGCTTATCAATATGTAACCGCCAGATCTATTTTATCGATCCATAATTACCTGCTCCAGCAGCATGATGAATGAATGACGACAAGTAGCTTGAATGCACAGAGACTTATGCACCAACGCCATGATGTTAAACCACGATCTCATAACCAAATCCTGTGTGTGGGACATAAGTCGGTGTAGATGCCATGAGGTCTAATTGCTGCTGCCACGATGTCTAACTGGTACCACGCACTAGAGAGGTTTAACTGCTGCTGTCACGACGTCTAATTGCTAAACAAAACATAAACAAAACACTAACAAATATAACATTGGCCTTAACGAATATGAGATGACGATGAAACTAATCGAAGTCGTACAGTTGCCAAAAACTGGTGAAGCTTGATGATCCACTCAAAGAGGTCCGACTCCCAAAATATCAGATATATACGCCTATCGGTGTAATTAACTGCTTTTCCTCGCATATAGTCAACGACCTGTTTCCCTTTTCATATAGATATACCTGGAATCAGGCTTGGATCATACCTGGAAATTCCATGTTGGATTATGTTGGATCATAGCTGGAATTTTTAACTAGAGAAATAAATTTTGTCTATTTTAACTTTGTTCACCTTTTTACGTCGATAGGTGTATATATCTCATATTTTTGGGATTTGGACTTGATTGAGCGGATCATCAAGATTCACCAAAAATTGACAATTGTACAACTGAGATTTGTTTAATCATTGTCTGATCTTTAAACTAGTTGATAATTAATAAGTTGTTTAAAAGATTGTTTAATGAATGGTTAGTTGTATTCCACTTGCGATGACCGTTAATCAATTTGGATCAGTGTAGTTTGATGTCATGGAACGGTTACCCACTTCGCGAGCAACGATGTGCAAGTGTTAACCGCATGGAACATACTCGTTCTCCACTACTCAACACGTGGTGAATTGCATGTAGTATTGTGTGGCGCATGGATACGGCAGGAAGTATAGAGATAACTACCAAAAGCTTATATAAGCTTCTTTCACCTTTTTGTTTATGTAATGTCTTCTCCCTGCTTGCCATGGTGAAGGGATCGACTCTGACATGATCTCATGAAAGTGCATTTTATAACCAATTTGATCGATTCCAGTTGCATGAGCTCTTCCAAGACCTAAATGTATGAGCTTTCGTACGAATGTATGAGCTTAGATCCGGTTGCATGAGCTGTTCCAAGACCTGTAGCATGATAAAATATCATAATTGTGGTACTAATTTTTTTTCCAAGTAAAAATATTTAAATGAATGCTTTCAATCGTTTGTTCATGGTAATGGATATGGCTTTTTTTGTGCGAAACTCACCTCCAAGTAAAGGTAGGGTTATTTACTTACTAACCTGTAAGTGCCCGATTTGACATTAATGTCAACAAGGCTCTTGTTATTTACTGGAACTGCATTGATGGCTTGCTGGACCATAGAAAAACTGCCTTGACCGACCGTGAGAACACCTGCTTGTTTTAATATTCGTCTCCAGTTTCTGGAGTTTCATTCGAGAGATATTCTAATGTATAGGTCATCCATTACTATTCTCTAGGTTTATGTAGTACAATTTCAGAGGTAATTCTAAGCCAGAGTTTATTCTAATACATATTTAGTTTATGTACCAAAAATTTGGATCTACTTCTTCTCCATGCCTCTTTCTCAGTATCATAATTTCTGGCATTGTTTTAGTAAAGTCAATTGCCCCATTATGCCTGGTTATGCCATCGCCTTTTGGGAACTAATTGTATTGTGTTTTGCTTTTGCCATTTGTTAGCCAAAACCGAGCCAACTAAACTTGAGTTTACCACTTAGTTATTAAAAATTAATTTTCACGCGGACCTCTTTTTCTTTTTCTTTGCTTGTCCGATGAAACTTGTCTAACTCCCGACTAGAGAAGTTTATTAACTTTGGTCGGCCTTTTAGACCCTACTGTTTTACCTCAACAAGTTTTTACTACCGACACTTACTTCGACCACTTGTCTATAACTTCACTTAGACCACTAGTCGGTTGACCTCTTCGACCACTAGTAGGTTTCTTCACTTCGACCACTAGTAGGCTGACCTCTTCGACCACTAGTAGGTTTCTTCACTTCGATCACTAGTCGGTTTACTTGGTTTTAGTCGAAATCTATAGAGTATGTTTTGTAGTCTAAAAGACTTAATAAATTACAAATGCTTTTCACGTGTGAGTAAGATGAAGTAAAAATCGACATATTGACAATTCAACATAACTTATAAAAACATATACCCAAATAAAACTTGGAACTTTCACGGTATGAGAAATTTAAGGATTCTTGATGAAGTAAAAATCGACATATTGACAATTCAACATAACTTATAAAAACATATACCCAAATAAAACTTGGAACTTTCACGGGATGAGAAATTTAAGGATTCTTGTTCTTTCACTCAATCGTAAAGACACTTACACAAGTAAATCTGGAAATATTGTGGCCAAATAAACATGCATTCAACCATAAACTATTTCATATATATATATATATATATATATATCTTGTGCCGAAATAACAATGGTATTACAAACTTGTCGGCTCTCAGACTGATCCATACTTGTCCGAATGATCCTTTTATAGAGCTTCGACTCTTCTACAGAATCACATACACATAAGCTTGAGCTTGAGCTTCTCTTTCTCTCTTTTCTCACCCAGAGTTCTCTCTACTGTCTAACTTGATTTACAATCTTCTTTTACTATTTATAGGAAACCTGAAAAATTGCTTCTACGTGAATAGATTGACTCACCATTAAAGACTGTAATTACTGTCTACGTAACAACTTAACTTCTAGTTTACATTGCCGAATCTCAGACTCTTCCCTCTTGCCTCTTGACAGACTGACAGACAAGATCTGGACTGATACTGACTCTGACAGAGTCTACTGAGATTGTGATAGATGATGAGCAACCCAATGCTAATGATGTTGTTGAGATACCAAATCAGCAACCCACTATGGTAGCTCGACCCCCACGACCATAATGTCCATGTGGAGGATCGTAATGGTTATTATATTGAGTACTTAGAGCGGAGGAGGTGCCTATTCAAAAATAAAGGATTCCCTGTATGAATTATTCCAGTTTTTCACCATCATGCAGGTAAGTATTCTCAGTGCGGTCTTTTCTGCACAACAAAAGAATGGGAAGATGGACTGTAAGGATTCATGGGGTCTTCTGGTTCTCTCAGCAATTGTTTATGGAGGAGTGGTTGTCACTCTCCTTGGGAAATGCTTTGAACAGTTTCGCTTGCTGGGATGTCGACAACTGCTCATACGAAAACGCAAATCACTGTTTGGGGACTCATCAGGGATCTGTCTAGTTGATCTAAACGAAGAAGATGATTTGGACATTAAATGTAACTACTGGAGGTGGAGGTGGACTGCAGAAAGAGCTGCATTTGTTATCACGTTCATAACCTTCTCCATCTTCCTTTGGCTCTGATCCTACAAGTCTCGCCTATTGTGCCATTTGACGGATTTGTTATGATTGCTTCTCTTGAAAGATTAATGTGATAGGTAGTGTTGGCAGGTTATTCCATGTATGGGCGGGATAGGCAAACTCTTAATTTATTTTTGAAAGTTCTATATAAAATTTGTTACAGTTACGAATCACAGACATAGAAGTTTTAAATTCTTGTCAAGAAAATTGAAGTAACATCTTGGAAACAACATAATGTGATCGACTGTCCCAATGTCTTTCATTCCAACCTGAGATTCCGGGATAGGTGTTTGACTATTTATAAAATTTAAAACAAAAGATTTGTCACACCAAACAAGACAAGACTGGTCAGTAAGATTCTTTTATAAAAGCATTGAAATCGACGCAGCCTTAGGTTAGAAACCTAAAATTAATCCAGATATGGCGCCACTTCAATATTGGAAGCAATATTCCTATGCAATTTTATTGTTGCAACTTCCAATCTTCCCAAGCTGTCTCGCTCCCAACTGTGTGTATTGTTTAATTTTCTTAATCTTTTCGATTTGCCTAGCTTGGAAACCTAAACTTTGGTAAACTAATATTATCGGTCTTTGGCATCATATCAGAAGCTAAAAATTGCACAAGAACGTATCAAACTCTTTTCAATTTGATGTGTTTACATTTGAATTTATGAAAAGTTAGGGCGACTGAACTAATGGCGTTCCGTTTCATGATATTTTACATAAAATTTTCTTAAATGGCATAACATCAGTAAGAGGGTTCTCGAGGCTATTGAATCCATAAGAGAAATCAAAATCTGAAATTTCAATAGATTTGATGGTGAATTTCAGATTGTTACGTTCCAGTGAAGATAAATGAAAGAAAACACAATTAGTTCCCCGATTATAAGAGTGGTTGTGCTTCTTCCTATACCGCGTGCTTCAACTTGCGTTCAGGTTCCAATTTCAATGTGGCGCTTGAATTCCAGTTCCAATGCGTTGAATTAGTAGATTCTCATTATTGTTGATAGGAAGTCATTAACTAGAACAACCATATTATTGACATTAATATATTTGAAATAAGTAGAAAGGTATATATATGATAATGTTTTTTAATTAAAGAATGTTTCAATTAATTACTTGTACTTAATAGTCTAATATAACAACCAAAACTAATAGTTGTATAATCATTAGAGTAATAGTTGTATCTAATTGTTAATTTAAAAGTTAATATAAAGATATTGGACAAATTATGGAAAAATTATAGTGTATCTATACTAAGTCAATGATAAAGATATTGTTGAAAATGATTCAAATATATAAATAAAAAGAACAACTTTACTTTGAATTATTTACATGAGTCTCACATTTGTTTGCTTATGATTTCTAATATATATATATATTCTTCTGCTAGCATGTATTAAGTTCAAGAGATATTTCTTCATCTTAAATTGTAGATTGTACATAAAGCTAAGAATATTGGATGAGTAGATGGAGAGTGTACGTTACATTCATAATATAGTAATAGTATATCTATATAAACTGAATGATTGTTGCAAATGATTCATATATATTAAAAAAAGAATAACTTCACTATATATTATGTAATAAAAAAAACAACTTTATCAAATATTAAAAATAAGTTATAATGTTTACAGTATATTTCCACTATGCTGATTTTTTAACTCATAATAATTGTGGTTATACTTTATATATAAAACCTTAACTAAAATAACAATTATTCATTATTTTTTCATATATATTTTGCAACTAACTATAAAATAATTAAAGTTTTGAAATTTTAAATTATAATTTATTTTCTTCTGTTTGAGAATTAAAACAAAAAATCTTTTTTATCTTATCAAATATGATTCATCATTTTATTATATTAAAAGAAAACCTAACATTTAAATAATTTAAATAATTTTGATACACTTTTAAAAAAAACATTTTTCAAATGTACATAAGATTATGTTTTTGAAATTAAAAAAGTTATTAATGATTGGGTTTCTTGGAAATATTAGCTTTATAAATATTGAAGAAAAGTTATTAATGATTGGGTTTCTTGGAAATATTAGCTTTATAAATATTGAAGAGTCTACATTATTCTCCCTTTGAAAGAATGTAAGAGTTCAAGAAGGTTCTCTTTTCTACAAGGAATTGCTAAATGATGAAGAAGGTTCTCTTTTCTACAAGGAATTGCTAAATGATGAAATAATCTGCTAAATGATGAAATAATTTTTAAGGGATCTTGGAAAGTTTATTGATATGATGTTCTCATTGGCTTGAGATAACACAAATTTTGTTTGTTATAAGTTTCATTTTTTATTTTATTATATATATAAATATTAAAATAATAAATTGATGAATACTTTTTTGGTTTATATGATAAAATATGATATACAATAAATATTACTTTTGAAACCTCATTCCTTTTTTTTCAATATAGTATAAAATATTCATATTAAATAAATACATGTTTTGTAAAAATAATTATCTCATTATATAATATTATATAATAATGTGATAGGGTTATGTCACATTGCAAAATTCATTAAGGATTAAAAAATGATATACAGTGTCATAACCTAATATGTGATACATTAATAATGTGACATTCGACGTTCACATTGTGATGCATATCATGTATTATGTTGCATTGTGGCGTTCATCAATCGTTATGTCGCATTGCGACATTGAGCAAATGTTACATGTCTAAAATGATAAAGGGAAAGGGTTGTCCCATTCTAAAGTTCATTAGGGATTAAAAATTGATATTCACCGACACAACCCAAGATGTGACACATTAGTAAAGTGACATTCGACAATCATCATGTTGTGTTCAATTGAGGCGTTCATCTATGGTTATGTCGCATTGTGACATTAAGTATGGGTTATATGTCTAACATGAAAAAGGGTTATGTCCCATTAAGGATTAAAAAAAAATATATATACAATGACATAACCCAATATGCGACTTATTAATTTTGTGACATTCAATGTTCATCGAGGATTATGTTTCATTCTGATGTTTATGAAGGTTATGTCGCATTACAGCATTGGGAAAATGTTATATGTATAATACGACAAAGGGTTATGTCACATTCTACCGTTCATTAAGGATTAAAAAATGATACACACTAACAAAATCCAAGATGTGACATATCAATAATGTGACATTCAAAGTTCATTGTGCTATATTGCATTGCAACGTTTACTAATTGTTATGTCACATTGTGACATTGGGAAAGGGTTATATGTCTAATATGACAAAGGGTTATGTCCCATTCTAACATTCATTAAGGATTCAAAAATTATATACACCCACATAACCCAATATGTGACACATTCATAATGTGACTTTTGACGTCCATCATTGTAACATTCATCAAGGGTTATGTCATATTCTGATGTTTATTATGGTCATGTTGCATTCTGACATTCATTATGGATTATGTCACATTCTGTTATTTGTTAAGGGTTATATTGCATTGTGACATTCATCCATGGTACATTCATTAATGGCTTTGTCGCATTGTAACATTCATTGACGCTTATGTTGGATTGAAATATTCCACCATTGTACATTCCTTAATGGTTTTGTCACATTGCGACATTCATCACGAGTTATGTTGGATTTCAATGTTCATAAAGGAATATATTGGATTACGAGATTTATCAATACTCATGTTGGATTGCGACATTCCTCAATAGTGCATTCCTTAATGGTTTTGTTGCATTGGGACATTCATTGCAAGATCGAAACATTTATTCATGGATATTGACATTCATCATTCCTAAACGCTTGTCTTACATTATTCGCCATCATCTTGTGAGAATTTTCTTGATATATATATATATATAGTTGTTTGGCAAAAGAAATGGTTTAAACCATCCACATTCTACATATTAATGTAGAATGTTATGTCGCATTGTGATGTTTATCAAGGTTTATGTTTCACTGCAATGTTATCAAGGGCTATATCATGTTATGATATTAAGCCATGGTTTTTTACAGTGTTTGGTTGGTATATGTCAACACAACCAAAGATGTGACACATTAATAATGTGATAGTGCGCGTTTAATAAGCGTTATGTCTCACTGTAACGTTTATCACAAGTTATGTTACATTAGCAACATTCATCAAGGGTTATGTCACATTTTGATATTTGTCAAGGGTTATGTCACATTGCGATAATGCCAAAGATGTGACACATTAATAATGTAATAGTTCGCGTTTAATAAGTGTTATGTCCCATTGTGATGTTTATCATAGGTTATGTTACATTAGCAACATTCATCAAGGGTTATGTCACATTTTGATATTTGTCAAGGGTTATGTCACATTGCGATAATGCCCAGGATGTGACACATTAATAATATGTCTTTGGATGTTTAAAAAATTTCTTTAAGAATTTTCTTGATATATATATATATATATATATATATATATAGTCGTTTGGAAAAAGAAATGGTTTAAGCAATCCACATTCTACATAGTAATGTAGAATGTTATGTCGCATTGTGATGTTTATCAAGGTTTACGTTTCACTGCGACGTTATTAAGGGTTATATCACATTACGACGTTAAGCCATGGTTTGTTATAGTGTTTGGTTGGTATATGTTAACACAACGAAAGATGTGACACATTAATAATGTGATAGTGGGTGTTTAATAAGCGTTATGTCGCATTGTGACGTTTAAACCATCCACATTCTACATAGTAATGTAGAATGTTATGTTGCATTGTGATGTTTATCAAGGTTTACATTTCACTGTGACATTATTAAGGGTTATATCACATTACGACGTTAAACCATGGTTTGTTATAGTGTTTGGTTGGTATATGTTAACACAACGAAAGATGTGACACATTAATAATGTGATAGTGGACGTTTAATAAGCGTTATGTCGCATTGTGATGTTTATCACAGGTTATGTTACATTAGTGACATTCATCAAGGGGTATGTCACATTGTGATATTTGTCAAGGGTTATGTCATATTGAGATAATGCCCAAGATGTGACATATTAATAATGTGTCTTTGGATGTTTAGAAAATTTCTTTAAGAATTTTCTTGGTATATATATATATATATATATATATATAT
>LPNX010122374.1:145308-167442 GCA_001517045.1 Pseudotsuga menziesii
ATGTAATCTTCCTACCTAACAAAACAATAAAAAAGTAAAAATTTAATTATCCGTAAAAAAAATATGTGGGTCAGTAAAAAAACACTATATGGGGGAGACGTTGTAATGTTCCTACTTAACAAAATAATAAAAAATAACAAATTGGATTATGCGCAAAAAAATGTTGGCCTTGCACATGGTTTTAAAACCATGTGCAAGGCCTTCTAAACAACACATGGTTTTATTGTACATGGTTTAGGAGGGCCTTGCACATGGTTTTTAAACCATGTGCAAGGCCTCCTAAATAACCCATGGTTTTATTGTACATGGTTTAGGAGGGCCTTGCAAATGGTTTTAAGACCATGTGCAAGGCCTCCTAAACAACCTATGGTTGTAGGAGGGCCTTGCATATGGTTTTAAAACCATGTATGGGGAAATGTTGTAATATTCGTTCCTAACAAAATAAAAAATAATAAAAAATATTATATGTTAGTCATAAATAATATTAAATATTAATAATAAAAATATTATTTGTGGACCTTAAATAATTTTTTTTTCTTTTGGTTTGAATAAAATCAATGGATACCTAAGAAGAGGTTTGCACCTAGAGACATTTGATCCATCTCGGCGCTTGATGGAGCCTAGGATTTGGATCTATGCTGGTAACACAACCAATGATGTGACACATTAATAATGTGATAATGGACGTTTAATAAACGTTATGTCGCATTGTCATGTTTATCACAGGTTATGTTACATTAGCAACATTCATCAAGGGTTATGTCACATTGCGATAATGCCCAAGATGTGATACATTAATAATGTGTCTTTAGATGTTTAGAAAATCAATTTAAGAATTTTCTTGGTATATATATATATATATATATATATATATATATATAGTCATTTGACAAAAGAAATGGTTTAAGCCATCCACATTCTACCTAGTAATATAGAATGTTATGTCGCATTGTGATGTTTATTAAGGTTTACATTTCACTGCGACATTATCAAGGGTTATATCACATTACGCCGTTAAGCCATGGTTTGTTATAGTGTTTGGTTGGTATATGTCAACACAATCAGAGATGTGACGTATTAATAACGTGATAGTGGGTGTTTAATAAGCGTTATGTCGCATTGTGATGTTTATCACATGTTATGTTACATTAGCGACATTTATCAAGGGTTATGTCACATAGTGATATTTGTTAAGGGTTATGTCATATTGCGATAATACCCAAGATGTGACACATTAATAATGCGTCTTTGGATGTTTAGAAGATTTCTTTTTGCATTATCAACTATGGCGATGTGGTTCACCAAAGTCAACCATGGTTAAGTATGGCCAAAATGATGTATTTTTCTGTCACGTTAAGAATTTTAATTTTTAAAAGTGAAAAAAATGCATGTGTGTACACAAGCAATGTTTTGATATTAAGCTATGAACATTTTATATTACACGATGAAAATTTGATGAACAATTGCTCTTTAATGTTATGATTGGTGCAAAATGAAAATGTTAAATGGATTTATTCTTTTAGTTGTGTTGTGACATTCAACGTTCATTAAGGGTTATTTCACATTGTGATGTTTATCAAGAGTTATGTTTCATTGCGACGTTATCAAGGGTTATATCACATTACAACATTAAGCCATGGTTTGTTATAGTGTTTGGTTGGTATATGTCAACACAACCAAAGATGTGACACATTAATAATGTGATAGTGGGAGTTTAATAAGGGTTATGTCGCATTGTGATGTTTCTCATAGGTTATGTTACATTAGAAACGTTCATCAAGGGTTATGTCGCATTGCGATAATGCCCAAAATGTGACACATTAATAACGTATCTTTGTATGTTTAGAAAAATGGTTGTTGCATTATCAACTAAAATAATCAAATGAATTAAAAATAATCAAATCCTCATTATTTGAACTCGTAACCTCCTTTACAACATGTGACTTGAACATAAAAAGTGAATCGCCAATGAGCCACACACATGGCAGCAATAATATTTTATTATTAGTTTGATTATAATATTTTAATTAAATACCATATTCATAATATAATATAATATAATATCATTAATAATATTATAAGTATTTGATTAAAATATAACATTATAATTCAATGACATTACTTTAATTAATTATTATAATATTAATTAATTAATATAATTTTATTAATGCTATTTTATTTAACGATATTATTTTTTAATAAATTGTATATTATAAGTATTTAATTAATATTATAATATTATAAATAATAATATTTAAAACATTGTAATTAATTCTAATAATTTTAAAAATTATTCATAATTAATTATTATAATAAATAACTATTAAATAACTATAATAGATTCTAAAAGAAATTGTTTTATAGTTTATATTTTGAAAATCAAATATTAACCATGAATTAAAAATAATCAAATGCTCATCATTCAACTTATCACAATCTATAAAGTAATCTAATGATTATGTCTCTTATACATTCGTATGCATTACGATATAACCGTAAGTGTTATGATATATAATATTATTGTGACACATTAATTAATTAATTAATAATGCATTTATATTTGGATTTGATTACAATTAATAGTATTTATTTAATAATAATATTTAAATAAATAAATAATTATTATTTTATAATCAATTAAATTATTAATTTATCATTATTAACAATTAACATAACATAACATTCATTCATTCATCTCCATGTTGCGGTCCAATTTAAAATAACATAACAATTATACAACTTTTGCACTATTAGAATGTAATAAAACCTTTCAACAACATATTAAATTTTGATTAAAATTTTGATTAAAATTTCTAACGTTGCAGTGTGAAATTTCCAAGGAAGATTATCAAATTCCCACAATCCCATATGGTTATTTTATGTTATTATATTATCGTCGCTAATTTGTTTTTAATATATTTATAATTGCAACAAATTAATTTAAGCAACACAACCATATTGAATCGTAACCAATGTGGTATGTAGCAAAGACACATAAACCATCATGAACATTGCATCCCAACATAACTAGTTATAATTGTTTCCAATGTGACAAAAATATGGTAAAATAGGGATGAATGATGTAATTTATCATAACCCTTTGTGAACCTCCTACATACTATTTGAATGCTTGCATTCCCCAATGTATTTGTCACATTATGAAATTAAAGAGAGGCTATGCCACATTATCACAATTTGCAAGGGTTTCATGTCACATCTTCGTATGTTTTGCGACCCAATACATACTATAGAGAAAAACATTGGTTAT
Organism: Pseudotsuga menziesii; assembly: GCA_001517045.1. Classification (NCBI taxonomy): domain Eukaryota; kingdom Viridiplantae; phylum Streptophyta; class Pinopsida; order Pinales; family Pinaceae; genus Pseudotsuga; species Pseudotsuga menziesii. The sequence goes on from LPNX010122374.1 coordinate 148,577, forward strand.
GTCGCATTGTGACGTTGATCATCTTCATTCTAATAATAATGATCATATGTTGACTTTGTACATCAATAATATGGTATGGAACATTATGTCTAGGTTACATTATAAATTTGTGATGATGTATGTTATTAGGTTAGTTTATAACATGTGAATTAAATACCTTCTTCTTAATTAGCATATTATAATACAATGTTATAATTAAATATTATTATTTTCATTAAAATATGTTATTATTTTATTATTACTTCAATACAAATATTTTAATTAAATACTATATTTGAATAGTTTGTCATTAATAATTTAACTAAATACCATATTTTGATAATAAAATAATATAATATAGTATTAAAAATTATTATCATTATACTTAAATAATATTATTATATTAATATTATTTAATTACACTTAATTAACTATTATTATTATTATTATTATCGCCGAGATGTAGAACAATTGGTGGTGGGGGTATGGTTAAGACGCCCTATAAGCTGAAAGGTCGCCAGTTCTAATCTCGTCGGATACCAAAAAATCCAACCATGTTAAGGGTTGGTGCGGTCCACGCCGGGTGCGATCCCCGAGTGATTTTGACGGCTTAGATTCCCTTGGTTCGTGGTTACTTAGCCAATGACAACCCTGCTAGTCAAGGGGTTCCACCACTTTGCCAACAATTTTTTTTTATAATAATAATAATTATTATTTTATTAACATCTAAAATAATATATTATAAATAATATTAATATGGAATAAAAAATTAATTACACTTAACTAACTATTATTATTACTATTTTATTATCATCTAAAATATTATAATATATAAGAAAAACATTATTATTACATGAATTGTTTCCTAATATTAATAAATATCTCCAAACTATATGAGATTTATATCCAATATTAATAAATTAATATGGCTTATTAATTGTAATATTGGGACACATTATTTAAAAAATATGATTTATAAAATGATATGATTTATTTAATTACAAATGGATATTAAAATAATTAATTATAAAGGTATTAAATAATAAAATATGGTTAACATATATAATAAATAATATTAGATATAAATAACTTCACGATATATTTTTCATATATACTATAGGGAAAAACATTGTATTAATAATATTTTACATATATTATGTTTTATATTAATCAAATAATATGGTAATAAATAAATTATATTATTTACTATATATTATAATTAAATAAACAATATTATTTCTATTAATACTTTGTAGATATGTTTATGTGCTCACCCGTTACTAGCAACAACCACATTAAATTAATTAATGTGTTTGAATACGTCGATAGGCATAAATTAGACACATACTTTTTATATTAATGTTTTTTCTTATAGTATGTGCTTAAATTTACGCATATCGACGTATTCAGACACATTAATTAATTTAATGTAGTTGTTGCTAGTATATGAGCATTTTCAAATAATGAATGAAGACAGGCAACCAACCAGCATTCATAAATATACCTGGAATAACACTCAGATCATACCTAAGCTTCCATGTTGGATCATAAGTGGAGTTTTTAACTAGATAAATAAATTGTGTCTATTTTAATTTTGTTCATTTTTTATATGACCATTTTGAAAATTTCATAATTTTCTATTACTAATTTAAAATTAATATTTGATTTTTCATATTTTTTTAATAGAATTTTATGGGATGTGAGATGCAAATTTTCTTGTAATTAATATTATGATGTATTTTTTTCAATGCTATATAGGATAAGAGTTTTTTTTAATTGTTTTTTTGGTGTTGAAAAAGTTTAGAGTTTTGTTAGATTATAAATTGCTAGTTAGTTTATTTTTAATAGTGAAAATTTGTATTTAAATATTTTTCTTCATGATTAATGAAAAAATTATCTTTGCTTTTTATATACATATTGAATTTCATGGCTAATGGTATCTTTGCTTTATATATAAATAAAATGAATTGGAATATTTATGTGGGAATAAGATGGTAGAAAATCATTGTTTTTTTATGAATATTAAATTGTATACATTTTTTGGGTACTTTTAGCATTAGTATGTTGACCATAGGGTTTCTATTGAAAGTATTGAGTAGAGTGTTTTCAAAGGATCATTTTGGGAAATTGCCTCGAAAGAATTTTCTAACTCGGTATCTTGACACATGTGCCTTTGTTGACGCTGGAAATTGGGACGTCGTTGCGCTAGTAATAGGTGGAGGGAGGTAACTCCCAGGGAAGCCCTCCTAGTACGCCAAAAGTTGGGCGGTCGACCATGCATACACAAGGTTTTTAAAACAGTTTAATGAGGGACCCCCCTTTGTTGACACTCTATTCATGCAACCTAGGATTTAGGATCTCTTTCCTTAGTAATAATAACTTTAATCCTTAGTTACTTTAGGAATTCTATCATCCAACCAATATAACTTTAATCACTAATGTTTAGAACATAACACTTATAAATCCTACAATTTTAAAAATCTAAATTTATATAGTTCAAAAAAATCAAATTAACTTAACTACTTTAAGAAATGTAATACTAAAACCTAAACTTTGTTCTACTTAACTCCTATCCCTAAAAACCCCGAGCTTATAAATATTAACTACTAAATGTTCACCAGCATAAGTCTTGTAACCTTAAGATTTAACCCCGTGCACCTATAACCTATAAACTCGATTTCATGTGATTCTAAGATTAAATGCAAAACAAATTAAAATTTAATCCCTATAACCGTAACAACTAAATCATAAAAATTTAACACTACTAATGATAAATATCAAACCACTTAAAAATTAACCCCTATAACCCTAACAACTAAATCATGAAACCATTAACACTACACACACACTCTCTCTCCAATCCAATAACCATATATATATATATATATATAAACCCATAACCCCAAATCTCTCTCTCTTTATCTCCCTCTCTCTAAATCCCTGACCACCAATTTCTCCCCCCCTCTCTCTAAATACCTAACCACAATCTCTCACTCTCTCTCTATAAACCCCTAGAATCCAATCTCTTTCTCTCTCTCAACCCCCAAACCCCAATCTCTGTCTATGAACCTCTCTCTCTCTCTCTCTCACACACACCCACACACACAATCCCTAATGTCTAATCTCTATCTTTCTCTTTGTATCTCTATCTTTTTCTCTTTCTAAACGCCTAAAGCACAATATTTATCTCTAAACTCCTAACTCCAAATCTCTCCCCCTTCTATTTTTGTCTCTCTCTAAACCCTTAAACCCCAATATTTATATCTCTAACCCTTAGCCTCTAATATCTCTCTCTAAACCACTAAATCCCAAACTCTCTTTCTCTCTAAATCCACACCCCCCTCTCTTTCTTCCTGAACTGCTAACTTGCACACTCTTTGTTTTTATTTGTCTCTCTCTTTAAACCCCTAACCTCCACTCTCTCTTTCTCTCTCTCTCTCTCTCACACACACACACACTATCTCTCTCTAAATCCCTAACCACCAATGTCTCTCTCTATCACTGTAAATTCCTTACCCCAAATCTCTCTCTCTCTCTCTCTCTATACCCCTATCCATGAATATCTATCTCTCTCTCTCTATCTAAACTCCAAACCTACAATCTCTCTCTCTCTCTAAACTCATAACCACTAATCTCTTTATTTCTCTCTCTCTCTCTAACCCCTTAACCCCAAATATATCTCTCTATAAATGTCTAACCTCCAATCTCTATCTCTCTCTCTATAGTTAAACCTCGAACCCCCAATATCTATCTTTCTATATGTCTCTCTATGTTTCTATGTCTATATCACTCTAAACCCCTAAACCCCAATCTCTCTCTCTCTTTAAACCCCTAACCCCCAATCTATCTCTCTCTTAAAAATATTAACACAAAATATCTCTCCCTCTCTCTCTCTATCTATCTAAACCCTTAAAAACCATTATATTTCTCTTTGTAAACCATTAACCCCAAATCTCTCTCTCTCTCTCTCTCTCTAAAACCCTAACCTTCAATATCTATATGTTTTTTTCTCCCTCTAAACTTCTATCCCTCTATCTATCTCTTTCTCTTTATCTCTCTCACAAAAACCCTAACCCACAATCTATCTCCCTCTCTCTCTTTAAACCCCAATATCTCTCTCTCCCTCTCAAGCCCTAACCCCCAATATTTCTCTCTTTTTCAACTCCTAACCTGCAATCTATATCTCTCTATCCTTCTCTCTATCTATATAAACCACTAACCTTCAATCTCTTTCTCTCTCTAATCCATTAACTCCTAATATTTCTCTCTCTAAACCCCTAAACCATAACCTCTCTCTCTCTCTCTAAATCCTTAACCTCCAATCTCTCTCTCTCTCTCTAAATCCTTAACCTTCAATCTCTCTCTAAACCAATAACATCATCATCATCTCTCTCTCTCTCTCTCTCTCCATGTCTCTAAAATCCATTCTCTCTTTATCTCTCTATCTAAACATAACGTAGAATCTCTCTCTTTTTGTTTCTATGTCTCTAAACCCCTAACCCTCAATCTAAATCTCTCTATCTCAACCCCTAACCCCCAATTTAACTCTCTCTCTCTCTCTCTCTCTCAAAACCAATAACCCCAAGTCTCTCTCTCTCTCTCTCTAAAACATTAAATTCCTATCTCTCTCTCCAAACCCCCAACCCCCAATATCACTCTCTGCCCCTCTTTCTCTCTCTCTCTCTCTATCTCAACCCCTAACCTAACATATCTTTCTGTCCCTCCCTCTAAACCCCTAACCCCCAATCTCTCTTTGTCTCTCTCTTGACTCACTCTCTAAACCCCTAAACCCGAATATCTATCTAGCTATATCTAAACAACTAACCTCCAATGTCTCTCTATCTATATCTAAACACCTAACCCCCAATCTCTCTCTCTCTCTCTCTCTATAAGCCACTAAGTCCCAATATCTTTGTTTATATTTCTTTCTCTAAACTTCTAAAACCTAATCTCTCTCTCAAAACCCTAACCACTACTGTCTCTCTCTATTTATGTATTCCCCTAACCCCCAATATCTCTCTCTCTCTCTCTCTCTAATCATGGATATCTATCAATGTCCCTCTAAACCCCAAACCTGAAATCTCTCTCTTTCATTCTCTCTCTCTGTCTAAACCCTAACCCCTAATTCCTCTATATATAAATCCCTAATCTGCAATCTCTCTCTCTCTAGGTAAAAATCTAACCCCCAATCTCTCTCATTCTATGTGTCTCTCCCTCTTTCTCTATCTGTATTACTCTAATCAAATACAACCCAATCTCTCTCTCTCTAAACCCCCCATTCACTCTCTCTATAAACCCCTAACCTCTCTCTCTCCTTCTTTGTCTCTCTTTCTGTCTAATCCCCTAAACTCCATCTCTTTCACTCTTTAATGCCCTATGTTGGCTTGGGAAAGGAGCACAAGAAAGAAGTTCACGTGCAAGCAAAAGAAGGTGTGCCGTGCATGCGACAAAAAGAAAGGAAGGTCACGAAGGAAGGAAAGGACCAGCGTAGGCAGAATGGAGATGCGCACGACGAAGGAAAGGTGAGCACATGGGAATGCAGGTGATAATGGCCGGAAGAAGATAGGTACAGATCGTGGCCGTTTAAGGTAGTGTAAGCCTATGGCAATGCACATACAATGGAATATTTGTAAGTCAGGAAGATAGTGCCTTGTGTCAGACCCTAACAACCTATAACAAATTTTGACGGCTGATCATGACCTTAACTGTTAAGCAGTGTGTAGTCGACCCTGCATGGTTTGAAAGCATTTATAAATAGGGAGAACAAGTTCTGATTAAGGGTTGGTGATTAATAGTTATTGTTTTGGCTATTCATTGGTGGTCCCTAACGAAGGTTGCTGTAATTTTGTAGAGATTAGAAGAAGAGAAGGCTCAAGAAGAGTCTCGTAGATATAGGAGGATGTTGAGCTGTAGATTTGGTTTCTGTGTGTGCAGACCGCTAGGAGTAAAAGTAGGGTAGAAGAACAAACCAGAGAGCATGAGAACCAGAAGTCTGAGTCATAAAGACATATTATAAGATCAGTCTGCATCCTGTAGACTGCAAGGTGCTATATCCCTTTCTCATGCCAGACGAAGAACAACTTGGTGGTTTTCCCAAATGGGTTTCCACGTTATCCCTTATGTTTGAATGGGTGATTGATACTGTGAATGTTTATGTGGATGGTTGTTATTTGCTTACTGTATGATGATAAATTATTAATTAAATGCATGATGTTATATTGTAATCAGTAGATGAATGTTTGAGAAAGGGTCATTGAAATATATGCATATATCGGCTTGTGCGTATTGTCTTAAGTCACAACATAAGTCGCAGACTATCTGTTAGTACGAGTCAGCTGCGTCACACAAGTTGCACTAGTTGTGAGGTTGAGAACAAGGTTAGGTTGTGTGCAATGACATATAGTTGTGCTTAGTCGCGCAAGGTTGACTCCATCGTCCAACCATTCCATTGCCTTCGTCGAGTGCCTTGGCCGCACGACGAGGGACTATAACCCCTCGCTAATTGCAGAAACATGGTTTTGGAAGTTACCCATTAGATATCTCGTCTGAGACTGTACCTGTGTCGCAGGTGTTGCCGATGGAGTCCTTTTGTCGGGTTGATGTCTTGGGGTGTATTGTTGGTATTGTGATGTGTTGAACCACGGGTCGAGACAAGAAGGTGATTGAAGCCAACAAATGGTTCCGTTTCCAGGACCCTTTTGATCAAAACGAGGCTAATGTTGTGGCACCCAACTAAGAGTGAAGTCAAGGATTGGATGGAGTCGAAGACATTGATATTCGCACAGAATGAAAGCGGGGGTTCATGGCTGAGCCCTGAGAACTAGTTACAGTGATATCTATATTCAGATATCCATGATTTTTTTTTTGCAGAATTCCCCGTTATATTGCAAGAATGGCTATCAGAGTTAGCAGCCCAACATACTAACTTCCAAAGAAGAGAAGTAGCTGAGTGGACCGACCAGTTGACACAAGAAGTAGAACAAGTAAGTAACCATATTTCCAGAGCTGTTGATTTTTGGATTGATAGCATATTAGAAGGATATGTTACTGAATTTGTTGTTGAAGTGATAACCTCGTATAGAGAGGCAGAGAGACATTTTTTCCAAGGACCTCGGGGAAGGTACCTTATGTCTATAAATATGTGGATTAAAATGCTCCTTTATGAAAAGGGTATTTTACAACTTAGAGATTGAGTCACGCAGTCCATGAAGGGGATATGATGTGTAAAATTTAGGAGTAATATTTAAGGTAGTAAGAAGAAATGTTCCCAGTAAGTTTAGAAGATGATTTGGACGCTGGATTCTTAAGAAGCAGAAGGAGGTTCTGGTCAGGAAAGAGGAGGAAGGTATTAGGAGGAAGGAGGGATTATAGCCTACCCAGGGAAGATGAATATAGATGTGAGTCACACCTATATGAAGGGTCTTACGATGAAGAGGAGGAGTATAGTCTGATTTCTGAGAGAGAAGAATTGGAAGAGTCTACAGAGATGCCAAGGATAGGACGTGACTACGACAGTCCAGGAAGATCCCTTGAAGTGAGAGCTAGAAGTTCCTCACCTGAACCGCTTATGAACACTAGTAGTCATAATGTTGGGACTGGTGCGCAAGGAAGCCCATCAGCGATCCCAGTAAATCCATAAAATCTAGGGAATCCAGTGAACAATCCCAATGCTACCCTAATGGCGGGGACAGATGTTAGACTACCTATGTTCAATGGGAATGGAACAGAGGATCTAGAACATCACTGGTTCCTCTATGAGGTAGTATGGATGGTCTGCCTCATTATCAATGATGACATCCGAAAAGCGAAAATGATTATGACTATGTGGGGCCACTACCGCATATTAAGGGACCGCTCATGGAGAAAAATATTGCGATGCAAACAGAGGCACTGGAATTGGCGATGAAGCTAGAGGATTCACCTATTGGATATGGAACCACATGAATGATACAAATTCAGTCGCAATTGGCTAATCTGACAATTCAACTCCAGGACATAAAAAGAGGAAAAGAGGTGCAGGAAGACTTCTGGTGTACGCGATGCCGAACCAATGGAAATACCAAAAATGACTATCCAGCTTACATGAACTACATCTTGTCTGGTGCATCGAACCCATTGAGTACCCAAGGGCTGCCCTGGTGCAACATCTGCCAGAAAAGAGGACACCACGACGTAGACTGCATGTTCCTGTAGAAGATGGTATGTACCCCAACTAGTTTGTACTGCAAATTTTGTAGATCTGTAGGCCGTGATGAAAAATATTGTAGACCTACCAAATTATGAGAGAGAAAATGGTAGATGCATATCTAATGAAGACCTAGGAGAAAATAAAGATTGAACAAGCTCAAGCGCAGTTCCAGGCTGTGCCTCAGTTTCATCCTGTGCAGCAGTTCTAGGCTATGCCTTAGTTTCAGCCTTTGTAGTAGTTTCAGATGGCGCTGCAATTTCAGAATGCAGCCCCATATAACCCGTATTAACAGCAGTATGCGCAACCTCAATACCTGCCACAACCACCACAACCTCAGTTGAGGGGGGTGGAAATTACAGGGGCGGAGGAGGAGGAGGATTTGGTCGAGGAAGAGGGCCTATAGTATGCCACAATTATGGAGTGCAAGGCCACTATGCTAGAGACTGCCCTGAACCTACGAAGACTTTCTCATATTGCAGACAAGAGCACAATGTGGAGCAATGTATGCAACTTATCGTTAGATGGCAAGCTCGGACGTCTGGAGTAACTAACCCAACACCAAATCCTGCATCGAATGCTCCCAACCCGAATGATAATGCCAACATACAGATGATAGTCACAGAACCACAAGAGCCAACTGTAGCAGTGGTAACAAGGGGAGGTGCTTCCATGGGTGAAGATCAAGCTACGTAGATAGAGCCCGCAGCGCAAGCACAACCGCAGGTGCGACCTGTCACACAAAATAAAGAAGCACTTGATGTTCACGAGCAGAAGTGCATATTCATGGATGTGCACCTAAAGTTCATCAAAAAAGAGCATCCATCTACCTTAGGCCAAGTGAAATATATGATTGAGAGATTCCAGAAGATATTCAAGCAGCAGAATGCAAGCAAGAATGTAGATAAGGTTAGTAAGCTCAAACCATTCCTGTCAATTTGTTTGGCGCTAATCCAGGATAAGGATGCACTTGCAGAGTTGGAGGCACTTATAGAAACGCATTCGGAGCAAGACCCACCAGCAAATAAGGTTAACAATATCAAGAAAAAGTTCAAAATAGGACGCAAACTCAGGATGTCTACGTAAATTGGTGATTATGACATGGATTATATCATCCTCGACCCAGGATCCAATGTTAACATATTAACACGCCAGACGTGGGAAATAATGGGCAAGCCACCCCTGGATTGGTCCCCAATTCAATTAAGGCTTGCTAATCAGGCAAAGGTCCTGCCCATTGGTAGATTGAGTTAAGTCCAAGTGGATATTGAAGGATTGCACACTTTTGTGGACTTTGAGGTCATCAATATAGTATATGATACTAACCCGTATCCCGCACTGTTGGGGATAGATTGGGCGATGGGAAATCAAACCATTATAAACTTCAAAAAGAGGATCCCATCATTCAAAGATGATGATATGAGGGTAGTTGCGCCCCTCGATCAACTAGAAGGACAGAGATACGTTGAACCAGTGTTCAATGAAGGGCAAGGTGATCACCTTGATAACATCTATAATGTCACTGTGCTTAAGGAGGATTACATTAATCCTACTGCGGATGGTAACCTGAGCTGGAAATGCATGAGTTCATGTACATCAGACTCAGGAGTGGCACTTGAGAACTGGAAGAACCGATTACATGAAGTCTCTATGAGGAGATGTGCCAGGATAACTAAGTCTGTCCGACGAGTGGGAACTCAGTCGTGGCTGCTTCCTACATATGAAGGATTTCCTAACTTGGAAACATTCTTGACTGAGTTTGAAATATTGGTAATAGAGCTGCAATGACTATCTGCACTAGAATTTGCGCTAAAATCTACACCCGCGTGATTATGGGGTACGCACAAAAGATCGATAACTGAATGGCCATAGTGCAGACGGCTACTGGAAGTAAGGTTCAGAGACGAGGTCACAATAGTGACATAGAGGTATTCAGGGTTATTAGAACCTGTTGAACACTTGGAGCAATGTTCTGCAGTGTTCTTGAACTACCCACGGTGCATGTTTCACCACCTTCTCTGTCCACTACTTAGTGGCTCGGGACGAGCCACATGTGAGTGTTGGGGGCCTGTTGGGCCCAGGGAAAGCAAGCAAGAAATAAGTGCAAGTGAAGAAACATGCAAGAATCAGTCTGCAGTGCAAGAAAAAGCAAGGAAATATGTGTGGAGAAAGGAAACTGCAAACAAGGAAACCTACGTGGACAAAGGAAATTGCGTGGAAGAAGAAAGCTGCGTAGAAGAAGGAATAGGCACAAGAGATGTCACCTGCGTGGAAAAATGGAAACTGCATGAAAGGAAGATGCTACAGGTTAAAATAGTAGCACAAGTGTAGAATAACGACTGAAAGCAATGGGACGATCATGGTTGCTGAAGTCAGCTTAAGTTGGTGGATGCCACACGAGTGAACGCATGCTGTAAGTAAGGTCGTTAGTGCCTCGTGTCAAGTCATGATCACCACAGCTGTAGCCTAAGGGGCCACTGATGGTGACAGTTATCAAACTTCATGTATGCAGTTGACCCTGTGTGGTCATGTAAAATAGTATAAATTGGAGGGATTTAATAGTTAGAAGGTTGGATTTTAGTGATTATTGCTATACGTTGGTTGTCTTTAGTTTTTAGTTTCTTTTGAAGGGTTAACAGAGGGATATATCTGAGAGAGAAAATTGAAGCTATGAGATATGACTGGTAGAGTAGTTGGAATACTACAGGATGCAGTCGAAGTCAGTACAGTAGAAGATAAGCTCTGCTAGAGAGGTGCAGATGCTAGAGAGGTCGATCCAGGTCGTGTGTGGATCAGTAGATGGTAGCAGTAGATTAGGAGAATTAAGATAGAGAGCATGAGAGAAAGAAATAGTATGAGACGAAATATATATCTAAGATAGTCTGCAGTCAAATGCAGGCTGAAGGCGCCATATATTTCTCATGCCAGATGAAGAGTGCCTTGTGTTTTTTCCCACATGGGTTTCCACGTGAACTCTCCTGTGTGTTGATGATTGAATCTATATGGTTGTTTATGTTCTATTTATGTTTATGATGCAAGTCATGTTATGGTTGAATGAATGCCACGCTGTCAATAAAATTCTAAATGTATGAATAGGTTATCCTACACTGCTTCTGAGTACTAGTTTATGTTTACGGTGCAATCGCTATTGCGCGTCTGTATATTGCACCTGTCTGTTAGCTTGCTTTTATATTCCATTATGTTTTAAGTACTAAGGCCAAATATGTGTCACACCGTTAGTAGTTAATAAAGAATATGCCTAGTGTGTGCTATAGTTTGGTGTAAATGACTCCATCCTCATGACTTGGTCGAGCTCCTTGGCCACGCGCCAAGGGACTATAATCCCTTGACAATCGTAGAAACATGGTTCCGGCGGTTACCCATCGAAGAGATATCTCGGGTGAGACTGCGCCTGCTCTGCGGGCGTTGCCAATGGGGCTTTCCCTGTCGGGTTGGTATCTCAGGTGTTCGTTGGGTTGACGGGATGCACAGAACCTGGGTCGCACGACTTAGGAAAATTGGCCAACAAATGTCAATATTTTGATGCAACAAACTTGGGAAAGTATGGGCAAGCCGCGATTGGACTGGTCTCCCATCTAGTTGTGACTTTTCAATCAGGCGAAGGTCCTACCCATCGGCCGGTTGATCAATGTCTCCATCAATGTTGAAGGATTGCGCACATTTGTAGACTTTGAAGTCATTAACATTGTTGATGACACGAACCCTTACCCCGCTCTACTGGGAATAGATTGGGCCATAGATAATCAGACCATCATAAATTTCAAGAAAAATATTCTCTCATTCAAAGATGAGGAAATGAGGGTAGTATCACCCATTGATCCATTAGAGGGATAGAGATATGTCGATCCTATCTATAATGAGGAACAGGGTGACTATCTTGGTCATATCTACATTGTCACAGCTATGCAGGAATATTATATCAATCCGACAGCAGATGGAAACCTGAGCTGGAAAAGTGTTAGTTCTTGCACATCTGACTCAGAAGAGGCTTTAGAGGGTTGGAAAAATAGATTACATGAAGTCTCTATGAGGAGGTGTGCAAGAGTTACAAGGTCTGTGCGACAGGTGGAGAATGAGTCAAGGGAGCTACCCACCTATGAGGGCTTACTCGACCTTGCGAATTTCTTAAATATATTTGAAGAACTCATAATGGAATCGTAGCGCTTGTCCACGCTCGATCATATACTAAAAGATATGCCCTCCAGATGGTGGGGTGCACATAAGAAGTCTATAACAGACTAGCCACAGTGTATAAGGTTGATGGAAGTTAGGTTTGGAGAAGAGGTCACTTTCACAAACCACAAGTATTCAGGATAGATGAACCCAGTTGAACATCTTAACTATTGTCGCATGACATTTGCAAAATATCCATGACAGGAGTGGGTCCATCAAGTCATACACAGATTGGAAATGACACCTAGAACCTTGTATACCTCTATGGAGCTGCGAAAAGGAACCCAATAGTGGGAAAGACTCACTACGCATTTTGTGCATACATTTAAATTTGCCGATGAGCACATTACAATTGATGCTATGCTTCAGGTGGTAAAGAAGAAGATAGTTGCTGAGATCCTTGTTAAAGAGGTTAATTCTCACCAATACAGTGCAACCATTCAACATTAAAGTCTAACTAGAGACCTATATGATGATCCGACTAACATCAACATACCAGAATCAGAGGGAACACGAGAAGTAGAAGGAAGTAGCAATTCAAGTGACCAGTTCCTCCAACCCTTGAAAATCAAGAAAGTACATATCAGATAGTCAAAGAACCCAAAGTTCGCTAATATCGTGGATTATTGGGATGAATAAGCAGTTGCAAAGATCACGAATCTACTGCATGATTATCAGGACCTATTCCCTACCAACATCTTAGAAATGAGGGGAATAGTGGGAGACTTAGGGGGGATGAAAATACCCCTGCGACCAGATTCTAAACCAAGTAAGCAACGAAAAAAGGCATGGCATGATCGACATATCTGGGTTAAGACATTTGAAGAAGGATGACTTTTCTTACTGTATGACAACAAATTTTTCAAGCACCTGAGAAAGTTGAAGATACATTGGCTAGGGCCATATAGGATCATGCACATCACTGATGTCGGCACAGTAAAACTCCAGAAGTTATATGGTACCCCAGTCACGGGTATGGTGAACGAAAGTTTCATGAAGCCATACTACGACACGCATAACATCCCAGGTTAAATAAAAATGTGAGGCCAAAGGACGTAACCTATTTTGTTGCAGGGCTGCGACAGAACCAGCATAAAAATGCAAGAAATAAGCGCAAGCGATGAAACACGCAAGAATCAATCCACCGTGCAAGCAAAAGCAAGAAAATGGAAGCACACAACAAGTATAGAAGAAGGCTACGCAAACAAGGAAATCTACGTGGACAAAGAAAACTGCGTGGAAGAAGAAATTTGCGCAGAAGAAGGAATATGTGCAAAAATATGTCACTTGCGTGAAAAAAAGGAACAAAGAAAAAAGGGTAGAAGGATGCAAAAAGTGGAAATGACGGGTTGGCTGACATTAAACTATGAATCTCTAGCAAATATTCTGGTAGCTGTGACAACTAAGTGACATTAATTTGATGCAGTATGAGGAAAAGGGCGACCTGCTTTTTGGTCCCATCAACCGTCCTCGGCATAACTGCCATAACTGGGCTAACAGGTACAACCCATAAAGTGATTTGCAGAAAATAATGAAGAATGTGTCAGCAGAAGCAACCCAGGAGATTGATTAGACCTTGACCTCCCATCAAAGGACGAGTGCAAGATGCAGAGGGCCGTATAAATACTCGGCCTCTCCATCAAGCATTCTTTTACGCACAATGAGACCTGAGAAAACCAGAGCGAAGTGATTAGAGAGATAAACCTTGGCATCCTTGTTCAAGTAAGCCGACGTCCATGGTAATTAAAATCCCCAGTGAGAGTGAGGCATCAGACGCAACTGTTATCTCCGGTTTCCCCATTGATGAGGAGGAATAAATACAGTCACCTGAGTTACAACAACCACAACAAAAGCCAGAGATTGACCCCATGGAAAGAACACACAAATAATATATCAATGGGGCTGGTCATGCTACCATTCCAACCCCTGGTTCACGTCCTATGCCTAACCCATTTCAAAGAGAACCAGTTAGTTCAGGACCACAATGAGCAGTTGGAGCACCTGTCAGAGAGTCGAGGTAGACCAACGAGAAGCAACCAGGAAAGGCCTCCGGACCACCATAACCGTAGTAGAGAAAATGTAAGGCTACGGCCACCATGGATGAGTGAGGAAAGGAACCTGTTGGTGAAGAAGCAGAGGATGTCATAGAAGAATAATCACTACCACGAAGAGGTATGAAAGCAGAGCGAGTTTATCCAAATTTCCCACACTACATTTGGCCAAGGAGATATGATCTAGAGGAGAGGGTTCTCCCAAAGAAGGCAGTGACTACTCTGGTAACACTGCGAATTCCTAATAGCATCCCCTTGCTAAAGGATATCCTTCTTGAGTTAGCTAGGTTGAGGTTCCATGAATTTGACACTCGACAATAGGAAGGATTGTAGGTAACAGACTGGCTGGTCGTGGACCGGTCCGCCACAAGTAACACCTGGGTGCTCAGGCTAATGGAGTGGGCCGAGGGACTTACCCATGTAGGTCTGACAAACATGTTGTTTATGCCTCACTTTGGCCATAACATACAATTCAACACGTACATGAAGTAGTTATTGGTATGATTTCATAGAGGATGCCTATGGATGGATCGACCATATCCGGTTGACGCCGATTTAATTTCAAGGATCACTGGCCTCCCAAATGAAGGCGACGATCCTGCGCCATACTTGGACAAGAAAGAAAATAACCCTATCAAGAGGAAGTATAACCTTCAATGAGCGGGCTGAGGATTCTTGATTGGCCCCATCCAGGACAGAAGTGTGCGCGTCGTTGCAAAGATCTTATCTTGTAAGTTTCTCCACAAGATGAGACCCAATCAATGTTCAACAGTGGTGGTGGAACTCACCGATTTATGTTCGCTAGGAGGAGTATTCAATTAGTCGCGGTACCTACTGAATGAACTCATAGATGATGCGATGCAGGCCCAACACAAGGCCACCTACAAATTCCACTATTCCTAGCTGCTGATCTTAATTTCATTCACTATGTGGGGTAACCCACCGGACTACGTGCAGATGGATGTCCCACTACTTTGCCTTGGCACAAAGTACCATAATTTATGGGAAGATAAGGTGGAAATAAATCGACAGAAGGATAACAACATTGCATTCTTTTTATGCACAGAGGCGCTGCGTGATGTTGTACACTGATCCCACATAGTCCATGCTCTGATGGTGCACAGGTATGCAACATTTATCAAGTTTAAAGTTGAAGCACATAATATAATCCTAGAGCCAACAAGGGACCCGATCAAACAAGTGCATCATGTGGACTTCATGGTGACAAATGAGGACATGGATGCAATTATCAACCTTTGGTTGGAGGAATGGGGTGACCCACTGGTAGAGCCACTTCTTGAAGAGTAGAATGTGGAGGAACCACCACTTCACCAAGTTCATGGCGAAGAGCATGAAGGCGACGAAAACCAAGATGATCATTCACAAGAAAACAATGAGGACGATGACGATATGGATGGCTTGGACCATCATGCATCAGAGCACCCACTAATTCAAGAGAATGCACAAACACAGATGCACATATGACAAGAAGAGGGCCACTCATCCCGAAAGAAGCAGAAAGCCGATAGAACAACGAACACGAACACATTGACTGAAGATGATGTGTAGGAACTTGCCAACGCTGTTGCTAAGGTCGCACAAGATAACCTCACTAGTCTGAGGGTGCATCAATTAAACATAGCTACCCAAGTCGATGGCCATCTCAATAAGTTGATAGAGGCCATCCAGGATGTCAAAGCCACTGTGGAGGCCGAGACATATGGTGTTGACACTACTATTCCACTAGTTACACCAGTGTTACTGCTGCCAATCAAAGTGATGATTCAGAGGTAGGCACTGGAGGCAGACATAGAGATAAGTGCAGGTCCTGATGACAACAATATGTAGATAGAATTCTCCAAGCTAGACTTGAATGAAATCTATGAACTTCAGCAGGCGGCTGCGTCCAAAATTTGGCTGAGGGAAAATGTTGTTGCTTATCAGGAAACAAAACAGCAGTGAAAGGAAAAGTTGCACAAGGCCCTGTTGAAGGAGAAATATCAAGAACTTTAGGGGCGCGTCACGCTTCTTGCTAAAAGAGAATAGGAAATACTAGCGTGTGAACAAAGCCGCGTCACATTAGTGGACTCTATCAGGAATGCCATTGCAACATTCCTACTAGAGGCAGGGAAAGAAGATGAGGACTCCCTGGCTAAAGTAACCAGGCTCATAAATATTGCGTAGGATCTTTCACAGCAAGTGGAAGAGCTGCAAGCCAGACAGATGCCAAGCACACCCCTGGAGGTGCTCGAGGAAAGCAGAAGAGTAGCGTCTAAAGTTGTTGAGAAAATTAGAGAAGGCGAAGTGCTCTGCACAAAGGATGCAGATGCTGTCACTACCATTTGGGGTGCGGTGCTCAAAGATGAAACAATAGAGAACCTGAGGCAGAGCGCGCGAGAGGTAGATGAGAAAATCAGCACTACAAAGGTGGAAATGAAGAAGCTGCACCTCTAGGAGAAGCTCACCAAAAATTAAGAGATCAGGAGAATGCAGCAAGAAGTGTAGACCCTCCGTGAACAATATCAGGTTGGGGAAGCTGAGGTAGAGACACATCAGTCGAAAGACAAGCGGCTCATAGGCCTTATTCAGCCCGTGCAGCAAAAAATTCAAGGCACAGTACAGTTGATAGAGGTAGGACCGTCGAAACATGTCTATTCTGAGTGTGTTGATCAGTTGGCTGTGCAAGTAGAAGAAGTTGTAGAGGAATTTGCTAAGGTTCAACAGACGGTGAAGGAATTCCAGGACAACATTCATCCTCCTGCGCAGCCTGAGCTGGTGCCAACAACTTAAAATTTTGCAAGGAAATACAATTTTGTAGCAAGACCAGTTTTGTGGAGATATACCCTTTTTCTTAGTGGCTTGAGACGCGCCACATGTGAGTGTTGGGGGCCTGTTGGCTTGGGAAAGGAGCACAAGGAAGAAGTTGATGCATAAGCAAAAGAAGGTGTGCCACGCGTGCGACAAAAAGAAAGGAAGGTCATGAAGGAAGCAAAGGACCAGCACAGGTAGAATGGATATACGCACAATGAAGGAAAGGTGAGTGCATGGGCGTGCATGTGATAATGGATGGAAGACGATAGGTGCAGATCGTGGTCGTTTAAGGCGGTGTAATCCTGCGACAACGTACGTGTACAGATCGTCGTCGTTTAAGTCAGCATAAGCCTACGACAACGCATGTATGAGGGAATATTTGTAAGTCAGGCTGATAGTGCCTTGTGTCAGACCCTGATGTAACCAGGAATATTTCACCTTCTGCGGAAAAAAGCTGTTCCTCTGGTCTGAATGGTTCAGATCCAGAACAAATGAGTGAACGACAAAGGATGAAGACCCTCCCTGGATGTTGTAGACACCTGGAATGACGCTTTGATAGTGAACCTATGTACTTGCAACCAGATCAAACATGCAAACACATCAAAGCTACCGGAATATCATCTACTTATCCATGTTAGTGACTAAGGAATCTAACAACATGTACATGTGAAATCAAAACAACAGTAACATGGGATGAAAATTAGGTTTGCATTAAGATGAATGGATAATTTTACAACCAATTAAGCCTTAGTGTCGATATGCATCTCCATGAGACCAACACTTCATCCCCATAAGCTCCAAATGTACTGTCTATGCTCTCCAATGGCTTGGGCCAAGTGGTCAATCCAACAACATAACAATACCTCTATAGTTCCCACCCTCAATCATGGACACAAGCTTATATTTATAAGGATCAATGGATAGGAATGGTTGAGAGATTTGTGGATGAGGTGGCCTCTAAGATCCTATGATGGGGGACTTGAGCTGAACTGACCCACAATGATAGGGATAAGGGAGGACACAAGGCTCATGATCTAGAAGCCTCGAGAAACTTCTCTTTTTCCCATTTTACCCAGGGCACCGGTTTTCTTCTCTTATGACAGAGTGGTTTATATGAGAAACACATATGGACCAAAGGCCACAGGCGGTGGCACTGCTTATGGAAAATAGGATGAAGGCGGTGCGAGCAAGGTACCACTCATGGTTCAAAGGGAAAGCATGGTTTTGAGTATTTTCATGTAGAATTGACAAAAAACATGGGTTTCCACTCCAAGTGTTGGGATTAAGTGCAAGTATGTAAGTTAAAGGTCTTATCACATGGTGGTGACAAGATTTTGGTATAACAGGATGCCCCCCAAAGCGCCAGTCTTAGAGGGATACGATAAACGAGAGCTTTGAGAGAACAAGTTGTCGCTTAGAGGTAGAAATGTCAGCTCAATCGGAGCATGTTGTAAAGTAGGCATATATAGTACATATATATTTTGAATCATAGACATAAGTAACCAACTCATGGTTGGAGATCAATACAAGGCAGATCCATGGGAGGAATAAACAAGCATGGCTACTAGAATACAACATAGATCCATGTGATAGAGGACTCAAACTTGGACATAGCTACTAGACATACAACGTAGATCTATGTCATA
>LPNX010122374.1:167490-184785 GCA_001517045.1 Pseudotsuga menziesii
CCATTCTAGATATACAAAAATCCATCGCAACTTGGGGAAAAGCAATGAGCACTTTAAACAAATACCCAGGGTATTCATCTTGTCTTCCGCAAAGTATGATTCTATCCATGTGATTACAATGATCTGAAGTCGAACATGGTAGAAACCACTTGATTACCGGCCAATGATGTGAACCATTAACAAGTGTGAGGGAGATCACCATTGATGACAATGATTCCCAAGGTACCCTAGTACAATCTACTGAGTGTGAATAGATGTCTTGATGTCGAACATCCAGTCGATTCTATCGATCAAAGGTCAATGATGTGAACCTATGTCGAGAGTGAGAGAATATGTCATTAAGGCATACAGATCTCAAGGTACTAAGTTTTTGTTTCTAAAACTATTTGCTGGATGATGAGCTGATGTCGACAGGAATAGTCTCGTCGAAGGAGGGCCATGATGAGTCCCACATTAACGACACAAAACTTAGAACATAGTTCTGGAATGATGTGAATGTAGTAACCATAGGACCGACTCAAAATTACTGACATAGAGATTGTTTTGATTGCAGAGGAAAAACTTCTTCAACTTCCCTTTGAATATCGGGTGGCACGACAAAAGACTTGGTAGCACGAATGAACAGGACAAATACACAATGCGACAATGGACAATGCATTCTTTTGAAAGACTGAAAGGAGTGGCATGACCCATGAAAGTGGATAGTCATGGAGATTAGTTGAATACCCAATTGACTGAAATGATATGTAGACAAGTGCCATGTTCAAAGGTAACGACAAACTACTGCCATTTATTTGCAAAATGATTCCGTTCCCATTTTTTCCATCATGATCGATGAGTGCCTCTGTTCAGTTTTATGAGTTCAAAGAGGGTAACAAACACTTGGTATAGCTTGTCTAAAGACAAGTCCAAACTCATACATTTTACGAACCTAAAAGAGGAGGGGTTCGTTCCCAAAAGCGGGTTTCTCAATGTTTAATTTAATGAGTCCAATGAAAGAAAACTCGGTATCATTCATGTTTAGAGAGTCTGAACGAATATGGAAGGAGACTCCAAAAGGGTCATTTTTCGTATGATTTAGTCCCTAAGGCCCGAAAAAGTGTAAAATCATACCTTAGAGAACTCTTCCAGTCATGGTTGGCTGGAGTGTTCCTTTTTCGTAAATAGTCTATCCAACCGAAAAAGAGATAACCTACCATCGGAAAGATGACTCTTCAAATGCTTTAACAAGCGTGAAGAAGACAATATCGCTCGACAATGTTTTTCATATTTAGGGAGCCTAAAAAGAGTTTAAAGAATACTGCATGAGGTTTCTTTACACAATGTTAATTTTTACGATCCTGTAAAGAATCAGAAACAGACTCGACAATATTTTCATGTTTAAGGAGCCTGAAAAGAGTTTAAAGAAGACTCCATGGGGTTTCTTTACACAATGTTAGTTTTTACGAGCTTGGAAAGAATCAGAAACAGACTCGGACCTTTGATACTAGGTTTCAAGAGCGTGAAAAAAGTGTCGTAACAAATGCTCATCGACTTTTTCCATTTTATGGTAGTATGAAAAATTAAAAAACGAACTCCCAAGACTTTACTGCTGCTGTTCTTCTATCCTGTAATGACTCAAAACAAGCGTTAAATTCCTCAATAACCGACATTAAGGGATTACGACAGATAAGTTTCGAATAATAAACGATTTTAAATCAAAACTATAGTATGTCAAACCCAAAAATGTATATAAAAGTAATGTAAATAGTGAAAAATCAAATCATTTTACTATTTACCCATAGTGGAGAGCATTTGGAGCACTTTCCTAGACAGTTCTTCAGTGGCTGATATCGGGAGTTTCCATCGTCGGATTCGAGTGCCGTCGATTCCAGGTAATAGTTAAAACCCTACTCTTCCTTTTCATAGTCTCAATTTTTATTTTAGATGGTGTTGTGGACTTGTATGGAAATCCCTAAAACCATGGGAACAGGCACCATGCTTATCCCTTGCGGGATACATGGTACCTCAGCACAAGAAAACAAGGCTCACAGGGGGTGCCACCTCTTGTCTTCAACGGCGCACAGGAGGTGTCGACTATGAAGATTTAAAATTGATAACACAAGCAAAAATAGATCATTTCTTTGGATTTAAATGATTAAGGATGATTCTAATACGTGTTATGATTATTTTTGGCAGGCTTTTGCTGATAAAAAAATGGTGATACGGAAAGAAAGACAACATGACAATGATGACGATTTTGCTGAAAGGAATGTGGGTTGCATAGCCGCATTATGAGACTGTGGGATACTGAAATTCTTCTGGACTCCCAGCATGGTATCACACGAGCGGTTGCTAGAGCACTTACTCGAGATGTGGAATCCGGAGCAGCAACACTTTGAGGTTGGGGCTCATATTCTGACAGTAGAGGTAGAGGACATCTACTTCTTGACTGGACTCTTGAGATGGGGTGCCCCCATATCACTGATAGGTTCCTGAGGAGGGGATATTACCACACAAGAGTTCATAGACCGTCACTATATCCTAGGGACGAGGACATTGGGGAAGAAAATCCCCATAAAGGCAATGATGGACGGGCCTCTACGGACTGTCTTATTTATGATGTAGAGAGTGGCCGGGAGTCAGTGAGTGCACTAGGATTCTAGGGCACACATGCTATATGCCATAGAGGCCATGGCACCTATAGCATTAAACTGGGCAAAAGCCTTACTTCCGATATTCAAGGATCAGCTGACTAAGTGTCAGCAGGGGGAACTGAAGCAGTTTGGATTTGGTTCCATTCTAGCCTGCTTCTTCTTCGAGCAAGTACCAGAGATGAGACCTCAGGTGGTATTCATAGAGCTAAGAGTGTGGGACCCTCGTATGTAGAGGTGGGTCCGAATTATGGCCCGTACTGGAGTGAGTAGGGAGAAGGTGAAGTTTGGTGACCCATTCTTCAGATGGATCTGAGATCAGATCCTCATGGTGGAGGATATGCTTATGTGGGTACGGACTTCAGTGGAGACCCCAACTTACCGCTCCCACCTGGCGGATAGTGGGGTGACATCGGTAAGAAGCAAGAAACCCTAAAATGGAAAAAATGTTTTTATGCTTTTTAATGTTTTATATTTTTTATGTTAAGTAACGAGACCTGAACATTTTCATGGAGACGTTGGAGCAGCATGACCTGGGGGAGCTTCCCCATTGGATAGACGAGCTGGAGCCCGCTTTGTACCATAGGGTGAGGATATTACCAACGAGTTAGAGGAAAACTTAGAGAGTTTGACCTTAGACATCCCTGACACTTCCATTGATGACCTCCCTTTGAGGTATCAGAAATTGACAATGGTAGTACTGGGTCAGTTTAGTAGGCTGCTACGTAGAGTAGCCCGGGTAGTGATGTGCTACCAGGAGCATCAATAGACGGTGTATGCATGATGTATCTATTGAAAGCTGATATCTTCAGCATTTTGTATGGGGATTTTTGCCTAAAATCCTATGTGCTTCAGATGAGGTCTCGTGACCTATTTTTTGTAAACATGTTCACATATATATATATATATATATATATATATATATACAGAATTCTACCTGGTGTTTATATGTCTCAAATGGTGAATGTATTTTACATGAGTTTTATGTGTCTTTAATTGTTTATTTACAATGAACCATGTTTGATTTCAACGTCATGAATGGGCAATATGCCAATCTAGGATGTAATTAGCTAATGAGTCAACAACTACATTCCGTTCCCTAGGGATATGCCTATAAGTAATGGTTTAAAATGGCCTTTCTAACAAGCGTACCCTCCGAAAGAGGTGGAGAAGTATAGGATTTCTAATGGTATAAACATGGTTTAGATGACAAACCATGAGTTGTGAGTCCATCAAGACTACCAGATTGCAAACATATTGGGAGGCAACTTCAATCAGAAGACCTACGACTGCTCGATACTCAACGATGTTATTGGTATTGGGACCAATACAAACCACTCCTGAACTAACCAAATATTAATCTGGGGAATAGAGGACCCAAGCAGCTGAGGTGAGATTCAAGGTGTGGTGGAAAGCACCATCAGTGAAGCCGTAGAAATCCATCTGCTCTGCATGACCAAAACATGGTATAAATAGATGCGGACACTTAACTCAAAACCATATTGAAAATACTAAAAGAACACTAAAATTCAAGCAATATACATATATACAAGATACTATCCAAGAAAGACCTAGGCATAGTACCTCTTTAGGTACAACCCATTGCGAGGTTTCCCCGAAGGGATTCCATCGTAGTCAATGAGCTCATAGGCCCCCTTCTCTAAAACTTTAGAAATGACGAAAGGACCATACCACATGGACTTGAACTTTCCTTTTCCTAGTTTTTCGTATCTCTGGTCGTAATTCAAAACTAGGTCACCCTCATTAAAGGCACAAGGTTGGACGGATTTATCATATTGTGCCTTGATGCATTTCTTATGTGCCTGATTAGCAAAGGCTGCATCTCTCCAAGTCTCTTCAAGGTTATTCAAGTACAAAAATCTTTCTTCCATTGCGGAAGTGTCTGGGAGAAGTTCGACGGAAAGTTGTAAAGATGGAATCTAACATTGAATTGGTAAAACAGCTTTGAGTCCATAGACAAGCTATACCATCATGAAACTAGTAGCTGTTTTCACCGAAGACCTATAAGACCAAAGAGTGGAGAAAAGAATATGGTGCCAGTTGGATTTATGATCCCCAACCATCCGATGAAGAATAGTTTTCAAAACTTTGTTAATTTCCTCTACTTGACCATTAGCTTGTGGATAATATGGCGTAGATTTTTCATGGCGAAAACCTAGCTTGGCACTAAGTTCCTCCATCATTTGATTACAGAAATGTGATCCGTGATTAGTAACAATGGACTACAGGACTCCAAATTTAGCTATGATGTGATTGAACAGGAAGAGAGCGGTAGTCTTACCATCTTCCGCATATATAGGCATGGCCTCAGCCCATTTTGAAAAATAGTCAACGACTATGATGATGTAACCATGCCCCCCAGATGAGGTAGGCTTACAATGGATAAAGTCAATCCCCCATTTGGAAAATGGGCCAACGAAAATGATGGGGTGTAGTGGAGCAGGATGGGTGCACTTTTTGGGATAAAAATGTTGACAAGGTGGGCATTTCTTAACAGCCTCGTGACAGTATTTGAAGACTGAAGGCCAGAAATAGCCAACGCAAAGGATTTTTCTGGGCTGTAGCCATCCCAGATAAATGACCGCCACATGCTCCAGAGTGGAAATCATTCAACACATGTTCAACCTCCTCATGGGTGAGGCATCACCAGAGAATAGAATCAATCCCACGTCTATATAAGGTATCATTCAGGATGAGTTAGTATTTCGCGTGGTGACGGATATGGTGGCGATTGTCACAGGATAGGTTTGGCTGAAATCATTGTATTTGGAGATAAATAAGAAAATATCCATACCATGGATCGATAGTGCTAATAAAGAACATAAATTCATCGGGAAATGAATCACTAGCCTCAGATTCCATTGCAGCATAGGGAAGATCACACATGAGCTCGGAAAAAACCAAGGATTTCTTTGATGTGGCATTGGCAAATTCTAGATCAAACTCCTGTAGTATGACTATCCATCGGGAGTACTTTCCCCCGAGCACCTGACAAGTTAGGAAGTAATACATAGGGTTATGGTTTGCCCGTATAGTGGTTGTGCATAGCAAAATGCAGTGACAAAATTTTTATACAACAATGACCGTGGCCAATGCTAACTTCTCTATGCGTGGATATTGGGTTTCAGAATCCATAAGATTCTTACTACCATAGTAAATCACGTGCTCCTGACCGTTGGGATTTTCCTGCACCAAAACCATAGTGATAGTAGTGGCGGAGGTAACAAGATACAAGAGAAAGTCCTTTGAATAATATGGGGGGTGTATCATGGGTGAATGAGTCAGAGCGTGTTTGAGATTATCAAAGGCACGTTGGGATTGGTCATCCCAGAAGAACAGAGTGTCCATATTGAGGATACGCATATAACCGTGTGTTTTCTCTACAAAATTGCACACGAAATGACAGAGAAAGTTTTCCTTCCCTTGCAAACTTTGGAGTTCAAGGAGATTAGTTGGGGCTGGTAGAGCTAAAATGGAAAAGGGTCTATCTCGATGCCATCGTTGGAGACCACAAAACCTAGTAGACGTCCCACCTCAACGCAAAAAACACATTTATGCGGATTGAGCCATATATTATAATGACGACATCTCAGGAAAATATCTCTAAGATGACCAGGGTGGTCCTCCCATCGCTGTGAATGAGCAGGGAAGTCATCAAGGTATGGTTCAACAATATGTTTAATATCGTGAAACACATAGGACATCGCACGCTGGAAAGTGGCCCCAACATTTTTCAAGCCAAAAGGTAAATTCCTATACACAAAGGTTCCCCATGGGAAAATGAATGCCGTCTTGTGCTGATCAGTGGGTAATATCTCAATCTGATTGTAGCCAGAAAATCCATCCATAAATGAGAAGATGACACTTCCAACACAGTTTTCAATAATCTGATTGATGTGTGGAGTAGGAAAGTTGTCCTTGGGACAAGCTTGATTCAAATCCCTAAAATTGATACAGACTCTAATGGTGCCCTGCTTTTTATTGGCAGGGACAACGTTTGATACCCATTCCGTCAGGGGTACAAGATAAATGAAAATGGCTTTGAGAAGTTTCTCTATTTCAGCTTTAATAGCTGCGACCTTTCATGGATGGAATTGTCTTAGTTTTTTCTTGAAAGGTTTAGCTATGGGATATGTTTTAATCTTGTGGACCACAATGGATGGGTCAATCCTTGACATCTCTTCATAGGACTAGGAAAAAATATCACATAATTCTTTGAAAAGTGCCTTATATGCTTCAGATTCATTTGCCAAGAAGTTCTGCCCAACATGAACATGATCGATGGTACCAGGCTTGGCTGATATGTTAATCAGATTCATCTGAGTAATGATGCAAAGGTTTCCTTCAGAATCTATGTCTTGCAACAATATGGGACTCTAGTGTTCGTTGAAAATATCAACAGGAAACAAGGATGCGTAATCATGGTTAACCAAACTGGGGATGAACATGGATCTATGATGGTGATCCTCCCAAATGGACTCATCTGTATTCATGATCTCCATAATGGACTCATCAGAAGGAAAATTCTCAAAGAGATAATCCAGAACATGAAGAGATGGTTCTAACCAGTAAGGCAAGTGGTAAGGATCCGAAGCTACCAGATGAAGGTCATCAGAGTGATCATCGAAAAGGGTTTGAATGGTGTTGTACATTTCTTTGTGTGGACTCAACAATTTGTTTTCCCTTAGGCTCACAATCAAATGATGCAATCATATGGATTGTCATGGTATCCATGTTAGAAGGAGTGGATGGAAAAATCCCCATAAGGGATGAGTCCTTCAACATGCCTACCCCAATCGACTGGTAAGGAGGAGGGGACTGGCCTAACATGGGGATGTTATTAGCCGTATAGGTAGTAACATCTGGTGTACAGAAATCAAGCTGGTCAATGGTAACAATTCTCCCTAGATGCAGAAATTGGACTGTTTGAAATACCGTTGAAGCGATAACAGTCATGTCATAAAACCAATTTCTTCCTAGAAGGAGGTTGTAATCTAACGGGGCATCTACCACTTCTACTTGAATAGAAAATGTTTTTCCCCCATGCTTGACTGCGAGGGCTGAAATGAGACCATGGGACTAGAAAACTCATCCATCAAAGGCCTTTAGAGTCATAAGTGATGTTACAGTCTTGGGAGAGCTGAGAGCTTTCCAACAAGACAGAGACAAAACCAAGGTCGAAGCTCCTTCATCTAGTATCGTTCTAAAAACCTTATTTCCAACTACTTTCATAATGATTTGAAAAGCAAGTTTATGAGGTAGCCTATACTTATAGTTCTCAATATTGAAATGAATCAAATTAGTATTATCCGGGTCTAAAGCTCCTAATGCTGTTAACAGATTTTTGCATTGTATAGGACAACTTTGGAGTACTTCTAAGGTAGACATTGCACAAGGTGCCTGAGTGAGATATTTAACTACATTATAAAATTGAGTAGCTCAGGAATTAGGGTTAAAAACATCCTTCCTAAGAGTACTCTTGTGTGGACGCAAAATCATATCGAGAGTAGGCATCTTGATGGTTAGGGGGAAAGTAGACAAGGATTCAAGAGAACCAGTAGAGGGAGCTTTCCCTGAAGAAGAATGATCTTCTTTCTTGTCTGTGGGTTTGTCATAATTCTGACTTTGAGTTTGTAGACTAATGGTATTCGAGGACATCATATGAATTTCCTCTGACGAACTAGAGTGTCCCTGATTAGACATGTGGTCTATCAGTTGTTGTTGAGAGGGAAAATGATCAGTGAGAACTACGGGTGTGGGATTTGATTTCAAAATCTGGGAGATTTCATCTCGATGGGGACACTCTTTTATGAAATGGTCACCTTCGCATAGCAGACATGGATATTTTTCTTTTCTTTTCCCTTTATTGTTATCGTTGTTGGTTGATCTTGGATTCTCCTGTTGGTTTCCAGGTTTTTTATTCTTATTTTTACCCTTCTTTTTATTATTTCTTGAGGTTTGATTACTTTGAATATAATTGACCTCGGCGGAAACCTTAGGAGTCGAAGGAGTAGGGGTGGCAGTTGTTGCTACTGACGGGGACTGGATTGAACCAACAATCCCATCAATAGGTACTTCTACTGGTGGCTTTGCGGGATCGGTGCTTGGGTGAGGAGCTTGAGGAATCAAGTCATAAAGAGTTCCAGACTGGGAATAAACCAAGTCTAGATACTAGGCTCGACTAATAGCCTGCTCTTCAGTAACGACACTACCCATAGCCACATCTTGGGCAATTGGAGGCAACAAAGATTTGGTAAACCAATCAACTAATAACTGATCTAAAATAGGGGCCTTAATAAGCCTTTTCTGCCTTCTCCACTCATGGATATGATCAGATATGTGGTTGGAGGTGTTCTGTCGCAGAGAAGTTAAGAGATCAATACCCATTTCATAACAGATAGGGAGCTGAAAATGCATAAGAAACACGGTTGCCAAGGAGCCAAAATGCACAAACGAATGTTGTGGAAGTTCAATGTACCACTTTGCGGCTGTACCAGTCAAAGTTCACTAAAAGAGTCTTAAACGAACTGAATCATCCATAAGGGAGTTTGAAGAACACCACAGATGGAATGTCATGACATGGTTTTTGGATCGTCTCCCTGCTTCCCATCGAACTTTGGAATTTATGATGGTAACTTTACTGGAATGGGAGGCCACGAGGGATTGTGTCGAATGGGGTCATTAATGAACTTGGACAGGTCAGCAAGTCCAAAGTTTCTAGGAAAGGTAACTGACGGTTAGGATGCACATATTGGTAATATTGATATGGCATATAATTACCAGTAGGAACATAAGTATACTTATAGATAGGTTGTTGTGAAGAAGAACTACCAAAAAATCCGCCTGCAGGGGGTTGATTTTCGAGATCAGGACCGTTAGGACCACCAGGGCCTCTGGGACCACCAAGACCATTGGGACCACTAGGACCACCGGGACCAGGTGGACCACCAGACCCTCTAGGGCTGATGGGAGGTAAGCCTCTAGAGCCTCTGGAACCACTAGGAGGAGGGCCACCAGACCCTTCGGGGCCATGAGGGGGAAAGCCACCAGCCCCCCCAGGACCACCAGGACCATTAGGACCATAAGGAGGAAAGCCACCAGGCCCTTTAGGACCATTAGGCCCCCCAAGGGGAGGACCTCCATGAGGCGGTCCTCTGACACCTCTCGCAGTATGTATGGGTATCCCCCCAATAGCTAGCATGTAGGACCAGCTAGGTTGCCCCCATGGCGTGAAAGTATTACTAGGGTATGGAATTCTGGAATAAGGCATTCCTGTAGGATTGGGTGGATAATTAATGTTCCTTATAGGTATTTGATAACCATAACCCCAAGAGGTTTGACTAGTTATAGGTTGTTCCCCCAAGGGCTGACCTGAACTAGATGGGGGAGTAACCACATTAGTATGGGTGGGAGGGACATAAACTGTATATTTTTCTATACCAGAGGTCTGTCCTTGACTAGATACGATTTCGGTGCCAGATAACGTAGGTCGTGCCGGGGGTTGACCCCCGACACTAGAAGGTAATGACGAAATAAGAATTGAAGGTTGGGACATAGGTGCAGAAGACCTGGGAGGATTGAGGATAGACATAATATAGGAGGTGGTGGGGTTGGTAATTTGACCTGGGTTGTGTGGTGTTACTGTGTGATCTATAATCGGTTCAATGGGTCTCATAGAATCGGCAAGTGAACGATATCCCATAGGAACACCTGTGGAACGTGATGGTGGTGTGCCCAATATGTCATCTATTTTCCTTTCAATCTCCTGTGCATGGAGAATGGCTGTGTGGTATTGTATATGTTCTTCTTCATCTGGATAAACTTCTTCAGAAAAGTTTAAATGCGTGCTAAATGAGGCAATGGCCTGTCCTACAGAGGTATCCCAAAATGGAGCATTGGGACCATAATCCGGATGGGTAGTATCATCAACATGACCTTTTGTGGGAGAATGGAATGAAGTATTATCCCGAGAAGGTTGTTGGACCAAGGGAGGCAAGTGTGAAGGATATGGTCCTTTGCTTTCTCCAACCACATTATCTCCCACTTGGGAGGTGGTAGCATCTCCTTGGTTGATAGCTTCCATTGGATTTTCTTCTGAACCAGGAATAAAATCGGGTGGCAAGCCCTGTACTCTTTTGGACTATCTTAGCTCATCTAGTGTTTACATTTCCTATCTAACCTAGGGTCTGAAAAAACTAGAAAACACACTAAAAATTTCCCTACTCAAGCTATAGGTCAAACAAGCAAACTTAAAATGACAGGAGGAATTCAGATAGTCAGGTCTCTCAATAGGATTGTCAAGAAGGTGCCGCTCACAATATACCTCAGATTAGAGGAAATTTGAGGTCTAAAATAGGCCTCCTAAGGAAAATAATAAAATAATAGTTATTAATTTTGGAGGAAGAATGAAAAAACCTACTTTTTTTGTTTGTATTTTCGACATATCTCCTTGTGTTTTTACTCAAATTTTGAGAGGGAGAGCTCATTGGATGTGGAATTTAATTCCACATCCAACGAGTATGCACAAATCATACTTTTGACAGATCCCGCTACCCCAAAAACAAGAAATACCTGAAAAAACGTGATGATGATGTCATCATCACATTTTTTCAGGTATTTCTTGTTTTTGGGGTAGGGGTGTCTATAAAAAGTATGTAGTGTGAGTACTCGTTGGACGTGGAATTAAATTCTGCATCCAACAAGCTCTCCCACTCAGAATTTGAGTAAAAACACAGGGAGATATGTCGAAAATACGATTAAAAAAAGTAGTTTTCTTTTATGACAAATATATCAATTCAACCATTATGGTTGACTCTTTTTATTGAAATTCTATTGGTTCTTGAATTCCAACTCACAAAATTGATTTTTGGCGTGTTTTCTTATAAGGCCCATTTTAGACCCCAAATTTCCTCTAATGAGGGTACGTGCATAGTAATCTCCCCAAATACTGTTTTCGGTGTATGGCTCCAAGCAAGATGGCCAAAGGGCTGTCCTCAGATGGATAAGGTATCCTAGTGGGGTCTCCCGATATACGCAAGGTACATGGGAGATCAAATCGGTAGTAGTGCTGTCTAATGCATAACCATACATGAGGGGCCTTCCGATATACAATCAAGTATGTGAAGTACCTTTCTATATACCTCAAGGGTACATGAAAGGCCGTTCGATATACCGATGATACATGGAAGAACTGTGCGAGTCCCAGGATGTATTGCAGACAAGTAACGACGACTCCTACACTTAATGATGCCTGAACACTTCTCTAACATATCACTCAAATTGCTATGTAAATTTTAACCTATAACTACCGTTAATTTTAAAGTGGATGGTTAGGTGAATGCATGGAGTTTTGACAGAAAAAATAAAACCGTGCAATATGCATATGCAAATATTTCACTTTACTGTTCAGTATGCCTACTTACGGGAGGGAAAGAGAGTATTTTCTTTTGCTTCAACACCAAAAATATTCCCAAACAATAATCTTGAACACAAAATCAAAGACAAGCAACACTTTCCAAACTCATTTCTCTTTTCTGAAAGCAGTCAAAAGGGAAGGAGTCTCTTTTCTTAAAAGAAAAACAAGCAGCAAACAATATGCATATGCACTCTATTTTTTGATTTTTCTTAAAGCATAGACAGATATAACTTAAAACTATAATATTTTTTTTATTTTGATGAGATAGTGTAAATGCAAAAGAGACAAAAGAACATAGAGAACCTGAAAGCTTGTGAGGCCAATCAGAGATCCAATGTCTTATGCTCACTAATGATAATGACCTAATCTCAGTAAAAAATTTTCTTTTTAAAACAATAAAAAAGAAGTATCCTATGGGAACAAAAAAATGAAATCAAGATGTGAATTAAATGTTTTTCTTTCAGTCTATATAACAAAAATAAAAGAGAGCTCTCTAACACCTAAGCTTTCAAAAAAGAAATCCTTTCACAAGGACAACCAACAAGCACAGAAGAAAATGGAGAATCAACAAGCCTAATATAGCTTTTGGATTATGCAAACAAACCAATCTTCTACCACAAAATTTCAATCCACAAGCATCAGATTCTAACACACAAGCCTGACAGTGCAGGGCTGAAAGCAAATCAACTCAATTTTTTTGCAAAAAATGAGAAAAACGTGGTCTTGGAATAAGGCCTATCTGGAACTGCGCTGGAGGGGTCTTGACAGAGCGGTTCTAGCCTAGCACCGCTTCTAGATAACAGGACTCAGGCGGTGGCACCGTGCATTGCTAACTGGGTATAGGTGGTGGCACTGCTTCTCGCCAACAGCATAAGATCGGTTCCATGTACAAATCCAAAACACAAAGGAGAACGATAGAACAAGTTAGAAGAAGATCAGATCAAGGTAAAAACTGATAGATTGAGAGTAAAAGAGAGCATAAAAGGTTGAAATAATTCATATCAAGGTAGATCTGGAAGTTTCACACCAAAATACACTAAGTCAGATAGCAGATCTGACTGAAGAGAGTTGGAGACAGAGCCTGGATTTGGACAAGAGTTGAAGAACTAAGGAAGATCAAATCAACTGATACATGTATCTACTCCCCAACAGAGTCACTAGACTTGTAACTAGGAATATTTCACCTTCTGCAGACATAAGCTGTTCCTCTGGTCTAAATGGTTCAAATACAGAACAAATGAGTGAACAACAAAGGATGAAGACCCTCCCTGGATGTCGTAGACACCTGGAATGCCACTTCGATAGTGAACCTGTGTACTTGCAACCATATCAAACACGCAAAAACATTAAAGCTACCAGAACATCATCTACTTATACAAGTTAGTGACTAAGGAATCCAACAACATGTACATGCGAAATCAAAACAATAGTAATGTGGGACAGAAATCAGCTTTGCATTAAGATGAATGGAGAAGTTTACAACCAATTAAGCCTTATTGTCGATATGCATCTCCATGAGACCAACACTTCATCCCGATAAGCTCCAACTTTGCTCTCTATGCTATCCAATGGCTTGGTCCAAGTGGTCAATCCAACAACATAACAATACCTCTATAGTTCTCCCCCTCAACCATGGAATGAGCTTGTATTTATAAGTTTCAATGGATAGGAATGGTTGAGAGATTTGTGGATGAGGTGGCCTCTAAGATCCTATGATGGGGGATCTTTAGATCAACTGACCCACAATGATAGGGATAAGGGAGGACAC
This sequence comes from Pseudotsuga menziesii, assembly GCA_001517045.1. Taxonomy (NCBI): domain Eukaryota; kingdom Viridiplantae; phylum Streptophyta; class Pinopsida; order Pinales; family Pinaceae; genus Pseudotsuga; species Pseudotsuga menziesii. The sequence continues at coordinate 181,328 of LPNX010122374.1, forward strand.
GAGGCTCATGATCTAGAAGCCTCGAGAAACTTCTCTTTTTCCCATTTTACCCAGGGTATCTCTTTTATTCTCTTATGACAAAGCGGTTTAGATGAGAAACAATTATGGACCAAAGGCCACAGGAGGTGGCACCTCTTATTGCAAACAGGATGAAGGTGGTGCAAGCAAGGTACCGCTCATGGTTCATAGGGAAAGCGTGGTGCTGAGCATTTTCATGTAGAATTGACAAATGGCATGGGTTTCCACTCCAAGTGCTAGGATTAAGGATAAGTATGTAAGTTAAAGGTCTTATCACATGGTGGTGACAGGATTTTGGTATAACACCTGACAACCTATAACAGGTTTTGATGGCTGATCATGACCTGTAACTATTAAGCAGTGTGTAGTTGACCTTGTGTGGTCTAAAAGAAGTTATAAATAGGGAGAACCCATTATGAATAAGGGTTGGTGATTAATAGTTATTATTTTGGATGTTCATTGGCGGTCCATAGTGAAGGACGTCGTTTTGCTATAATTTTGTAGAGATTAGAAGAAGAGAAGGCTTAGAAAGAGTCTCGTAGATATAGGAGGCTGTTGAGCCGTGGATCTGGATGCAGTGTGCGCAGACCGCTAGGAGTATAAGTAGGGTAGAAGAACAAACTAGATAGCATGAGAACCAGAATTCTGAGTCATAAAGACATATTATAAGATCGGTCTGCATCCTATAGACTGCAAGGTGCTATATCCCTTTCTCATGCCAGATGAAGAGCACCTTGGTGGTTTTTCCCAGATGGGTTTCCATGTTATCCCTTATGTTTGAATGGGTGATTGATACTATGAATGTTTATGTGGATGGTTGTTATTTACTTACTATATAATGATGAATTATTGATTAAATGCATGATGTGTTATTGCAATCAATAGATGAATGTTTGAGAAATCATCATTGAAATATATGCGTATATCAGCCTATTTGTATTGTCTTAAGTCACAACGTAAGTCATAGACTGTCTGTTAGTACAAGTCAGTTGTGCCTCATAAGTTGCATCAGTTGTGAGATTGAGAACAAGCTTAGGTTGTGTGCGTTGACATATAGTTGTACTCAGTCGTGCAAGGATGACTCCACCGTCCAGCCATTTCGTTGCCTTTGTCAAGTGCCTTGGATGTGCGCAGAGGGACTATAACCCCTCACTAACTGTGGAAACATGGTTCTGGTAGTTACCCATTAGATATCTCAGGTGAGACTACGCTTGCGTCATAGGTGTTGCTGATGGAGTCCTTCTGTCGGGCCGATGTCTTGGGGTGTATTGTTGGTATTGTGATGTGTTGAACCGCGGGTCAAGACAAGAAGGTGATTGAAGCCAACACCCTAACCACCAATCTCTCTCTCTCAAAACCCATAACCCATAATATCTCTCTCTCAAAAACCCAAATCCATAATATCCATTTCTCTAAACCTCTAACACCTAATCTCTCTCTCTCTCTCTCTCTCTCTCTCTATGTATATATATATATATATATATATATATAACCCCTCGATTCTCTGTCTCTCTCCCCCTAAAACCTTAACCCCCAATCTAACTCTCTCTCTCTCTCTAAATCCCTAACCTCACATCTATTTATCTCCCTATCTCCCTCACTCTAAACCCCAAACCCCCAATCTCTCTCCCTCTCTCCCTCTCTCTAAACTCCTAACTCACAATCTATCGCTCTCTCTCTATAGCCTTAAGCCCTAATCTCATTATTTATATTTATTTCTCTCTAAAATTCTAACCCCCAAAATCTCTCTCCCAAACCCCTAACCAGGAATATATCTCTCTCTCTAAACCACTAACCTCTAATATGTTTTTCTCTCTTTCTCTCTCTATACCCCTAACCCTAAATATTTTTCTCTCTCTAAATTCCAAATATGCAAACTTGATCTCTCTCTCCCTCTCTCAACCCATAACCACTAATCTCTCTATTTCTATCTCTCTCTCTCTCTAAACCCATAACACCCAATATCTCTCTATATAATTTCCTATTCTCCAATCTTTCTCTCTCTCTCTCTAACCCCCTAACCCTAATTCTTTGTGTGTGTGTGTGTGTATATATATAAGCCCTAACCCACAATCTCCCTCTCTCTCTCTCATATATATACCTATCCTGACATCTCTCTCCTTCCCTCTCTTTCTCTCTCCCTCTATACCCCTAACCCCCAATCGCTCTCTCTCTAAACCCTAAACTGTATCTCTCTCTCTCTCTCTCTCTTTATCTATCTATCTAAACCCATAACACCTAATCTCTCTCTTTAAACCACTAACCACCAATTTTTCTCTATATAAAATCCTAACATCTCTCTCTCTCTAGGTAAATCCCCAACCCCTAATCCCTAACCTCTCTTCTCTCTCTCTCTCTCTCTCTCTCTCTCTCTATAAACCTCTAACCCCCCATCAGTCTCTCTATCTATGTATGTGTATGTATTTGTATATGTATATAGACCCCTAACTTCTAATATATATCTCTCTCTCTAAACCCGTAAACTCCAATATATCTCTCTCTCTCTATAATTCCATTACCCCAATATTTCTCTCTCTCTCTCTCTCTCTCTCTCTCTCTCCCACTAACCCCCTATGTCTCTCTATCTCTAAAGACCTAACTAATATGTCTCCTTTTCTAGTTTTCTATAACTCCAATTAAATCCCTATCCACCCATCTCTCTCTATCTCTCTAAATTCCGAACCCCAATCTCTCTCTCTCTCTCTCTAAATTCCTAACCCCAATCTCTCTCTCTCTCTCTCTATATATATATATATCTCATTATCTATCTATCTATAGAAACCCCTAAACCCCATTCTCACTTTCTCTCCCTCTCTTTTTCTGTAAATTCCTAACATCTCTATCTTTCTCTAAGTAAACACCTAACCCCCTATCTCTATCTTTATATGCTCCTCTCTTTCCTTCTATATCTCTATGTCTCTCTAAATCCCTAAACCACAATATATCTCTATCTCTCTACAACCATAACCCACTCTCTCTCTCTCTCTATCAATCTATGTAAACTACTAATCCCCATTATATTTATCTCTATAAACCCCTAACTCATTCTCTCTCTCTCTCTCTAAACTCTAAATCCCCAATATCTTTCTCTCTCCCTCTCTAATCCCCTAACGCCCAATCTCACTCTATATCAATCTAAACCCTTCTCACCCAAACCCCAATTTCTCTCTTTATGTAAACCAATATCACCAACCTCTCTCTCACGCTCTTGGTCAACCCCTAACATCTAATCTCTCTCTCTCTCTCTCTCTCTCTCACTAAATACCTAACCTACAACATCTCTCTCTCATTCTCTCTCTCTCTCTCTCTCTCTCTCTCACACTAAATACCTAACCTGCAATATCTCTCTCTCATTCTCTCTCTCTCTCTCTCTGTAAACCCCTAACCCCTATATATGTATTTTTTCTTTCTTTCTCCCTCTAAGCACCTAAATCCCAATA
>LPNX010122391.1:0-45291 GCA_001517045.1 Pseudotsuga menziesii
CAGTATCAATCACTATTAGTAACGGAATTATGGTACTATGGTTTTTTAGGTGTGGGCATTTACAAGTTTTCAATACTGAAAATTTATAAAAAGACATTAGAAATAAAATATATTTTATTAATGTGTCCGAATAAGCCCATAGGCGTAAATTATACATATACTATAGGGAAAACATTAAATTATGTGTCTAATTTAGGTCTATGCTTATTTAGACACATTAATAAATTTAATATGGTTGTTGCTATTAACCAGTGAGCCCATGAACATATCTACAAAGTATTAATAAAAATAATAGATTTTTTTTAATTATAATTTATAATAAATAATATCATTTAATTGAAAATAATAATATTGTATTTTAATATGCTACTTATAAATTTATTATATTGATTTTAGATGGAGAAATTAAATAATATTAAAATTTAATTAAATAAAATAATTGTCTAAAATAATATAATGAAATAAAGTTAAATATAAATAAAATAATTATTAAATAATATTTTAAAAATACAAATTAAAATACAATAATTAAAAAAACTAAAATATTATTTATAATTAACTTTATCATTAAAAAAAAAAAACTTTATCACAAACAATAAATTTATATAAAAAAATTTAAATTTTCTTTTATGGGTCAGTTTTATTTTATTTTTCTTCTTTCCATTGCATTGAATAAATCTCTTCCCGCCTTCTACATATTTAGATAATTTTCCACACTATAAACTTCAAATTTATATACTATTATTTAAAGTAACCTATTTATTGACATAAACATTACATTACAGACAATTTATTGGTTATGGATACTTTTCTGAAATGGGCCATGAGTCTATCTATGATCAGTAAATGTGATGAAGTGGAAAAAGGAGTAGTACATTTTTTTTGAATTTTTATTGGTTTAGGTTGGGATCCAACTTCATGATGATCTTCCACCCAATGTGATGACTCTTTGTTTATGCTTAGGACTAAGGAAACCTTATTTGTTGTATCATGGATTCACAATTATGTATGTGAAGTGTTTTTGGGATGGTTTAGACGTATGGGTATTTTGGTGTATGAGACAATCAATTTTGAGCTTTGTTAGTACTTGCTAATGCTCAAGTGGACACTCAAATGCTCTCTAAGCTCAAAATTTTTGTCTTCATGTTTTCCTCAAACATGTTATGCATTCCACATTATTCAATTTCATGGGGCCCTAGAATTGTTGAGAGTTTATGAACTATGTTTCCATTTTAACAAGTACACCCATTCCCCTTTAAATGAAAGTGTCAAGAATGTTGATATCAATTAAAAGATTCCAAAGAAAAAGGAAGAAGCAACAACAAACAACCAACACAATTAATTTTGTATATTTGTTGTATTGTATTGTATTTAGTATTCTAAGTGAGATATCATCATATAATGACCATAAAACCTAAATGGTGTAAACCATCATACCATATTCGAGTAAGTCCCAAAGCAACATCTACACTAACACAACTATGCCCTCTTGAGTTCATATTGACATAATACAAGTAAGGAAAATGTATTGTGTTTTGTTAAAGGAACTTTGGAAACAACAACATGATACCTTCATCGATGTGTGTCCTCTTCTACAACTCATTTATGAGTTCTTTCCATGCACATTTACATGTACTCATAGTGATACTTCATAGAAATGTGTATTATTATCTTCAAATAAATATTTTTTCATGCTTTGCATCAATAGATCCTTCTCACCACTTCATTAAACCATTTTCAACCAAATAAGAGCATTGAAATATGTTATCTCAATTAGACATATCTAGTAATTTTTCCATTAACTCCTTCAGTAGGGTAGGGTATGCTCAAGCAACATCACTAAAGCTATAGATTCGAGCTAGTTTGGACATCTAGAGAAATTTATGAGCCAATTCAACTAGGTGATATTCCTANTTAGCTCCTTCAGTAAGGTAGGGTATGCTCAAGCAACATCACTAAAGCTATAGATTCGAGCTAGTTTGGACATCTAGAGAAATTTATGAGCCAATTCAACTAGGTGATATTCCTAGGATTAAAACCTAAAGCTAAAATAAATCTCTCATGTTTCATTAGGCCTTATTCTTAAACATAAGGATCTATGGCGTAAGAGCTTCTATGAAGCACTTGGAAATACATAATGCACACTAGCATTGGAAATGTCACTTTGAAAGTAATGAAGGTCAATCTACTTATATATGGAAGCAATAAANGGCATAAGAGCTTCTATGAAGCACTTGGAAATACATAATGCACACTAGCATTGGAAATGTCACTTTGAAAGTAATGAAGGTCAATCTACTTATATATGGAAGCAATAAACACTAGAAAAGAAGATTAGTGGAAATAAAGAAATTGATGGCAAATGCAATAGCTGGCCCTAAACTCTTCCCAAAGTTGCAACTATCTTATCTAGGGAGATTACTTAAGGACCTTTCAATAACAACTTATGCCTCAAATCCATACCTTAGCTCCTTAGAAATACCTTGTGAAAATATATAGAATCAAAGACAAGTTCAATCTTGAACTTATACCTATCTTAAGTCCCCTTTATCTTAATAACTTTTCTAGACAAACCTCAGAGAAATATTATTGGTCTACCTAGTCTATCTAAATAACTAATTAAACTTATAGCTAGTATTTGGGGAATCAAACCCCAACCTGAGAAACCCTCATACCTAGTCTTGTACCATTCTTAAGAATATTACCTAGAGCTCTTAGAAGGCATCCATTAGGGGAGTTTTGAGGTCAAAATGGGCCTCAAAACAAAAATTGTACCATTAAAACTCACTTTATACCAACAATTATAAACCATCGATCTATGCAGAAATCGAAAAACAAAAATTCAAACTTTTTGAAACCAACCTTAAACTTTTCTGCCTTTTTTCTTTTGCCCTTCCGGAAAGCGGAAATCAGAAAACGGGTTTGCTAATGTGTACGAAATTTAAACTCAATCCATCCGCTTCTGCACTTCCGATTCTTTCTGAGCCGTTTCTCTTTGCGGAATATTTCTAATCCGTCAATCTATGTGAAAGTAAAAAATCAGGTTTGTAACATTTTCATAAGCTAAACTTGCATCTTCCGCATCTGCATTTCTGCCTCCACCCTTCTGCCTTTCGGAAAGCGGAAATCAGAAAAGAGGAAAATCAATATTTTACGAGGTTCACACGAGGTTCAAGCATTGACTTTCCACCTCTGCCTTTTCTTTTCCACCTTTTCGAGCCGTTGATTTGCGCATAAACCTTTTGGACTGTTGGAACTATGTGGAAGTCAGAAATCAGGTTTGTAACCTTTTCATAAGCAAAACTTGGCTCCTCTGACTTCGTACTTCCGCTCCCACCATTTCTTGACTATTGGATCTTCATCAGAGTGATTATGAGCCGTTGATCTTAAATCAAAGTGGATTTTCTTGTAAGGCTTGTTTCTTGGTCGTACCTAAGGATCCTTTTAACAAAAATTACACTTCATGCTTAGGAAAATCCTTCTGCTCAAGATTCTAGGAAAGACTAGGTATGTAGGGAGGGTTTATCTGAGTTGGGAAACAAGTGTAAAAATAAAAATAAAAAATGAAAGGAGGGGCCCTAATATGTAAAATTTTGGGGAAGCAGTTGCAGCAGCAACACATTCCTACTTTCATTCAGATTTACCCATATTTATATGCCTATAATTTTACCTTCTTCATTGTTGATTGGATCCTTAGGACGTGATTCTTCTTCAGTAGACATTCCCACATATGTCATGATTTCTGCAAAACAAGGTTATTCTTCTCTTCCTGCTTGCAAAGAGAGTCAAACCAGCACAGTAAAGTTAGCTTTATGTTTTATATAAGTTTGAATGTTTGGTTTCTCAGGTTAAGTTTTGTAATGATGCTTTGCTACCATTATGTCAAAAACCCTTAATTTTCATAAATAAATAAATAAATTGATTTATGATTTATTACTCTTACTTGTCACAACATGTTCTCATATGACGTAAGACGTTCTTATTTGTCGTAACATAGTTTCTACTTATAAGATTAACTAGATTTGTTAATGGCTGATGACATGATTGCTCATCATTGACTCCATTTATAATGACAACTTGGTTGTAACCCTTACCAGTGTGATGTAAATGTTTTAAATCATTGATTTTTCTTGTCTAGGATTTAAAATCCTAGACCTATGGCCCTAGTCCTAACTACACTTGCTATGCATATGTTTTTAAGTGTTCCAGCTTAAGTTATAACCTGATTTTATAAGGTAAAGACAAAGGGTTGCAACCTTATGCAATGTGGAAAAGGTATCATAAGGTGACTCATAGCTATTGTTTATCCATGGTATAATATTCTAGCCTACAAGATTTACAAGCAAAGAGGGTGATGGTATAAGGTTTTATTAAATTTTATGTTATATAAATAAAAAATGAACGTTTCCATGGGAAACACAAGGTGGGTTCCAACAAGGATATGAAGGGTTTTAAATAAGGTTTTTAATGTGTATTTAAACCCATCCTAAACCTTGGATATGATTTGACAATGGGGCTGATGCACAATCATGGAATCCTTTAAAGACACTTTAGATGCCACATAATACTGGAAAAACCTAGAACCTCAGAGTTTAGGTGAGAATTATGGGTACTTCCCTAACATATTTGAAGATGAAGTAAAAAGACAAAAGACAGGTAATTGAATCAGCTTTCATAATATATAACATTTATGCAGAAAAAATGTGTGTAAATGATTGTAAAATTAGTTTCCGTAAAATTGGGTATTAAAAATTTCAACACATCATAACATATATGCTTGTGCAAGTGTAGCAATATATGGGGTAAATGATGTCAATTTTGGATAAAAAAATCTTGCAGACATGTAAAGGACATATGGGCCTAGTGCAACACTATTTATTCATAATTTTTCATGAATTATTATTTTTTTATTATTAATTATTGAAGTCAGAAAAGCTCGAAATGAAAACGTTTTGTGTGGGTGCAACACTTTAGAGGCAAAAATTAATGAAATAATTGATTTCTATATATAATATTGTAGATATTTCTCTCTTCTAGTGCACCATATAGTTTTCTTGGCAAATGGTGAAGGCAATAAAAAGTTATATAAAAAACAATCAATGTATCTATTTTCAAAAACTAACGTGTGTCATTTAGAAAAATAATAATAAATAATTAAAACATACATTTGAAGGAAAAAAATACATATTCAGAATCGTAAGATTGTACTCTACAATATTCTAAATTTTTAGAAAAAAAATATTGTGTTTGTCAAAGCAAAACACGTCATCGAAACTGAGCATATTGATAGAGTTCTAAAAGACAGGAAATAGCCCTAGTTTATTTGTCCTAGCCAATAGGTTCGGTAGTCTGAAGCTAATTCCGAACATAATGCCAAACCTTATTCTTGTCGATTTTTTAAATTTTAAAAACACGCATATGCATTATAGCGTTATTCATATTGCATATGCGATTCCTAACGCATATGCGTTTTTTCTTTACTAGCTTGGTACGCGAGTAAAACAGAGTAAATACCAAGTTAGTGGATAGTCTTTGGGAGAAACCCCATCTAAAATGAAAAGATCATGGTAATTATTGGCACCTCCAAAGTAGTTTAGTGTGGCAAAAGGATGATGCTTAGCCTAAAATTTCTGAATGGTTGTGGATAACGAGGACAGATTATTGGAGGTTTAAGGCTCTTGTCCATGGCACTTGCTCATGACGCTTAAGACATAGAAGATGCTTTTTGGACTTAAGGATTGAGTTTTATTGCCTAACCTTTCTCTAAGGCTCGAAACTCATATATAGCTCTAAATTATTCCTAATTGTCATGTACCCTTCATACCTCAAAGCAGTTATGTGTGAAGAGTGTAAAATTTATACTTCATTGTTACTGCAAAAGAGTCTATCCCGTTAGTGGCAGATTTTAAAAGTCATTTCAATGAAGCATGTTAAATCAAAAATGTCAACTACATGTATTGTAAAATAATCCTTTGACAATTTGAAATTCATTCTCCTCTATAAAAATTCAAACATGCAAGTTGCACCCACCTTGTCGAGGTCGATGTTTATAACATAAACCAAGCAAGCTTGTTTTTCCTTCAAAAATACATATGATTTAGTAGACTTAATACACACATTTACATAAGTCCTAAAGCTAAGGCAGAGTCTTTTATACATTAACATCTCTCTTTAGATCAGTTGTCTTCCAAGGCCTTACCTTGTAATATAACACCTCCCCATTTATTGTGCAAATACAAAACAACGTGACCTTGCGGTTGAAAGGTTTGATCACAATAAGGAACCATTTATATGTACCACTTGAAAACCTACTTTAGATACTTTATTCATAATTCAGCATAATGGTCTTGTGACTAGCAAATGGGACCCACTCATTTCGATCATTGATCTTTACCTGAGGTATCTACTATCATCACCTTTATTCATGTATTTAGTGCTAACTATTGAAAGTAGATTAAACCTAATAGTTCGTCATTCTTGTGATATATAACCTAAATCAATCCTTGTAATTATAAGTAAAGGTCTAACCCTAACAATCAGTAGAGTTAATTTTAACCATAAGTCTTGTAGACTTCCAGGCCAACAGAGCCTTTAAACCTGTTGAGAACAACCATCCCAAAAAGCTTGGAACTTGCACTAAGGATCCCAGTCTGGGTTTTCTCCCCCGTTGCGGGCTTAGTCGAATACACCCGTCAACACTACTTTAGATACTTTAATCATAATTCAGCATAATGATCTTGTGACCAGTAAATGGGACCCACTCATTTCGATCATTGATCTTTACCTGAGGTTTCTACTATCATCACCTTCAGCAAAAAGAGGTTTTGTTTAAAATTTAAGGACTAACCATTTACGAACGCCAATAAAACATAAGAGACAATATTCCTCCTAAAAGAAAATCATTATTGTAGGAAACAAGTAAATCCTCAAATGCATATAGCGTGAAAATTGTCTGTCTATAGAATGGTAACACAGTTTAATGCTTACATGGCATTACATTTTCATGTATCTAAATCAGAGCTTAAAACCCTACATAGGCAAAGAGGGTGTATTTTAAGTCTAGTGCTTCCCTTCATCTTTCATGCATATCCATCATTCAATCATTTAAAAACATTATTTAACGAGATCTTATACAGATTAGTACCCATAAAATCACCGTATGAGAAAGTGAAAATATAAGACAAACAGACACACACATAGGGAGACACCAAAAGTACGTGGTTCACCCCAAACTCAGGGTTACGTCCACCAATCTATTGCATCATGTAAATTATTTTCAAAAAGCTGGTTACAATCCAGGACAACTCTATTGCCTACACATCTTTGGTTTACATTGCAAGAACTCCTCATGGAGTATTCCTTTATCCTTACCACTGGGTTCAATGAACAGTTTTTTCCAAAACATAAAGACACATCACAATCTTTATATCTATGTTCAAAATATCAGGACAATCACAGTCCTTTATCATTAAGACAAAACACAGTCTTTCTATATCTATGTTGAATATCATTAAATATCTATGTTCATTATCAGTAAGATAAATCACAGTCTATTTTTATCCTCATTAAGACAAAACGCAGCCTCTATGATCAGTATCAGCAAGGCTATTTCCCGTCTATGTTTATTCTCAATAAGACAAATTGCAGCCTCATATCTACGATCATTATGAGCAAGGCAAAAATGTAGTCTATGTTTATTCTACTTAAGACAATTCCCAATATACGATTACTCTTATTAAGATATATTAACAGCAATACCAATCACCGTCTATGTTCATTCTCATTAAGATGAGTCGCGGCCTCATACCTATGATTAGTAACAGCAATACCAATAGCCGTCTATATTTATTATCATTGAAATAAATCGCAGTCTCATACCTACGATTATTAACAACAATACCAATCATCGGTCATGTTTTATTCCCATTAAGATGAGTCGCAGCCACATACCTATGATTAATAATAGCAATACCAATAGCCGTCTGTGTCTATTATCATTAAAATAAATCGCAGTCTCATACCTATGATTATTAACAGCAAACAAATTGCAGTCTTGTTTATTCTTCTTAAGACAATTCCCAGTCTAAGTTTACTCTCCTTAAGACATATTAACAGCCATACCAATCACCGTCCATGTTTTATTCCCATTAAGATGAGTCACAGCCACATACCTATGATTAATAACAGCAATACCAATAGCCGTCTATGTCTATTATCATTAAAATAAATCGCAGTCTCATACCTATGATTATTAACAGCAAACAAATAACAATCTTGTTTATTCTTCTTAAGACAATTCCCAGTCTAAGTTTACTCTCCTTAAGACATATTAACAGCCATACCAATCGTCGTCCATGTTTTATTCCCATTAAGATGAGTCGCAGCCACATACCTATGATTAATAACAGCAATACCAATAGCTGTCTATGTCTATTATCATTAAAATAAATCGCAATCTCATACCTACGACTATTAACAGCAATACCAATCGCCGTCCATGTTTATCATCATTAAAAAAATATATATATGTTTATCACCAGCAAGACAAATCACATTCTTTAGCCTGCTTGAACCTATGTTCAAATCAACAAGACAACATAGGTACCTTTTATCTTTCAGCGCAGAGACTAAGAATACAGGAAATGGAATCAGTCTTCCTTTCCCCAGCCAATTGTCCGCCTTTATGTTATGTTTAATGTAAGGATCGCTGATTTAGAAAAAGGAAAAATGCATACCTTTCGTTTTAAGAATAGAACTAGTATTCTTCCCTCACTCTCAATGTAGCATCCCTGCGATGAGGGTTTGCTGCTCCTGGCCAATCCTTCCTTTAAATATATCTAGCATACAGACTTAACGAACGGATTTCATTCTTCCTTGTCAATTCGGAGAGTCCCTCTCCCTTAATTCTCATGGTAATCCCTCAACAAGCTGCAGAATAGTGCCTAAGAGGAGTTCTCCTCTCCCTCCTCCGTATCTCTCAGAGGTTCTTCTCCATAAAGGAGCATAAATCATTTTCCCCAAAAGAAAACAGCCAGGAGAGTACTTTCCTCTTGAAGAATGGAGAGAGTCACCCCCCTTCACCTCGTGTCTCCTGACTTAAAAAAAAACAGCCTCAAAGAAAACGGCTATCCTGCATGTTGTGCAAAGTTCCCTCAAATTCAGGCAGTAATGCTGCCATTACCTTTTAATAAGGTCGACCTTTTCGAAAGATTTCATAATCCCAAGACCACAGGAAGCATGCAACCGCATAAAATGCCAGAATGCCGAAACTATTGGAAATGAATTGAATACCCATGTCGGAGCAGCGCACTCAATTCGTCTCTCATAGAGCAGAGAAAATCAATTTTCTCTCATATGGCTGAGTAGAGCAATTAATGTTGCTGCTGACATGCCAAACAAATGCAGAATGCTGCAAAGCTTGCTATTATGGGTGTAATAGACATTAATGTTGTAGTTATTTAGCTGGGTTTTCTCCTTAATTTCGCTGTTGAGTAATTAACGACAGGCATTCATTTTTCTTGTTTACTAAAGACATTTTTTTTGTCGGTTCTAACTTCACAATTAATTCTTCAGCACCATTATGAAACGAGCTATAATGGCGTACAAGAATTTTGCTTATTATACCTACCCACATAGGCGTTTCCCATCATCTTTTAATAAGCAGGTATATAAAAGAAATGATATGCTAAACATATGTGCGACCAGCACAGCGTGAGTCTAATTGCATTAGCCTAAGTCTTAAAGCATGGTATATCGCCATTTTTAGGCAAAGTATGCTCATATAGATATAATATACATGCATAACATAATGTTGTATATTCTTTATAGATACTTATATATATGAAGATCATTTCTTTACTTATAATGCTCATATATATAGATATAATATGCATGCATAGCATAATGCTGTATATCCTTCATATACCCTTGTACCTGAAGTTGATTAAGTCGCTTGGTGGTTTTTCCTTTTTTTTTTTTTTCTTTTCGTTAAACTTTATAACTAATCGGCCTTTTTCTGTCGAAGTCAAAAAAGGAGGTAAACCTCCTCCTTCGTAGCTGAAACTTCCTTCTAGCTAAGGGCTAGGCTAGGGTAGTTTAATTTGGGCTGATTACGGCAATAAATAGGAGATCCCTAAGCTTACTCCTTTTCCTTCATAGGCTCAATTTTCCCATCATTAAGATGCAAACAGACCCTAATCCTACAACTTGGATTTTCGACTATATTGATTTTATCATTTTTCTTCTGGCGGGGCCTTGGCCTTGAGCTCCTCACCAGAAGAATGAGTACATGTTAAATTCAAAAACCCAAATTTCTTGGGGTGTATAAGAGGGACATTACATCCTCCCCCCCTAAAATTAACACCGTCCTTGGTGTTCTTGTCCTTTGACCAATTCCCTCGTATCCTGAGTCATCTTTTCTTCTTTTCATCTCTTCATTCTGAACCCTGGAGATCCTTTGGTACTTCTCAGGTCCCCATCATTCAAGACCTACAATTACCTGCACCGGGTTCGAGTCTAGCCAAAAATTTTCTCAGCAATTGCAATTCAATTAAACATATACCATGATATCCAATCATTTTCATAATGCAAATAAAACATGGTTACTACCCTTTTCTGTTGGCTTTATCTCCAAAATTTGGTCAATTAGTTCGTCCTCTTCCTAAGGAACCATTTTTCACCTTAATCAATGTAACAGTCTTTTGGAAAGGTCATTTAACATGTTTTTTATGCTTGTTATGTTTTTCCAAACTCCCTTTGAGTTTCTTTTTCCTTTTCTGGTGTGGACTTACAATAATTCTGAGGTTACTCTCCTAAGTGACATCAAATAGCGTCTTGTCTTTCTAGATGTCCAAATTTTTGACTAGGTCTTTTGCCACACCCCATGCCTAACACCAATGTGCTCACGTGGCAATCGCTTGCCTAACACCATTGTGCTCCAGCAGCATGTATTCCTAACACCAGTGTGCTCACGCGGCAATCACTTGCCTAACACCATTGTGCTCCTGCAGCATGTATGCCTAACACCAGTGTGCTCACACGGCAATCACTTTCCTAACACCACTGTGCTCCTGCAGCATGTATGCCTAACACCAGTGTGCTCATGCGGCAATCATTTTCCTAACACCACTGTGCTCCTGCAGCATGCATGCCTAACACCAGTGTGCTCACACGACAATCACTTTCCTAACACCACTGTGCTCCCGCAGCATCCAAATTTTCCTTGTTCATATTTGTACAAATTTTAACTTTGATTATTACAACGCGCACTCCAGGGTGCTTTCATGACTTTATTGTCATTGTATCAGTTCATGAATCAACTACACAGCGAGTCAAAGCATTCATTGACAACCCAAAATTTCAATAATCAATTATCATAATTTGTATCAATTTTTAATCGTCATTCACAAGTTACACATACTTGTAAAACAAAACAAGAGAATTACTCCTTACTCCTTTTCTGAGGAAATGAGCGTAACTTACATACACAGGCAGATTTATATACCATAATGTACTTCGATGTAGCAATGGTCATAATCTTGGTGAAGCCTGCAATGTTAGTATGCAACAACATCATTAACAATTAGCCCTTGTTTATAAAAACACTCGAGGTTCAACAATTATATTAAGTAAAACAATACCCATACTTAACCTCCTTATCTATGGCAACAAATATTTCCTAATGGTTGGCTCCAACCGTTAATGTTCCTGGCCTATCCTGCCATGTTATCATATCACATTATACAACATTCATCAACTTATTTATCAATATCAAATCCATATTAACTCTTAAGATGCCCATCTTAACATCACCCAAGCAACAACAATGTTTCCAAATTCTTAATGGTTTCATTCACAAGACTACCAACAAGATCTTTTAATCTAGTGCTAGAATTCAATTCTAGGGTTCTTGCTAGAATATAAAAATAGACATATGATAGCAATAAAATGGTCTATATTTGCTTAGCATATCAATACCCAAAAATAAAAAATTCCATCCATGGGCTAATCAAAACATAGGATAGTTTAAGATCAAAACTCAAATCTAAGCAACAAGGAACCAGTTCCAGAATGTTCACTAATAAGAGCATGACTCTAAGAATTTATTTTCTTAATTATGAAGCTGGTACAAAAACATTTCAATATGCACAACATCATTCACTAATATCCAAAATGTCCCTAGCAAGATCAACATAGATCAAGAAGTACATTCGCTAATCTGTCTCTTTAAGGATTTTCAATGCTCAATCCAACAATGTCAGGATTCAAAAGAGATACTCTGGGACTTGCATTTATATTTGTCACTATAATGAACAAACAATAGGTTTTTAATACACAAAACTTCAATACCTCTATTACTGGATTTACTACCTCAAAAATCGTCATCAACTTTCAATCCTTCATTTTCTACTGTGAGTCAAACATTATTTACGCATTACATTAGATCTTTAATGTTCAATTCACCAGGAAGGAGACTAAATGCCAAAGAAAACTCTCCAAGAATCAGATTCCAAATTAATACAATTTCAATAACAGGTTCAGAGTTGATACCTGATTAAATTTGGAAGGCAACTACAGATTTTGATCTCAATGCTCAACCATAGGGTCAATGGTTTTCATATATCAGTAGCAATTCCAAAATGTTATCCATCAAATTTTCAATGGGCAATAAACTCAGATGTGAAACAAATGATACAAATGTTGAATGCAAAGTTGTTGGAGGATTTACGGCATTCATTTTCAATACGCGATGATTTAGATAACAAAAGCAATTCTTCAATAGTGCTAATGCCCAGGAATTACAAAGGAAACAACCTTCCAAAAAAGTAAACCTAGTTCAGAGGTGTGACATGGTTGTCATCAAACACCCAACATGTTATGATGAGTAGATCATCCATATGCCTTTGTGGAATTTATTTGTTCATGGTTTCGTATGCAACCCCAAGTGTAAAGCGGTGCTTCAATGTTAGTATTCCTAACATTTATTTAATAAAGTTTGTACTTGTATAGACTTGACAATACAACATATGCTTTTAGTATTGCTTAACTGATGCTTAAATTTTCTTTACTATGTGTGATAGTTTTGCGGCTAATCTCATATAGTTACTCCTAAGCAATCATCTTATCAAGTTTCCATTTTAACAGCTGCCTTGCTATCCTCAAGGGACTCAGGTGAGTTATATATCTAGGTTATGTATCTATAATCTATAATCCCCAACCTTATACCTCTATGTATTGGAGTATATTCTGATGAGCCACTTACCTTTACAATTAATGAACCCCTAATCAAGTAGGGAAGACTTACAATCAATATTCAATCAGCATTAGCTCTTTAGGAAATTAGGTAATCCTTTTAATGCTATTTCCTAACAACATTATTTACTATGTAACCTACACATATCAGTTCAGTTACAACCAATTCAACTATGAATTTCAAATCCCAGATTACTATTTTAATAGGAACCACTATAGAACTTTTGACGACCATGAGTTTGACCAAGAAGACTTCTATACCTATTTCAAGTCTATTGAGCCAACCCGAATAGAGACAAAGCAATCGTCTTAGCTAGTTGTAAACATATTCGTACATCATCAAGGGAATAGCTAGATACCTGTGTACTTACATGCTTAGGTCTCACATTGAGCTGTCAAGGTATTGGGTCATCTTTGTTGTGAATTTTCGGGCCAATGTTCCCGCCTTCCCTGCACAACTCCAAGGTCAGTAAACATGTAGTTCCAAAATAAAACATGTAGGAGCGTTTTGAGCCCAATTAGGCCCAAGTGTTTCAACTCCGGCTCTGATACCATATGTCATGTACCCTTCATACCTCAAAGCGGTTATGTGTGAAGAGTGTAAAATTTGTACTTCATTGTTACTACAAAAGAGTCTATCCCGTTAGTGGCAGATTTTAAAAGTCATTTCAATGAAGCATGTTAAATAAAAAATGTCAACTACACATATTGTAAAATGATCCTTTGACAATTCGAAATTCATTCTCCTCTATAAAAATCCAAACATGCAAGTTGCACCCACCTTGTTGAGGTCGATGTTTATAACATAAACCAAGCAAGCTTGTTTTGCCTTCGAAAATACATATGATTTAGTAGACTTAAGACACACATTTACATAAGTCCTAAAGCTAAGGCAGAGTCTTTTATACATTAACATCTCTCTTTAGATCAGTTGTCCTCCAAGGCCTTACCTTGTAATATAACACCTCCCCATTTATGGTGCAAATACAAAACAACGTGACCTTGCGGTTGAAATGTTTGATCACAATAAGGAACCATTTATATCTACCACTTGAAAACCTACTTGTTGTGCCCTAGCTCAAAAGCCTTTACAAAACATTATTTCATCCAATAAAATCCTATTTTATTAGATGAAATGTTCAAATTTTTCAGTGCAAAATAAAGAAGAATTACAGCGACTGAAACAACGCCATTTTGTCAGCTACTGAATTGGGGAAATTCGTTGTTTTTAAAGAAACCTTTATAACTATAGAATATTTAACAAAATCGTCACTAATGAGATATTATTTGTTTTTGGGTTTGAAATTAAGGATAAAGATTAATGATTTCTATATCCTTCGTTTTATCCTAATCTAGAAATTAATCCAAAGCATGACCAATTGATTTTGTTGGTTTTGTTATATGACTATTGTTAGGGTTCAAATATTATCAATAGTTGGTTCATGGTGATTTTGGTCAAGACCTAGGGCCAGCGTAATCCAAAGGTGTCACAAACCATTTTTGGACATATCCTAAGTTTGCAAACCATCGTTGATTTTGATTGATTGTCATAAGGTAATACTTTAAGGTTCAGTTTCGAGTGCATGGTTTGTGATTACATTTTCTTGTTCGCCACCTTTCAAAGGTAGGTCGAATCTATGATAAGGGAGCATGTATTATGGTTATCGTTGGATTGATTTATGTTGCAGCCTATATCTTGATTCACTTATTGCGAAACCGGTATGCTATGATGACACGGGTACTTGAACTATCCATCGCGTTTAAGTATTGGTACGTATCCTCCGTCGTGGCTCCTTGTCATTAGAACACCTGGTCTGCGTACAACCAAGAGGCTCCCATCATTTAAGTCAAGATAAATTATGGTAATATCAGTCATCTAGGGTCTTCGACCATCATTTGTATCATCAATCGATTACCGCTCCGAGTGTTGATGTCTCCGTTCATGCCGAACCCACAGGGGTATAGCCTGTGTTCATGCATGGCTTATCCTGTTCATTATCTGGTGTTGCTGAGCCTTCATTCTAAGTGTTCATGGTCTGGTGTTTTGTCTCTCGCTGAGCTCTAGTACCTATTTTATGTGCGGTTACGCACCTGGACACAGCCAGTGATGGCACCTGTAGTAAGGGTTGAACCCTGTGAGATGACCCTGCTAAATTCGAACCCTGAACTCACAATAAAGGTTGAATATATAGGATGGATGTCATTCTTGAAGAAATTCTCTGAATCAAACCCTGAAGTTACTAGGGTTTTTGCTCTCTCCCTGGTAGATTTTCAAGCAGAAGTTGGGGATCTTCGGTTCCGGGTTGATGAAAGGTCAATAGCAGCTGCAACAGGTTTGTCCCTGACTGGTCAGAGATGGTTCAAGTACCAGAAAATGACTATAACTGAATGGCGGCAATTACTTAAAAACCCTGCTCAGGAAGTATCTTTTCGAACTGGAGTGGCCCGTAAGTATTTCAGGAAAGAATGGCATCCTGTCCTTGATTTGATTCATCGATACTTGACTTGTGAAGGCCGGTTATCGTCAGCGTATGTATATCACCTCCGTCTTATGTCTATTTTTATAGGGTTTCCATTGAATTTACCTTACTATCTTTTACATAGCCTATTCAAGATGTGTAATGCTATTAAGAAAGGCCCTAAACATGTCAGCCAAAGTCTCTTTCATCATGGTTTGGTTCGTATGTTGATTGATAATGAGCTGTTGAAGTCGGGTCAGTCCTGGGATGAATTTGTAGAGTCAAATGGTTTTTCCTCGTTTTGTCACTGCATGTTCGACAATCCTGATGATTGTAACAAGCACAGAGATCTAAGTTCAGTTTCAACCCCTCCTTCGCGCAAACCTCTGTCGAGCCCTCGCCATATGAGTCCTCAACCATACAAAGACTCCATGGGTAAACCAGTGAAAGGTGTTCGTACGCCTCTAGGTTCTAAGCATGTTAGCACAGCCTCTCCCCTGTCACCAACAACCCCACAAAATTATACATATAAGATTCGTGGTCGTGGGCAAGATAGACCAAGAGCTAAGTTGGCAGCTAGATTCACCAGAAGCATGGCGAAAGCTAACTCTGTCAAAACCCCTGTAGTTGACAAGCTTCAGGTGGAGACTGTGGTTTTGGATGATGAGGAATTGGATTTCCCTTCACCTAATAATAATAATGATGTTCACCTTGAAGCTGTTCCAAACCCTGTCGATGAGACTCTTCCCGTGATTGATGAGGACATCCCTGTGCTCGACAAAGAGGTGCGAGTGGATGCTGTTATTAATTCGTCGGTTAAAGAAAAATATGTGCACATGAATTCACCTTGTGTGTATTGTGTCGCAGACATGTCTCACCCATTGTTTATTAATCGCCTGTTGGATAAAATTCGTAGCATGGAGGATAGGGTAGGTGAAATGGCAGTGAATCAGGATTTGATAAAGGATGAAAATGCTATGTTAAAGGCAAAAGTTGATGAGAATGATCAACAGCTTCTCCGACTGAGAAATCATAAGAATAGGTTAATCAGGAGAGTTCTCAAGCTTTAGGATGAAAATGATAAGAATGATGAAAAAGTTCGTGAGCTTAACGCTTAGATTGCTCTCATGCAGTTCAGGGCTCCTTCACCAAGTCATTCTAGTGGGGTCAATATTCAAGTTTTTAATGCACCGGTTAATTTGTGATTATGCTAGATCTATTTGCCGTCGGGTTTTAGTTTTGAATTTTGATGATCTTTGTACAGGTATTTATGTATTTTATTTTATTTCATTCATTATTTATTATTTATTATTTCAATTTGTGTTTATGTTTTAATTTTATTACTTGATTTACTGCAGGTGATATGGTTGCTGTGTACGCCCAGGTTTTGAGGACTGTTTATTTTTGGATAAAATTCCTCATCAATCGGAATAGATCCATTTCCATATTTTCCAGGTCTTGTTTCGATTCTCATAGATCGAATCGTTATCTTTTCACGGTGTTTTACTTTTGTTGAAAAATGACATGCTACACTTGTCATTTTTGATGGATAATTAGTTGGATTCGATCTAGGTTATCTCAAATTTTTAGGGATGTTTATTTTTGAAAACATGTATTTAAGGATTGAAAGTTTGTGGGGATATGGTCGATAGTTGATGGAAAGGGCACCACAAGACTGGGTTGATTTGTTTGCAACTCGAGGCAGCTATCTGTCTGCAGCCACGACATTATTAAACCGGTGATATTATAAATATATGTCTGTAGTTTGCATACCTGGCACATATTTGTGATGTCTATTAGTCTTGTGATTTCTTTTTCTATTTTCATTTGTGTTTGTTGAAATTCTCTAAAGAATTCTACAGATATATAATTCTTATATGATTATCGATTTTCATGTTCTTGATTTATGCTAATATATCATGTTGTGTAACTGACAATCGATATTGTTGTCTATGTGAGATGTAAGCATTACTACATGATTTGTTAATGTTTAAACTCTTTTAAATATTATTAGAGTTATCTATGTAGTATTTCTATTAGCATGAGTCGATTGCATGGTTAAATTCTCTTATCGCTCGTGATCAGGATAGTAGGTAATTAGGGTTATATGTTATTTATTCTCTGCTGATTATATTGCCTAAAAAATCTATTTTTTTTTATGAATTACATTCAGATTATTTCTCTTGTAGTTACTGTACATGTGTATATATAATATAACATATCCCTGTAGGATATTAATATTTTCCACATTTACGTTTTATTCATGTATTTAGTGCTAACTGTTGAAAGTAGATTAAACCTAACAGTTCGTCATTCTTGTGATATATAACCTGACTCAATCCTTGTAATTATAAGTAGAGGTCTAACCCTAACAATCAGTAGAGTTAATTTTAACCATAAGTCTTGTAGACTTCCAGGCCAAGAGATCCTTTAAAGCTGTCGGGAACAACCATCCCAAACAGCTTGGAACCTGCACTAAGGATCCCGGTCTGGGTTGTCTCCCCCATTGCGGGCTTAGTCGAATACGCCCGTCAACAATGGCGCTAGAAGGAGGGCCAACGTAAGCCAATGGCTGATGAAAACATTCCTGTAAACAAATTTAATCATCCTACCACCCCTCAAATACAATCAACTGCACAACCACGCTCTCATTGTAGAGCACGAGTGAATGAAACCCCAGTGAGCGACTCTGTTTGTAATCTGATCTCTCAGTTCAACTCTCCTGGTATTCACTTACCTGAAGAAATCAACCAGTACGAGCAAGCCATAAATGAATCTCATAGGATTATAACTAGGCCTTATTCGAATCTCACCGGGTGCCAGCCCACTGAATTACCTCTTCCGCAGATTACACGTCCTCGTACTCGTCATCCTGAATCTGTTCTAGGAGAACAAGAACAACCTTTAGGTGCCCATCCCGATCCTCACATACAACAATATTTCACAGGCACCAACCAGCCTTCCTCTTCTTTAGGACCACCTGTTTAAGGAGGGACTGGACAACCACCATCACCGCCTCGATCACCTCCTCGTGTTTTACAAACACCACCTTCACTGTATCCAACTCCAAGAAACATGGCAGCTGCAAATCCCCCAAACCCTAATGCTAATATGCCATGGCTAGCTCAGGATGCAGTGGCCGTCCCTAGCATTCAACACCCTTTACCTATACATCCTGAGAAATTACTGCCTAAGTTCAACCCTGAGTTGAAAGAGCCAGCGGAAGATCATGTCAAGAATTTTATGTTGGCAGTTCGACTCTTGGATGTTGAACATGAAGATGTGGTCTGTCAGCTTTTCCCTTATACATTTGAGGGAAAAGCATCAACGTGGTATTTTTCACTTACAGCTGGTTCCATTACTAGCTGGAATGAATTTGATCTTGCATTTATAAACAAGTTTGGAGATGAAAAGACTCCTGCTATTTTAGTCTCAGAATTGTCTAGAATTTGCATGGAACCCAAAGAAAAGGTTAAAGATTTTAACCAGCGTTTTCTAACTTTGAGAAACAGGATTCCTGCTACCTCAAGGCCGACTGAGAATGTTACTATCGAATTTTACACTTCAGCCTTACCGGGAAAAATATCCATGTTTGTCAGGAAAAAGGCCAAACTTACCCTAGATAAAAACTTTGAAGAAGCAATTAAAGTCGAAAAGGATGCGAATGCCACAAAAGCAAATCCTGTAGTAGATAACGATTCAACATCTTCTTCTCGGAAGAAGGCTGACAGTCTTGCCAAAAGCTCTGACAAAAGGGGCCAAGATGCCTTAGATCTTGATAGTTTGCAAAGAGTCATTAAAAAACTGTCTAATGAAATCATAGATTTAAAAAAAGGTACTTCTGAAAATACCACAAACAAAGAACCACCTAAACAGTTTTTCAGAAAACCTTTTCAAAATTCAGCTGCGAAACAAAATCCACCCTTTGAATCCAACAGCGTTGAGGAACTTAACACCTTCCTCAAATCAATATTTTCAGATCTAGAAACATCTACCGAAAATGAAACTCAGTCTTTCGGACAGAGTTCTCAAGATAACCAAAAAACAGATGATGGCAATGACGATAAACCACCTCATGTCATCAGTCATTTCTGGGACACTTCAGAATTAACTGATGACGAAGATGTGGCTGTTTTCAATGTAAATCAGCATCAGTACAACACCAGAAGTAAAAAAGACCAGCCTTCAACTGAACCTGCTACAACTGTTACAGATAATAGTTTAGCTGTCCAAAACAAAGATCAGCCTGCAAACAGTAAATCTACACACTCCCTTGAGTTAGAATATCACTTGATTGAAGACTTAAAGAGGAGCAGAGCTAATATTTCTTCGTATGAACTCATAAAAATACCTGTGATTCGAGATAAAATGGTGCAAGGGGTCTACCCAAGTAAAACTGGTAGGAATTCCTCCAATCAAAATAGTTCTGTCAATAATAAAGTTAACTCACAAAAGTCTTCAGTCAACGCATCATCTATAGGCAAGAAATCTGATTCTTCAACTCCACCTTTTTTACTTTCGTTTGAAATATTTAATCGTAAAGTACATAACTGTATGATAGACTCAGGGGCATCCAAAAATGTAATTCTTTACTCTGTGTGTAAAAGGATTAATGCTGTCCCTCAGCCTTGTGATACTAGTATTGTACAGCTTGATCGTTCAAACGAAAAGGTAATAGGTAAACTGAAGGAGGTGTTGATAAGGTTAGCTTCCAATCCTCAAGTCCATTTTGTTATCGATATAATTGTTGCAGACATCCCAGAAGCGTATGGCTTATTCCTTAGCAGGGATTGGTCACAAAAACTTGATGGATATTTTGCGACATATTGGTCACACTTGTGGATACCTCATAAGGGTCATCCCAATAAGATCAGAATCGATTAAGAACGGTATATGAAGCATACCGTCACTGAAATTGATGACTCAAATGAACCAGTCTTGTTCATTGACACCATAATCGGTAACTACATGGCTGACTCATTTTTTGGGAGCTTGGAGGCTGAAATTTCAGAAATTGCAAATTCAAATCAGCAGTCTGAAATTTGTCATTTTACACAAGTCCTAGCTGAACTTCCAGTCCCATATACACCACCTTTAGATCTCAATGACGGTTTTTGGTCTCTTTACTTCGACGGTTCCAAGTCAAAAGAAGAAGCTAGTGCAGGATGCTTACTGATTGATCCTTACGGGATAAGGTACTTCATTGCTTGCAGATTAGAATTCGATTGCACCAATAACATCGCTGAATACGAAGCCCTCATTCAAGGGCTGAAGAAAGCGATTGACTTGGGAGCCAAAGCCTTGGTAGTCTTAGGAGATTCTGAGATTATTGTTCGACGGGTATGTAATACAATACACTGCATAGCTGGACACTTGAGAAATTATCAAGCTGAGGTATGGAATTTACTATTAGCATTTGAAGAATTTAACATAAGTTCCATCCCTCGTTATCTAAATTAGGAAGCTGATCTTTTAGCTAATGTTGCGTCAAGATTGATTCCATCTGAAGGAATCCTTACTCATGTTTTCTCGATTGAATTGCTGTTCAGACCTTCTATACTTGAAAACATAGCAAATTGGAGAGTCTTCAATGATGACCAGCAATTGATCGATTTTCTGACTCTTAAAGATACTTTCAAGGATGCAATTTTGGACGAGATGACTCACGATGAGGACCTACACAATTTTGTGGTAATCCATAAGCCTTGTTCAATTCAGGAATCTCTTGAGCAGGTTAGTGCTCTGCCCAGGTCAGTAATCAAACTTGAGAAATTCTATGACTTAAAGGATAAATTTAAGGCTGTAAGGAATTGTAAAACTAATAGCTCTATCATGCAATCTGACATTGTGAATCTAGGAACTGAGCAAAACCCTCAATGTGGAAAAAACAGCCTTCATTAATCTCTTCAAAGAGTTTAAAGACATATTTGCATGGACGTATGATGACCTAAAAACATTCGACCCTAATATCATGCAACATGTCATTCCTATGAAACCGGAGGCTAAGCCTTTTCAACAAAAATTGAGGAAAATGCACCCCAGCCTACAACCAGTTGTCAAGAAGGAGCTAAATAAACTCCTTTCCACCAGAATAATTTTCCCTGTTTGGCATGCACAGTGGGTAGCAAATCCTATACCCGTGAGGAAGAAAAATGGTGACATTAGGTTATGTGTCGACTTCCGAAACCTGAATAAGGTTTCTGATAAAGACAATTATCTTGTTCCTACAATGGAGAAAATCTTGCAACAGGTCTCCGGATCGGAAATGTTTTCACTACTAGATGGTTTTTCAGGGTACAACCAAGTGTTGGTATCCAAAGCTGACCAGTTGAAAACAACTTTTAGGACCCCTTGGGGAACATATGCGTGCAGGAAAATGCCATTTGGTCTCATAAATGCCGGAGCAACATTTCAGAGGGAAATGGACATCGCCTTCAGAGGTCTGATTGGTAAGTTTGTCGTTATTTATCTTGATGATGTTACCGTCTTTTCAAAAAATAGGACTGATCATTTAACTCATCTCAGGAGAGTCTTTGAGCGTTGCAGGAAGTATGGGATTTCTTTAAATCCTAATAAGTCTATCTTTTCAGTCATGGAAGGTAAGTTGCTGGGTTTTGTTGTTTCTAAACAAGGCATCAATATTGACCCAGAACGCACCCGTGCCATATCCCAGATTTCGATGCCCCACTCAAAGAAGTCCATGCAGTCATTTCTTGGAAAGATAAATTTTGTTTCTAGATTTATTCCTGGGTTTACAGAAATTGTTCGGCCGCTTCAGAAAATCATAAGAAAGGATGCTGAGTTTAAATGGAACACTGATGAGAAGCAATATTTTCATGACATTTTAAAAGATATTGCTGAAGCCCCCACTCTCACTAGCCCATATTTTTCCAAACCTTTCATTTTATATACGTTTGCTTCTGATTCTTCTTATGCTGCTGTTCTGACACAGAAAAACCAGGAAAATAATGAAGCTCCTATCGCTTTCACGAGTTCTGGTCTTAACGGTGCAGAATTAAACTACCCAGAAGTAGACAAGCAAGATTTCACTGTTTTCAAATCTGTTAAACATTTCAGGCCTTACTTACTGAAGTCCCACACCAAAGTCATCATACCGTATTCTGCAGTTAGAAATATCTTGGTACAGAAAGATCTTGGTGAAAAAAGAGCACATTGGGTCACAGCACTTCAGGAATACGACCTGGAAATAAAACCTTTAAAGATTGTCAGGGGACAAGGACTTTGCAAGCTAGCAGCTGGGTCTGTGGACAATTCTGATCCTGATCTGCACTTCTTTAGCGAACCTTCTTTATTTGAAAGGGAAGTTTTTTCGGTCTCCACTCCTCCTGATTCTTGGTATGACGATATTAAGTTCTTCTTATTGCATGGGACCGCCCCTGAACATTTAGAGCCACGTCATAAGAGGGCTTTAAGACTGAAATCTACACCTTATCAGCTTATTGATAATATTTTGTTTAGAAAGAATTTTGAAGGGTTTCTCCTTCGTTGTTTAGAAGGACATGAGGCTGATAATGTGTTATCTCAACTACATGTAGGACTAGCTGGAGGACACTTCAGCGGAGAAACTACTGCTCATAAGATGCTTAAAGCTGGGTACTACTGGCCCACATTGTTCAAAGACACATATTCTTTCGCCAGGAAGTGCCAAGAATGTCAGAGAGCAGGAGGTAGGCTAAAGAAGGTAGCATTACCCCTCCAGCCGGTTATCCTCGGAGTCCCATTTCAGCAATGGGGTCTGGATATTGTTGGCCCAATCACACCAGCCTATTCACAACAACATAAATACATTCTAACAGCCACAGACTACTTCACTAGATGGGTTGAAGCCATCCCTTTGAGGGTAGTCAATTCCGAACAGGTGATATCTTTCCTCGATTATTTTATTATTACCAGATTCGGTGTTCCAGAGTCTTTAATATTTGACAATGCAACTTATTTTTCCTCTGCAAAATTAACTGAGTATGCATTGGATAGGGGTATAAAGTTGAAATATTCAGCTAATTACTACCCGCAGGGTAATGGGTTAGCAGAATCCTCTAATAAAAATCTGATCAAGATCTGAAACGTACTGTGGCCAACCATCATAGGAATTGGCATACTGCTTTGTCAAATGCTTTGTGGGCTGACAGGGTAACTCCCAAAGCTGCTATAGGAAACTCTCCCTTTTTCCTGGTGTATGGCAAAGAAGCCATCTTACCCCCTCATTTGTTCTTACCCTCCTTACAGCTCGCCCAGTCAGTACAGGAGGTACCATGTTCTGCCATGGAGCATCAAATTAACACCTTGCAGAAACTAGAAGAAGATAGGGAGTTGGCTAGAAAAAAATTTGAGAAACACCAGCAGACTGTGAAGCGTTGGTTTGACCTCAGGAAGTCAGTCAGTCAGGATTTGGAAGTAGGTGACTTAGTCTTGAAATGGGACAAGGAACACAAAGATAAAGGAAAACACACAAAGTTCCAATGCCTGTGGCTAGGGCCATTTATTATTACAGAAAAACTTGGTCCTAGTACTTTCAGGTTACAAACATTCGAAGGTGACGTTGACAACCTTCCAGTAAATGGTCATCTAATCAAGAGATACTTTTGTTGATCCTCCTCAAGGGATCATCTTGTATATACCTGTGTGGTGTGTTTGCTTGATGCATTTTATTTCATTGTCCTTTTGATTGATTTGCTGTTTTGTTTATGTGTTTTGAACCGGTAAATTCATCAAACCTTGAACTGATGGCTCATTTTTAAGTTCTGTCATTTATCTGTAAGTTATGCACAAAAGACATTATTATCCTGGAAAATGTCATTCTGTTTTGGCTTCTCGAACAGAGAATGGTGTTTTCATTGTTCTAGATCCTACCAGAAAAAGCTCAAACCATGTTAAAATTAATTAAGTATATCGGTCTCTGCAAAGATTTTCCCAATGGGATTGGGACAGTACTTGGTAAAGTTATCTATTTAAATCTTTTACGCCATCCCTTCTCGTAAAGAGGATCAGATTCGCCTCCCTATCTGCTAAGATAATCTCATTTGAGATTAATAATAATTACGTTATGGATAAGGAGGGACTTGAACATATGCAAAAATCTGAAGGACAGAAAGTCTCATCATGAGCTGATCTGCTCAGGATCATAAGTTTGCTTCCAGTGACATTGTCGTCTCCGGTCACCAAGCCTAGGCAATGACCCTTGGATGGAAAAAATCTAAGGGGTGAAAGGTCTCATCACGAGCCGGTTCATTTTACTGTAATGCAGACTGGTGACTGACATGGTTACTATCTGGTTACCAAGCCTGAACCATGCCCTTCATGAGGAATAAATTAAAAGAAAATAGTTCTCCCGACGAGAATTGTACATATATAACTAGCAAATAGGATACTAGTGTTCTGAGGGTTTAGAAGCAACCCTGTCGAGGCTATGAACGCCTACTGGCAGCAGGGCCATGATGGTGGTATTGAGATTTTATCCTTAAAAGTGAGCCATTTACTGTCTTACTTTTTGAGGACTAATTTCTGTTTGAGATCTAATGTTATTAAACAAATCGCTGAAACTGCAATTTTCTGGTAAGTTTTAGAATTATGAAATACTTGAATTTTTTTGAGATGTTAAAACAGTGATCTTTCTATAATGGCTTGTATTAAGGATTTAATTTCTCCATGTGCATGATTTCAGGTTAAGAAGCAGAGATAACTGTTCCGCCCAGCTTGATGCCATCTGTTGTGCCCTAGCTCAACAGCCTTTACAAAACATTATTTCATCCAATAAAATCCTATTTTATTAGATGAAATGTTCGAATTTCTTAGTGCAAAATAAAGAAGAATTACGGCTACTGAAACAACGCCATTTTGTCAGCTACTGAATTGGGGAAATTCGTTGCTTTTAAAGCAACATTTATAACTATAGAATATTTAACAAAATCATCACTAATGAGTTATTATTTGTTTTTGGGTTTGAAATTAAGGATAAAGATTAATGATTTCTATATCCTTCGTTTTATCCTAATCTAGAAATTAATCCAAAGCATGATCAATTGATTTTGTTGGTTTTGTTATATGACTATTGTTAGGGTTCAAATATTATCAATAGTTGGTTCATGGTGATTTTGGTCAAGACCTAGGGCCAGCGTAAGCCAAAGGTGTCACAAACCATTTTTTGACATATCCTAAGTTTGCAAACCATCGTTGATTTTGATTGATTGTCATAAGGTAATACTTTAAGGTTCAGTTTCGAGTGCATGGTTTGTGATTACATTTTACTGTTCGCCACCTTTCAAAGGTAGGTCGAATCTATGATAAGGGAGCATGTATTATGGTTATCGTTGGATTGATTTATGTCGCAGCCTATATCTTGATTCACTTATTGCGAAACCGGTATGCTATGATGAAACTGGTACTTGAACTGTCCATCGCTTTTAAGTATTGGTACGTATCCTCCATCGTGGCTCCTTGTCATTAGAACACCTAGTCTACGTACAGCCAAGAGGCTCCCATCATTTAAGTCAGGATAAATTATGGTAATATCAGCCATCTAGGGTCTTCAACCGTCATTTTTATCATCAATCGATTACCGCTCCGAGTGTTGATGTCTCCGTTCATGCCGAACCCGCAGGGGTATAGCCTGCGTTCATGCATGGCTTATCCTGTTCATTATCTAGTGTTGCCGAGCCTTCATTCTAAGTGCTCACAGACTGGTGTTTTGTCTCTCACCAAGCTCTGGTACCTATTTTACGTGCGGTTACGCACCTGGACACAGCCAGTGATGGCACCTGTAGTAAGGGTTGAACCCTGTGAGATGACCCTGCTAAATTCGAACCCTGAACTCACAGTAAAGGTTGAAGATATAGGATGGATGCCGTTCTTGAAGAAATTCTCTGACTCAAACCCTAAAGTTACTAGGGTTTTTGCTCTCTCCCTGGTAGATTTTCAAGCAGAAGTTGGGGATCTTCGGTTCCGAGTTGATGAAAGGTTAATAGAAGCTGCAACAGGTTTGTCCCTGACTGGTCAGAGATGGTTCAAGTACCAGAAAATGACTATAACTGAATGGTGGAAATTACTTAAAAACCCTGCTCAGGAAGTCTCTTTTCGAACTGGAGTGGCCCGTAAGTATTTCAGGAAAGAATGGCGTCCTCTCGCGTCCTGTCCTTGATTTGATTCATCGATACTTGACCTGCGAAGGCCGGTTATCATCAGCGTATGTATATCACCTCCGGCTTATGTATGTTTTTATAGGGTTTCCATTGAATTTACCTTACTATCTTTTACATAGCTTGTTCAAGATGTGTAATGCTATTAAGAAATGCCCTAAACATGTCAGCCACAGTCTCTTTCATCATGGTTTGGTTCGTATGTTGATTGATAATGAGCTGTTGAAGTCGGGTCGGTCCTGGGATGAATTTGTAGAGTCAAATGGTTTTTCCTCATTTTTGTCACTGCATGTTCGACAATCCTGATGATTGTAACAACCATAGAGATTCGAGTTCAGTTTCAGCCCCTCCTCCGCGCAAACCTCTGTCAAGCCCTCGCCATATGAGTCCTCAACCCTGCAAAGACTCCATGGATAAACCAGTGAAAGGTGTTCGTACGCCTCTAGGTTCTAACGGTGTTAGGACAGCCTCATCCCTGTCACCAACAGCCCCACAAAATGATACAGATAATATTCATGGTCGTGGGTAAGATAGACCAAGAGCTAAGTTGGTGGCTAGATTCACTAGAAGCATGGCGAAAGCTAACTCTGTGAAAACCCCTGTAGTTGACAAGCTTCAGGTGGAGATTGTGGTTTTGGATGATGAGGAATTGGATTTCCTTTCACCTGATAATAATAATGATGTTCGCCCTGAAGCTGTTCCAAACCCTGTCGACAAGACTCCTCCCGTGATTGATGAGGACATCCCTGTGCTCGACAAAGAGGTGCGAGTGGATGCTGTTATTAATTCTTCGGTTAAAGAAAAGTCTGTGCACACGAATTCACCTGGTGTGTATTGTGTCGCAGACATGTCTCACCCGTTGTTTATTAATCGCCTGTTGGATAAAATTCATAGCATGGAGGATAGGGTAGGTGAAATAGCAGTGAATCAGGATTTGATAAAGGTTGAAAATGCTATGTTAAAGGTGAAAGTTGATGAGAATGATCAACAGCTTCTCTGACTGAGAAATCATAAGAATAGGTTAATCAGGAGAGTTCTCAAGCTTCAGGATGAAAATGATAAGAATGATGAAAAAGTTCGTGAGCTTAATGCTCAGATTGCTCTCATGCAGTTCAGGGCTCCTTTGCCGAGTCATTCTAGTGGGGTCAATATTCAAGTTTTTAATGCGCCGGTTAATTTGTGATTATGCTGGATCTATTTGCTACCGGGTTTTAGTTTTGAATTTTGATGATATTTGTACAGGTATTTATGTATTTTATTTTATTTCATTCATTATTTATTATTTATTATTTCAATTTGTGTTTATGTTTTAATTTTATTACTTGATTTACTGCAGGTGATATGGTTGCTGTGTACGCCCAGGTTTTGAGGACTGTTTATTTTTGGATAAAATTCCTCATCAATCGGAACAGATCCATTTCCAGATTTTCCAGGTCTTGTTTCGATTCTCATCGATCGAATCGTTATCTTTTCACGGTGTTTTACTTTTGTTGAAAAATGACATGCTACACTTGTCATTTTTGATGGATAATTAGTTGGATTCGATCTAGGTTATCTCAAACTTTTAGGGATGTTTATTTTTGAAAACATGTATTTAAGGATTGAAAGTTTATGGGGGTATGGTCTATAATTGATGGAAAGGGCACCACAAGACTAGGTTGATTTGTTTGCGACTCGAGGTAGCTATCTGTCTGCATCCACGACATTATTAAACTGGTGATATTATAAATATATGTCTGTAGTTTGCATACCTGGCACATATTTGTGATGTCTATTAGTCTTGTGATTTCTTTTTCTATTTTCATTTGTGTTTGTTGAAATTCTCTAAAGAATTCTACAGATATATAATTCTTACATGATTATCGATTTTCATGTTCTTGATTTATGCTAATATATCATGTTGTGTAACTGACAATTGATATTGTTGTTTATGTGAGATGTAAGCATTACTGCATGATTTGTTAATGTTTAAACTCTTTTAAATATCATCAAAGTTATCTATGCAGTATTTCTATTAGCATGAGTCGATTGCATGGTTAAATGCTCTTATCGCTCCTGATCAGGATAGTAGGTAATTAGGGTTATATGTTATTTATTCTCTGCTGATTATATTGCCTGAAAAATCTTTTTTTTTTATGAATTACATTCAGATTATTTCTCTTGTAGTTACTATACATGTGTATATATAATATAACATATCCCTCTAGGATATTAATCTTTTCCACGTTTATGTTTTATTCATGTATTTAGTGCTAACTGTTGAAAGTAGATTAAACCTAACAGTTCGTCATTCTTGTGATATATAACCTGAATCAATCCTTGTAATTATAAGTAGAGGTCTAACCCTAACAATCAGTAGCGTTAATTTTAACCATAAGTCTTGTAGACTCCCAAGCCAGCAGAGCCTTTAAACCTGTCGAGAACAACCATCCCAAACAGCTTGGAACTTGCACTAAGGATCCCGGTCTAGGTTTTCTCCCCCGTTGCGGGCTTAGTCGAATATGCCCGTCAACACTACTTTAGATACTTTAATCATAATTCAGCATAATGGTCTTGTGACTAGTAAATGGGACCCACTCATTTCGATCATTGATCTTTACCTGAGGTTTCTACTATCATCACCTTCAGCAAAAAGAGGTTTTGTTTAAACTTTAAGGACTAACCATTTACGAACACCAATAAAACATAAGAGACAATATTCCTCCTCAAAGCAAATCATTATTGTAGCAAACAAGTAAATCCTCAAATGCATATAGCGTGAAAATTGTCTGTCTGTAGAATGGTAACACAGTTTAATGCTTACATGGCATTACATTTTCATGTATCTAAATCAGAGCTTAAAACCCTACATAGGCAAAGAGGGTGTATTTTAAGTCTAGTGCTTCCCTTCATCTTTCATGCATATCCATCATTCAATCATTTAAAAACATTATTTAAAGAGAGCTTATACATATTAGTACCCATAAAATCACTGTATGAGAAAGCGGAAATATAAAATAAACAGACACACACATAGGGAGACACCAAAAGTACGTGGTTCACCCCAAACTCAGGGTTACGTCCACCAATCTGTTGCATCATGTAAATTATTTTCAAAAAGCTGGTTACAATCGAGGACAACTCTATTGCCTGCACATCTTTGGTTTACATTGCAAGAACTCCTCACAGAGTATTCCTTTATCCTTACCACTGGGTTTAATGAACATTTTTTTCCAAAACATAAAGATACATCACAGTCTTTATATCTATGTTCAAAATATCAGGACAATCACAGTCCTTTATCATTAAGACAAAACACAATCTTTCTATATCTATGATGAATATCATTAAATATCTATGTTCATTATCAGTAAGATTAATCACATTCTATTTTTATCCTCATTAAGACAAAACGCAGCCTCTATGATCAGTATCAGCAAGGCAATTTCCCGTCTATGTTTATTCTCAATAAGACAAATCACAGCCTCATATCTACGATCATTATGAGCAAGGCAAAAATGCAGTCTATGTTTATTCTACTTAAGATAATTCCCAATATACGATTACTCTTATTAAGATATATTAACAGCAATACCAATCGCCTTCTATGTTCATTCTCATTAAGATGAGTCGTGGCCTCATACCTATGATTAGTAACAGCAATACCAATAGCCGTCTATATTTATTATCATTAAAATAAATCGCAATCTCATACCTATGATTATTAACAGCAATACCAATCGCCGTCCATGTTTTATTCCCATTAAGATGAGTCGCAGCCACATACCTATGATTAATAACAGCAATACCAATAGTCATCTATATCTATTATCATTAAAATAAATCGTAGTCTCATACCTATGATTATTAACAACAAACAAATTGAAGTCTTGTTTATTCTTCTTAAGACAATTCCCAGTCTAAGTTTACTCTCCTTAAGACATATTAACAGCCACACCAATAGCCGTCCATTTTTTATTCCCATTAAGATGAGTCGCAGCCACATACCTATGATTAATAACAGTAATACCAATAGCCGTCTATGTCTATTATCATTAAAATAAATCGCAATCTCATACCTATGACTATTAACAGCAATACCAATCGCCGTCCATGTTTATCATCATTAAAATATATATATATGTTTATCACCAGCAAGACAAATCACATTTTTGAGCCTGCTTGAACCTATGTTCAAATCAACAAGACAACACAGGTACCTTTTATCTTTCAGCGCAGAGACTAAGAATACAGGAAATGGAATCAGTCTTCCTTTCCCCAGCCAATTTTCCGCCATTATGTTATGTTTAATGTAAGGATCGCCGATTTAGAAAAAGGAAAAACACATACCTTTCGTTTTAAGAATAGAACTAGTATTCTTCCCTCACTCTCAATGTATCGTCCCTGCGATGAGGGTTCGCCGCTCCTAGCCAATCCTTCCTTTAAATATATCTAGCATACAGACTTCACGAACAGATTTCGTTCTTCCTTGTCAAGTCAGAGAGTCCCTCTCCCTTAATTCTCACGGTAATCCCTCAACAAGCTGCAGAATAACGCCTAAGAGGAGTTCTCCTCTCCCTCCTCCGTATCTCTCAGAGGTTCTTCTCCATAAAGGAGCATAAATCATTTTCCCCAAAAGAAAACAGCCAGCAGAGTACTTTCCTCATGAATAATGGAGAGATTTGCCCCCCTTCACCTCGTGTCTCCTGGCTTAAAAAAAAACAGCCTCAAAGAAAGCGACTATCCTGCATGTTGCACAGAGTTCCCTCGAATTTAGGCAGTAATGCTGCCGTTACCTTTTAATGAGGTCGGCCCTTTCGAAAGATTTCATAATCCCAAGACCACAGGAAGCATGCAGCCGCATAAAATGCCAGAATGCCGAAACTATTGGAAATGAATTGAATACCCATGCCGTAGCAGTGCACTCAATTCATCTCTCATAGAGCAGAGAAAATCAATTTTCTCTCATATGGCTGAGCAGAGCAATTAATGTTGCTGCTCACATGCCAAACAAATGCAAAATGCTGCAAAGCTTGCTATTATGGGTGTAATAGACATTAACGTTGTAGTTATTTAGCTGGGTTTTCTCCTTAATTTCGCTATTGAGTAATTAACGACAGGCATTCATTTTTCTTGTTTACCAAAGACCTTTTTTTTGTCAGTTCTAAATTCACAATTAATTCTTCAGCACCATTATGAAACGCGCTATAATGGCGTACAAGAATTTTGCTTATTATACCTACCCACATAGGCGTTTCCCATCAGCTTTTAATAAGCAGGTATATAAAAGAAATCATATGCTAAACATATGTGCGACCAGCACAGCGTGAGTCTAATTGCATTAGCCTAAGTCTTAAAGCATGGTATATCACCATTTTTAGGCAAAGTATGCTCATATAGATATAATATACATGCATAACATAATGTTGTATATTCTTTATATATACTTATATATATGAAGATCGTTTCTTTACTTATAATTCTCACATATATAGATAGATATAATACGCATGCATAACATAATGCTGTATATCCTTCATATGCCCTTGTACCTGAAGTTGATTAAGTCGCTTGGCAGTTTTCCCTTTCTTTTTTTTTTCTTTTCATTAAACTTTATAACTAATCGGCCTTTTTGTGTCGAAGTCAAAAAAGGAGGTAAACCTCCTCCTTCACAGCTCAAACTTCCTTCTAGCTAAGGGCTAGGCTAGGGTAGTTTAATTTGGGCTAATTACGGCAATAAATAGGAGATCCCTAAGCTTACTCCTTTTCCTTCATGGGCTCAATTTTCCCATCATTAAGCTGCAAACAGACCCTAAGCCTACAACTTGGATTTTCGACTATATTGATTTTATCATTTTTCTTTTGGCGGGGCCTTGGCCTTGAGCTCCTCACCAGAAGAATGAGTGCATGTTAAATTCAGAAACCCTAATTTCTTGGGGTGTATAAGAGGGACATTACACTAATGGTACCAACACATCCACTATGAGGATAAGGATTGCGAAATCATTTATGTTGTTTTGAATCATTATTTTTTCCCATGGACAAACAAAAGCATCTTTTAGGGCCTAAGGCCAAGGTGTCATCTCTCGACTATGTTGAGGCTCCATGATGTATACATTGTGCTCGAGAACGGCTAAGGGTAACTCCCACAACTATGTCTAGGATATGCTCATGAGGTCATGTATGGTGGATCAAATTTCATTCTTAAAACTATATTCTAAGAAGTTTTCTTTATGGTACAAGGCCTAGGTTTCCTACCTTAACAATTTCCAAGACCCATGGATTCATATCTACTATCCAAAACCTTCTAATGACAACCATGTCACCACTCGAAGGAAAGGGTAACTTCAAGAGGTCATGGCTGGTCATTTGAGTTTTTTTTCATGTTCATGGATTCCTAGAAGTTTTTTTAAGAGTACAATCCCAATGTTTACTCCCCCAACAATGTCGAAGGCCACACGACCCATACCTAGTGCTTGTAAGTCATGTGAGGTGATTCGAGGTATCATTTTAGACCTTGGATGGATATAATATTCCTTTATGGACTAAGTCTTGGGTTTACTTCGTCAACCATGTGTAAGGCCTTGAGAACCATGTCTACTATTTAAAACCTCTCGATGGAGTGACTATCCCCAGTTTTTTGGTAGCGATACCATCAATAAGTCCTCTGTGGTAGTTTGAAGTGTATTTATTGACCTTCAATGACTAAGGGATTCATTTAGGGCCAAAGGATTGGGTTTCCTCCCATTTCCATGCATATGGCCCCGAGACCCATAACTACTGTAAACAAAATCACCAATCAATCACATATCCCTAATCTAAGGCCAAAGACCCCCTAGAGAGGTCATGTATGGTGGCTTGATGCATTGTTCTTTCCTCTAGATCCCCAGAAGCTTCCTTTAGTGTCTACGACCTAGGTTTCCGGATCGCTCAACCATGTCAAAGGTCTCTAAACCCATCATTAGTGATTAAAACAACCTAATGGTATCAATGCCCACACACAAAGCTAAGAATGGCCTCAAGAGGTAACATATGGTGGTTTAAGGTGTTATTGGTGGTCCTAGATGCCTATAAGCTTCATTTAGGGCCTAAAGTAGAGGTTTCATTCCTTGACAGTGTCTAAAACCCCAGGGCCCTCCCTCCCACTTATATTTATTCCCCTCCCACCAATCCCTTCCCTTTATATTTGTCCTCCCTCCATACCCCCCTCATATCTCTCCCATACCCATACCTCCCTTCCCCTTATATTTATCCTCCCTTCATCCCCCCCATATATGTTCCCTACCCATCCCTCCCTCCCATGATTCCCTCTACACCTTCCTCTACCTCATTTGACTCACCCCACCCCTCTTAATCAATGTAATGTTGGGCCATGAGCCATCCCATAGATCATCTGGATGGAATATTGGGAGTCTAAATGGTATTATAATGGGATAAGGGTGCCTTCATAGGTTTTTGGATAGGAGGGATGGGTCTCTAGACGTTGACTATAGTCATGGAAGAGTAGAAAATAAGTCCCTAAATCAACATACATGCCTTATAGATGGAATATTTGGCCTTTAGTGGGATATGGGTGTCATTATGAGGTTTTATGCACTAAGGATGGGTCTTAGGGTCTTAACCATGGTAATGGGACAATAGTGTAACAGAAAAAAGTCTTAAACCACTACACATGCCCTTCAAAGGGGATATTTATCCTTAATATGGGATATATGTGCCATTAGTCTATTTTATGCATTGAAGATTGTTTAGGTGGCGTTGACCATGGTCATATAGGAAGCATTATGAATATCTCTAGAGAAGAGATAGTTCTATAGACACTACCATGGTCCAAGGATAGGCCTGGAGGTCTTAACCATTGGTATGGGGTCCATTATAAGGCTATCAAGTTTAATATTTGATATGTGATATATCGCATATTAGATTTAGTGATCACGTAATACAAACTGCCCATTAAGTAAAAACCAGTGTATCCATATCGCATATGCGATATTTGTTATATAAAAAATGTTGGGTTGCATGCTGTGGGCTAGGTTAACTGTAGAAAAAGACATAATTCTTCTGAATCCATGCACAAAGAACTGTTCAACCTGGAATTTAATCATTTCTTACACAAATCCATAGGTTTTGTACAAGTTTTAGTGGATTTCAATGGGAAATGTACGTAATAGAGGTTGAAAGTCAGCAAGGAAGGTGCTTACACCGGAAGAAGCTAAAAAATAATAAATAAAAAAGAGGGAAGATTCAAGAAATCATCGGCATTCATTAGATGAGAAAATAGTTCTCGTTCCCCCTCAATAGATACCTGACGTAGTTCCTAAGGAAGATAATGCAACATTAAAGGAAGATGGTTATAGGGGAGATAATATTATTGATCCATTATTAAACGGACAATCTTGTGAAGAGTCCAATAATTATGTTACTCCCAATGCAAATGTGACTCCGCAACAACCATGCTAGGTGGTTCAATCTCCTAATCGAAGTTGTCAGCCTGTAGTGGATGTAAACATCACTCCAACATTTCAAATGGCAAGTAATCTCGCATCAAAATGAAAAAGAACTCCTAAATGCATACAAGTGGATGAGAGTGAATTGACTTCCATGGAAGATAAGGTGGCTAAATGTACAATCCTTCATCATTGTTCTCAAATAATGAAACAATATTTTGATAACAAATCCGAATTTGGTAAATGCCAGTTGTTTTTAGCTTTGATTAAATCTAGAAATATGGCAACTGTTAGAATAAATTTAGGCATAAGAACATTGAAGAATATCAAATCAAGTAATCACATTGTTAAATTTCTTGTTGTTGCATTCACATCGATTGGTAAAAAAATCATTCACGGGACTGTAATGTGGCTCACCGCGTATTGACTGAATCAATTGTATGTAGATCCACAAGACAACGCCGTTTACTTAAATGGACATAAAAAATTGTGCCTTTACATCCAAAGATAGTTAAAAAATATTCAGTAAGAAGAGACAGCCTTGATGTAGAGGGACAAATGGAAACATTGTGGGCATTTAGCGGTAGGTTTCCCCGCAAAGACATGAAGTTAGTCAAAGCAGTGAAGGGACTAGTGAACATGTTTTGGCACGATTACACTAGGCCTTCTTCTAACACAAAGGATGTGTTAAAACACTATAGGGGTTCTATGAACAATGAACCTCAGGTTAAACATTATATTGACATGACACAAACTCAATTGTTCGAGATGTTTAAAGTTTACCATGCAGAGCTAAGAATCAGGAAAATATATTTTGAAAAATGCAAGCCTTGGTATGTTAGAATCAATACCACCAGGAACACTTGTTGTTGTATATACCACATAGATTTTAATCTATATTATCATACATTTTCACATATATGTCGTTTTTTGCATCCTAACCATGTGCAGGAATGCTCAAGTATAGTACCACCAATGTCATCCAGAGATTTCATCCATAACATTATGTGTCTGAGGCAAGATGGGCAGACACTTTACTTAAAAAAATGTGTAGAGGGTTCTTGCAACATTTGTGGAGGGATATCGTTATGGTTTGATTGCATCCATGAGAGTGAAGATCAAGCATCCAGGAATGCAATTGTCAATAAGCAAAACTATCAGTAAAAAACATATCAGCTACATGATGCAAAGAAAGTAGGAAGAATAAATTGGTGAATTCAAAGGTGACTTCATGTACATTAAGTTGGTGACTACATGTTCATATTTCTATGTTGTGTTTTAACACTATTTATTTTTTACACCAGATGCAAATATGTGATTGTATTTCATAGTTTCGTGGAAATATACAACAGTACATTCAACATGTCGATATGGCACGGTGGCAAGATGAGAAATTTAGAATATGTCGGGGCACCTTCCCTCTTGGAACAATATTATGAGTGGTTGAATTTGCATAAAATTACACCCTACAACCACAAAATGAAATACAAAGTCAATACTATCACTCAGAGCAGGTGAGCATAATGGTCCATATCACATATCGACATGGGCCAGATATCAATGAAGAGAAACATGTGATACTGAAAGAAAGTCACTTCTACATAAGTGACGACCAGACCCATGCCATCCATTATGTGCAACACGGATTTAAATTATTCTATGATCATGTGATGGCTATGGATATACCATTTTATCATCATTTCATTTGGTGAGATGGTTGTGCTGGACAGTTCAAGAATGCACGTTTATTTCAATAGTTGTGTTTGTTGCACATAAAATACAAGGTGCCACTTATATGGAACTACTTTGAAACTGGTCATGGAAAAGGAGAGCACAATGGTGCTAGTGCATGCATAAAAACTGGCCTTCAAAGGGAAGAGATGAAGTTTATAGGTGCTCTCCTTCAAGACGCTACATCTATAGTGAAATGGTGTGCATCTATCATGGGAGAATAAGCGACAAGGAAAGACCTAGTGTGGAGAATATTCTAGGAGGTGACCAATGTGGACCAATCCCAAACACATCGAGTGAACAAAGTGCATGGAACTCGACAATTTTATTCAATTAGAATCTCAAACAACTCGTCCCTACAAATTTGGACAAGATTGAATGCTTTCTTTTGCAATTCTTGTAGCATCGATGAATGGGATGATTGCGAGTATATAGATACAGTTGATACATGGGATCGAGTGACACTTGACACTGATTTCAAGGGGGTTAATGAAATAGACCATTTGGAAGATGATCAGACACACATTTCTATAAACTATGAACACATATCGGATCTTATACAGGCATGTACAAAAAAAGAATATTAGTAGTACCTAAATTAGAAATTTAATTTATGTATTGTTAAGTCAACAGATTTCCTTTCACACATTAGATATATGCAATGGTTTCCAGAAAAAATTAATGAATGGGATTCTGACTATTGGTTGGCACATTGCTTAGAGGGGAAAAAACCATTGTCGAACCTATTACAGATGATGAAAATATTGAATTCCCAACTGGATCGATGGTTATAAGAGGGGAGTACTTGACACTAGAAGCACAACAGAAAAGGAAGGGTGGGTATGTATATCAGGATTATAGACCATGATCTATTGTATACCACTTCACCAACCTAGTAGTTGGTATAAACATCAAGCTATGCACACTTTCGATTGAAATTAGGTCACATGTACGATATTTTATACCTCATATGAGCATGAAATATTGATGGACACTATTGGCAGTAGAGATGATCCAGATGGCCTACTTGACTGAGTGCATTGTCAGGTGTTATTGAATTGTCTACTGTTGCTAGATTGTCAGGCGCGTTATTTAACCTTTAAAGTGCATGCTGAAGCAAAATTTCAATTATTTAGCCTTAGGTTATTCCCAATGTAATAAACATGTGATTGACGGATACCATTCATAGACATAATATTATTCAGAGGATACTGGACACTATAAACATGATTGTACAAGCTCAAGTGAGTTATCTATAAATCATGTTTGCACATTTTCATTGGGTTCTCTTTATTTCATTATGAGAGTACTCATGTTTAGCATTTCATGTGCCTAGGATACCAAAACCATATATGGCACAGTGGAGGCACCAAGAACAACCTGGTGTCTTTAGACACCAACAAATAGAAATCAGAAAATAACATGGTCTCGAGTTGTTGAAATTTACTTTTATTATATTTTTTATATTAAAGTACATTTAATAACATTGCTCGGTCAACTCTTGCAACTATAGATTTGGTGGGTCAACGCATGAAAACCCTCAACTGTGGTTGTGTTGGTAGGGTTCCCATATCATCCTTTCCCATATAGACTTGGAGGAGCCAATGACATGAAATTTTGCTGCTTCGTTTGTTTTTTCTCTCTCGGATCGAAAGTCACCAAGTGTACCTAAACGACATTTTTATGTATCTTTTGACTAGACATAGCTCAGAAACCGAAGTTTGGATCGAAGAACCATCGACTCTATTGGTCTCCTAGCATGTGATTACCTCTAGGTGGCCCTCTCCCTCATGTTTTCAAGGTCAAGTGACTTCATTATGCTTTGATTTCGTAAACTAGGGTTTTGCTATGTTTCCTTCAATGCAATTCTATCATTGGTGGGTCAACTCTGCAAAACCCTCGACCATTCCTATGTTAGTAGGGTTCCCATATCGAACTTGCCCATACAGACTTCTAGGAGCCAATGACATGCAATTTTGTTTCTTCGTTTGTTTTTCGATCCCAGACCGAAAGTCACAAAGTGTCCATGAACGACATTGGTGGGTCAACTCTGCAAAACCAGAGGTCGAATCAAAAAACTGTCGACTTCGTTGGTTTCATGCTATGCAATTACCTCTAGGTGGCCCTCATGTTTTCAAGGCCCAATGACTTCATTGTGCTTTGATTTTCATAAACTAGGGTTTTTCTCAGTTTCCTTCAATGCAACTCTATCATTGGTGGGTCAACTCTGCAAAACCCTTGATCATGCCTATGTTGGTAGGGTTCACAGGCTATATTATTCTTGTATTAAAGTATAAGTCAACATCCTACATAATAAAACTAGGGTTCACAAATTGAGACATGTAACTACAAACTAGGGTTTTATGACCTCTTTATGTTTGAGAATCAAATTAGATTGGTTAGTATCATTTAAGTAGAAACCAAAAGGCCATATACCCAGTCTATTCACATACATGAAACAAAATGAATAGGGTTACATGGATCACAAGTGGAAGTTCACACATGTACACATATACATGAATAACAAGCAAAATGGACTAAGGTTTATATGACCTCTTTAGGTTTATATCATTAGATTGGTTTTATGACCTATTTACAAGTTATAAGATGGAACTAGGGTTTTATGACCTCTTTACAATTTATGAGATGGAAGTAGAAACACATGTACATGTACAAATTGAAAACCAACTAGGTTTCATGAACTACAAATTGCATGCTATAACTAGGGTTGATAAGTTATGAGATGGAACTAGGGTTTTCTGACCTATTTACAAGTTATGAGATGGAAGTAGAAACACATGTACAGGTAGAAATTGAAAACCAACTAGGGTTTCATGAACTACAAATTGCATGCTATAACTAGGGTTGAGAAGTTATGAGATGGAACTAGGGTTTTATGAACTCTTTACACGTTACGATATGGAAGTAGAAACACATGTACATGTACAAATTGAAAACCAACTAGGGTTTCATGAACTACAAATTGCATGCTATAACTAGGGTTGATAAGTTATGAGATGGAACTAGGGTTTTATGACCTCTTTACAAATTATGAGATGGAAGTAGAAACATATGTACATGTACAAATTGAAAACCAACTAGGGTTTCATGAACTAAAAATTGCATGCTATAACTAGGGTTGAGAAGTTATGAGATGGAACCAGGGTTTTATGAACTCTTTACAAGTTATGAGATGGAACTAGAAGCACATGTACATGTACAAATTGAAAACCAACTAGAGTTTCATGAACTACAAATTGCATGCTATAACTAGGGTTGAGAAGTTATGAGATGGAACTAGGGTTTTATGACCTCTTTACATGTTATGAGATGGAAGTAGAAACACATGTACATGTACAAATTGAAAACCAACTAGGGTTTCATGAACTACAAATTGCATGCTATAACTAGGGTTGCAAAGTTATGGGATGGAACTAGGGTTTTATGATCTCTTTACAACTTATGAGATGGAAGTATAAACACATGTACATGTGCAAATTGAAAACCATCTAGGGTTTCATGAAGTACAATTGCATGATATAACTAGGGTGGAGAAGTTATGATATGGAACTACGGTTTTATGACCTCTTTACAAGTTATGAGATGGAAGTAGAAACACATGTACATGTACAAATTGAAAACCAACTAGGGTTTCATGAACTACAAATTGCATGCTATACATAGGGTTGAGAAGTTATGAGATGGAAGTAGAAACACATGTACATGTACAAATTGAAAACCAACTAGGGTTTCATGAACTACAAATTGCATGCTATACATAGGGTTGAGAAGTTATGAGATGGAAGTAGAGTTTCATGACCATATACCTAGGCTATGCACATACATGAAACAAAAGGAATAAGGGAAAAATTAAGATACTTATGTTATGGTATGTTAGTATTGTAGGGTATGGCATGTTATATTAGTATGGTATTGTATGTTAGTATGGTATGATGTTAGTATCATAGGGTATTGTAGGGTATGATATGGTATGGTGTATTAGTATGGTATGGTATGTTAGTATCGTAGGGTATGGTATGGTATATTAGTATGGTATGGTATGTTAGTATTGTAGGGTATGGTATGGCATATTAGTATGGTATGATGTCAGTATCTTTAGGTTTAGATCATTATATTGGTTGGTATCATTTAAGCAGAAACCAAAAGGCCA
This sequence comes from Pseudotsuga menziesii, assembly GCA_001517045.1. Classification (NCBI taxonomy): domain Eukaryota; kingdom Viridiplantae; phylum Streptophyta; class Pinopsida; order Pinales; family Pinaceae; genus Pseudotsuga; species Pseudotsuga menziesii. The sequence goes on from LPNX010122391.1 coordinate 41,192, forward strand.
TATAAGTAGGCTATACACATACATGAAACAAAATGAATAGGGATGAACATGGATCACAAGTGGAAGTTCACATGCATGCATGAATTAAAAGTAGAAACACATGTATGATGTTATGATGTTAGTGCTATGGCTATGATCTTATGATGTTATGATGTTAGTGTATGGAATTTAGGAAGTGTATGCTATGATTATGATGTTAAAAAGTTGAGGATAGCCATGATTTTAAAGTTGAATTTAGTTAGTTGTATGGTATGGTTATGGTTATGGTGTCTAGTGATTATCTCCCATGAAATACTTAATGGTTAGTTGATATTAGTTGGATGAGTCATAAATTATTTCTTGGAGTATTGGAAATCTTCAAATAGTCAGTATGATATGTCATGATAAGGTCTATAATATCATAATATCACATAGGTGAACCACACATTATCATTTTAGGTAAACACGTACTTAATGAAAGACATAAATAAGCATATCTAAAAGACATATAATAAATATCATGTTCCAAAATCAAGTCAATCATATATGTATAAATTTGAACCTTGTTTTATATTATATATGTATACAAATAATGTTACAAAAATTGGCATGCCACATGGACATAATACAAAATAGTGGATCAAGCTATACATCTGTGTGTATACAAACAAAATGTTACATGTATGTATCCCCCCTATACATTTATTCTATTTATCCCCCCTTCACTGCCACTGTCAATGTCTTCTAAGAAGTCTAGCTTTATTTTTCGGCTGCTCAGTGGTGATCCCAATGTTGAACAAGAGGGACAAGTTGCATTAGCAGAGACTGCAGACAAACCAAAATTTGTAAGTTAGTTTACCAACCTATAAAAATTCTATGTACATTTTTTCAAATTCCAAACCAATATAACATTTTTACTTACTATATGTGACTAATTTATGGTGGGTCATGGTGCCTCACTAGAAGCGACCCTGATTGGGTGCTCTTCAAGAACCACTTTCTCACTATTAAGCTGCATAAAAATATATATATGTCAATGTCAAAAAATCAATGGGTGCATGAAAAACATACTTGCAGGTACAAATAAAACTATACTACATGGAGGGACAATGAATTTTTCAAAGAAAGAGAGACATACATGTACCTTGGGGGGGAGGTGGGTGAGCGATGACCCCGATTGGGTGCTCTTCAAGAACCACTCGCTCACTATCAAGCTGCATAAAATAATATATATGTCAATGTCAGCATATCAATGGGGGTAATAAGGAAAAAGATACTTGCATGTACAAAAAGAAATATAAGCAAGATAAGCAATATATATATATATACCCGAGGGTCACGAAGAGGTGTGCAACTAGTGGGTTGAACAACTGACAACGGGCTGAAAGGATTTCTATATGCATTAGAGAAGAAGGCCACTCATTCAACATCATAATAAAAATTGTGTTCCTACGTACAAAAGGATAAAGATACAATTAGACAATTTAAAATAACTAAAAAAGTACATGTTGAATAATTAAAAGTACAATTAAAAGAAAGTGCGACATAAACGTACCTGGTGGGGGGTCAGAGGTGGGTCACCAAAAACTTTGATTTGGTGCTCTTCAAGCACTACTACCTCACTAGAATCCTGCATAAAGTAACATATGTCAATTCCAAATAATAAAAAGAAAACGAGACATATATACTACATGGACAGAAAATGATATTTTGAAAGAAAAAAAAACATACATGTACCTAGGGGGGAGAGGTGGTTCACCAAAAACTTGGATTTGGTGCTCTTCAAGCATCACTGGCTCACTAGATCCCTGCATAAAGTAACATATGTCAATGTCAGCAAACACAAATAAAATGAGACATATACCACAAGGATGAAAAAATAATGTTTTCAAAGAAAGAGAAACATACATGTACCTTGAGAGAGGTGGGTCACCCAAAACCTGGATTTGGTGCTCTTCAAGCACTAGTGGCTCAATAGATGCCTGCATAAAGTAACATATGTCAATGTCATATAATACAAAGAAAATGAGACATATACAAGATGGGCGAAAAATGATTTTTTCAAAGGAAGCGAAACATACATGTACCTCGGAGGGGGGAGAGGTGGGTCACCTAAAACCTAGATTTGGTTCTCTTGAAGCACCAATTTCTCAATAGATTCCTGCATAAAGTAAACATTTGTCAATTTTAGATAATACAAATAAAATGAGACATATACAAGATGGACGAAAAATGTTTTTTTCAAAGAAAGTGAAACATACATTTACCTGGGGCAGGGGAGGAGAGGCGGGTCCCCAATCATAAAGGTCATTCCGTTGGCATGGATATCATGCTATGTAACAAAACAAAAACATACAATTAGAAAATTTTGAATAATTAAAAGCATACATATTGATTTAATAAAATACAAATTAAAAACATAATTAAAATAATACATGTGTCTCGGAATCTTCCTCTACATGCGAGGGGCTTGGCTGGGATTCCACAAAATCATCCTACCCACCCTGCATAAAACATGCTGTATCTAGATTAGGACATATTGAATGTTGCAATCTCTACTATAAATATGTAAATAACGATGACAAATTAAAAAGTAAAGTTCTTACAGCTAATGGTGAAGCACTAGAACCATATGTAGCATTCAGCGCTGCATCAATGTTATCAACATCAATCATCAGACTATGCAAATCTAGGGTGTGATGGGACACTAGATATATATTTGTTCACATAATTTGTTAGATAATTAAATAGAAATAAATCACGAAACAATTTAAAATTGTGATATAAAACAAAATATAATATGAAAAGAATGAGTTTTACTTACATATTAAAGTAATACATCATCCCAGAACTCTGAAGCAGGCCCATAGCATATGCCTCCACATGTTTTGCAAGGGTGTGGAATGACACGATGCTCTGAACCCTCTGCGTCTCCAATGTGATCTATACCTCTAGTACGGTCTGGAGACCTAGTATGTGGATCTTGAGTGTGGCATGGGCCAGCCCCACAAGTGCCAACCCCTTGGGATACATTTCCTTAGATAACAGTCCCATGTTGAAGTAATGTATATGGCAAGTCGAATAAGGCCTCCTGTGTATCATCAATCAAAGGACCCGCAGGAGGATATTGTTAGTTGTGGACCCTAATATTCCAGATCCATAGATATTATTTAGTCCTGTTTGTGCCCCATGTGTACTATACACTCGTTCCCCCACTTTTGGGTTTGGGATGTTTGTTTACCAACAGTTTTGCAGACCCATGGTATTGGGTTAACCATAGTATTTTCCCATGGTATTTCCCCTATAAAAGAAAAGCATTGTAATATAGATATGTATGGTATTGTAAACAATCTCTATGATTGTGTGAGAGAGACGATGAGAGTGTGAAGAGGAAGTGCAGTGATATTGCTATAGGTTGTATCCCTTCATCTTTCTTGATGGTAATAAAAGGATTGACAATTTCTGTGTGGACGTATCCCATCGTTTGTGTGTACCACGTTATATTTGTGTCTCTCTATAATGTGTTTAATGTGTTTCATATCTTGTTTAATGATTAAACTGTATATCTGTTATTGCTCTGCGGTCCTATTTTCTAACAGATAAACCCGAGCGGGTTTTGGTGTGCATGGAGGGCCTGGCACACGGTTAGGATCAGTTCTATCCCCTTCCCTATTTTGTGGCATCCCATGATCCACACCCTGGAACTCTAAAATATCAAAATAGTTAACATGTTTCCCTACGATAAATTCTACATACAACTTCCTCAGGAAATAGAATGAGATGTCTCTATTCCCATGAGGGTCTTCATTAAAGACCATGTACCAGCGATCCATCCAATTGGATTTCACATTTGGTTCCACGCACCAGTCTACGGAAATGGGTGCTCAATTGGTTGGTTGAACGAATCCGGTGCTAGGGTCCCGAAATAATGAAAACAATTGGTCTTTAGTTATCTTTAGTTTTTTTTGTCTTTATAGCTCAAACCATCTGAATAGTATTGCCTCATGGATTCTCTTTACGAGCTTATGTTGTACAATGCTCTATAGTTATTAGCAATTGTGTTTGTTATGGTATCCAATGCCTCATCTAATGACTGTCTCAAATGCCGCCTTGCCCCCCCC
>LPNX010122391.1:45383-68937 GCA_001517045.1 Pseudotsuga menziesii
TATTAGTGGGTTCATTTTTCACATTATCTTCAACATTTCTGTTATCTGTTAAGATTAAAACAAAAAATTATAAATTGTTTTAATATATCATTGTTTGATTTAATTCAATATCTTTTATTAAATTTGTTTTAACAAATATAAAAACTATAAAATGAACAAAAACAAATAAAAATTGAAAGCAATTGTGAAGGAAATCAGTACTTACCTTCCATTGCATCCAAGTTCTGAATTGACCCTTGCAAATTACCTTCCAAAGGCGCCTCCAAAGACTCAATCTCAAATCGCTGGTGCGGTTTTTCGCTTTCCTGATATCGCAGACTTCACTGTGCAAATAAGAATTTGAGGTCGTGGGCCTCTATTTTTTTTTTACAAATCACAAGTGCAATATATCGCACTTGCAATTTGTAACTCTTCAAAAACACAAGTGCGATATATCACACATGCAATATTGGCTAACTAACCTTAGCCTCAATTTTGGGCTCAGGTTTTCCGAACGTAGCATCAATAACGCATATACGTTATAGATTTACATTTCGGAGGTGTGTTTTCAATTTCTAAAGTGGCACTAAAAAGTGGAACCAACTTCGTGCAAGTGCCAAGTGCATCCAGAATTATTAAATGACATGGAGGCGTTTTTGGGAAGGAGTTTGATCATGTCCCTCCACTTGTCCATAGTCTGGTCCAAGAGGTTTTGTAGGGTTCAATGTATCATTCAAACTGTCATGAGGATTTTTACATAAAATTCATTTGGTCTATTTAGTTTAATGATAATGGATGTTGAAGGTTTGTGCTCAGCTACTCCATGGGGTTGTGCTGCAACTAGACTTTCCTTCGGGGTCTGTAATAGAATGTTTGGTTTCTGCACTATGATTTTCAAGTTTTTTTGAAGGTTTATTTAATGTTTAATGGCTATATGGCCTCCACTACACTATTCACTATGCTTATGCTCCTCACGTGATTTAGTGGAAACATCAACACTTACCTTTGAAATCGAGCAGAGGTTTTCCAAGCCTACACATGTATAACGTTATTCCTCTTGTCTTTAAGTCTATGATTCCTTAACGAGGTTCAAATTTTTTCTTTAAAAACTGAGTTTACTCGATTTTTATTGTGGCAGAGGGAAAAGGATGAGATGGTAAACATGAGGAGTAAACCCCTGGCCCTGTGCACTAGCAATGAAGGTAAAATTTCTTGTCTTTATGCACTGGTTTATTAAAAGGAATTGAACTCATTTTCAGGGTTTAAGAGAGGTTTTAACTCCAAGACTTTATTTTGACATGCATGGCTAGGGTGCCCATGAATGTGTACCTAAAATGTTGAGGACATGAGTGGCATTTCCTTGACCACCCAAGTCATCATTTAAGGTAAAAAATGTGCACATTGCAGGATTAAAACTTTGTGTACAATTATTTACAATTAAATAAAAGTAATGGGTCTCTTCCCTTACATGTAGATAAAAGAAGATTTGGCATTCGATCCATGCGAGAGTGGTGACAGGGTTAACTCCTCTCATGAGTTGTCCTTCTCATATTTGAGGTGAGAATCCCCAACCCTTAATCTGTTCCTTAAGAAGTTTTTTAATCCAACTAAATGGGTTTGCAATAATGCCAGTGATTTGTGTGCATACAAACCACGACACGAATTCCCCTACTGTGCACTGGATCAATGCAACAACCTCGAGGTACGCCTCCATTAGTTTTTATGTGGGTTAAAAACACCAGGGTTACTATTTTTTTATTAAATGGGGAAGGAGAGGGCTTCAACACCTCTATTGTTGAAGCTAAGTAGTAAATGGTTGGGTCTGTAAATTGGTTTTCTTCTAGCATGATTTGATAAATTGGTTGTAAATGTAAATTGGCGATTGGTAACCGACCATCATAGATATTTTTGTTTGTATTTAAATGTATATAAAAAACTTCGGATATGGATCCAATTTAATGGATAATCTTGATTCCATGGTTATAAATCCAGGATCTTAACTCGATTTGAATATTGGTGAGTTTGGAAACTCAGATCTGTGAACTAGGTGTTTTTAGTTAGATTTGTTAATTGAGTATTTTCTTGGTAACTTTTTTATCGAACGTGATCCCTTAGTTTTATTTTTCATTAATTAATATCTTTAGAAATGTCCAAAATATGGGTATGGAATCCAAAATAGAGACCACGGATAATGTATGCGTATTAAATTTAAACAGAGATAAAATCTGTGTAGAAACCATCGACTCCTAGAAGAATGCGATTGGTTTATTTTACTTAAATCTATATTGTGATTTTCCTTGCAAATAGTCTATGTCTTATTTGATTACTTTAATTGATTGTTTTTAAAACAAAGGTTTATTAATAGTATCTATATTATTCATAGATAATAACTTATAAGGAATCCTTTCAACTCTACTTAGTGTATCTCTGATTTTTGCTTGCAAGATGAACATACTCGAAATAAAGATACTTTAAACAAAGAGTTGTAATGTTAACTAGAATTGTATTTTAAACAGAGAAGAGATCTCTATGAAGAGTCTCTCCAATCTTGTTGTTAAGTATGTGATTTATACATTAAAGAGTTTGATTTATAGTGGATGTAGCTTAACGTAGATAATATTGTAAAGATGATTAATTTACCATTAAAATTTCCACATAAGAAAGAGATCTATGATTTCTACATTCTTTACATAAGTAATTAACCAATAACAACTTATAAACTATGAATGCATCATTAAACGAGATAAAAATAATATTAATGGATAGATGGTAAAATTCTGCACTTAAAATTTAAATCTTGTTTCAGACTTTAATTATCAATACTAAATAGTTAATAAATTTAGAGAGGAACCTATGACTGTTGTTGAAATAATAGAACTGAAGCTGACGTTCCTCCCAACCAACTCCTAGAGAAGCCAAAACTTACTTGCTCCAGAAGTCCCGAACATGTTTTCTAAACCACAAGGGAAAATTCCGATCAATGTGTCATCTCTATGCATCAATAGATTATTTCCCCATCCATCACCAACCTCCTTCTTATTCAATGGACATACTATTTTATAGCGGTTTTCCTAGGACATGGTCATTTATGAGCCTCCTACTCTTTAGGGCTCCACAAGGAGTCTTGACCTCACTTTAAGATGCCTCCTCAATCACTTGAGTTCGCTATTTCCCCTTGTGGGTCATCAAACAATCTTTTGACGACTACTTCAATTCTCAGTATTTTATTTATTCAATAATAAACCATTACATTCATTTTGACTTTATTGCTAATATATATATAATTAAACAAATATTTGGTGGTGTATTACAAGGAAGTAGCCAATAACTCATTATTCTAGTGCAATAATAAAGAAATGTAGAGGTTATTGTTTAACCATGTGGCTCTTNATAATCAAACAAATATTTGGTGGTGTATTACAAGGAAGTAGCCAATAACTCATTATTCTAGTGCAATAATAAAGAAATGTAGAGGTTATTGTTTAACCATGTGGCTCTTTTCTTTATTTCAATTAAAGGATTGTTGGAATTACATAATCCACTCAATCATTACATAGAGGCTCAATAAGAGCATTATGCTCACTCACACAAACTGAACCTAAGTAGGAAGGATAACAATCATAAAACACTAGATCAATCATACTATACACAATAACTACCTAACTCATAATATATACTGTAGTTTACATTCAAGTGTTGAAATATGGTTGTGAGTATTATATTTTCCAATATTTTTACTTTATATATAAAAATGGAACTTGCCCTTCAAATTGATGGTCTTGAAAATTAAATAAATTAACAAATTTTAAAATTAATAAAGTAAATAGCTGTAAAATTGAACCCCTATAAAAGCTCGCCACTTGTGTCAGCTATAGAAGATGAAATTATAAATATATCTGAAGCAGCATAAATTTGAAAGCCTAGTATAGTGTTTAAATGTTGTCCATATAAAACATAAATTGAATCGGTAAAGAAACCAAGAAATTTACTTGGTTCCTGAAAGAGAAAATAAGATTAAATAATTCTATGGCTGAACACTTGTCAAAAGAAGCATTTGCGTTACAGGAAGCTCTCCAGGGTTTTAAGGGGTTTAAGGATTTTATCAACTAGGGAACCTGCCGGTTTCACTGAGTAGTTTTAGTTTTGCTTTTTGGTAACAGTTTTGATATTTATAAATATGTAAACTCTAGTAGCCATAGAAGGATTTTTTCAGTTTTTCTATGTAAGGAATAGAAATGACATTGCATAAATTTTTTTTGGTGCGCATTTACAACTTTTTCATACTAATTTCTTTTTTGTAGAAACATAAGAAAGAGACGATTGTAACTATGAACATCTAGTTACAGGTTTTTTTCTTTAAAAAAATAATATTAAAATATTTATTTGTAATTAATTTGATCATAAAATAAAATGAACTTTATCATTATTATATATATTTATTGTTAGTTTTCAATTTTCTCTTTTCTTCTATACTTATTGCGTTGAATCTCAAGTAGTTTCAATGACTCCCCTCCTCACTTTCTAAACTTTATAAACTTTGAGGTGATAATTTTTTCCAATCACATGTGAAAATACCTTCTAAAAATGTTATATCTAGAAATTTTTATAAATTATAAACTTTATTAGTTGATAATTTTTGGCAATCACATGTGAAAAATCCTTATAAAAATGTTCTACTTAGATAAATTTATAAATTATAATCTTTATGAGTGGATAATTTTTCACAATCACATGTGGAAACATATTCTAAAAATGTTTTAAATAAAAATAAAATTTCAAACATTGACTTTGAGTACAAAGTGCATTCATCTCTATCCATGAAATTGACTATAAACTAGCAACAACCATATTAATACGATTAATATGTTAGAAATACTTCTAAAAGAATAAATTACTAATACATCACCCTTAGAGAACATTACCTAACTCATTGTTTTCATGATGCTACCATGCTAAATGGAAAGTGTTAGTGCCAAAAATTGTTCCCAGACTACAAGAGAACAAGCCAACACAATCTCAATAATCACAATAAAATAAAATAGGGTTTTCTAGGGTTTACAAGGTTTTTTGGTTGAGCAGTTTGAAGACAAGAGGGAAAACATTCATAAAACCAAAGTAAACACTAAATCATGAGCATTTGAATGACTGGGATGCATAACATATAAACCATAATCAAACAAAAAACACAATATTGAATTTCACCCACAGTTAGCAAGCATTTCAAGCATAAAAACATTAAACAAGAACTGAATATACCAACTAAGTAATTAACACAAATTAGAAATAAAACCAATCAATAATCTAAAGGGCATATAGTGCATATATTTCATAGTTTAGTCTTAAAAAAACACATAAGAGTTTTTACTTAGCTCATAAACAAAGCCTGATAGCCTCCCCTTGTCAGCCAAAAACTGAACCCCCCTCCTGTACCATTGTCCAACTTTTATAATTAGAAATAAGTAGTTCTATCTTCCCTTCATTAGGTTGAATTTGAAACTGATCACCAGTTACATTAACTAACTTTCAACTAATTGACTAAAAATAGCAAAATCGGATTCCTGGTAAATATGGTGAATTTCTGAAAAATAGGTGTCAAATATGCTTCCATATCTCTCAATCCGTGACACCTATGCAAAAACAGAGAGAATTTTTGTGAACGGGTCTGTGATGGACAAAAACCTCTCTTGGTTTTCAAAACTTCATCTCCAATCAATCATAATATGCACCGCAAGATGAAGACTAAAATAGGAAAATATTAAATATTTTTAAAACCCTGAAAAATAAGCTATAAAGATTAAACTGAATCTTTCAAACCTTGATAGTTGTTGCAAAACTGAGAGAGGTTTTTATGAATGGGTACCTTATGAACAAAAAAATATTTTTTTTTTCTAAAATTCATCTCCATCAGCTCGTGGTCTGCACTCAATTGCAATAACCCAAAACAGGAAAAGCAAAGCATAATTCTCAATAATCTTTGCACACTCCAAGTCTTCTATCAGTATTTTATATGCAGTCACTAATCATTCATTGGTTTCATGCAAGTACTCAATTTGATGTTTATATTGCTTGATACTCCTCTGCAAATTTTCCTTCTCAAAATCAATGCATTTACCTTCTACTATTGGTTGCATCCCTTCTGGTGTCCATGGAATTTTTAATTTCTTGTAGATTTTCTCATCCTCCTTCAAAAGTTCTGTGAAGGTCATAGGAATCTCTGGATGTTCTTTAGCTTCAACATTGCATTGAACTTCTTGCTCAGTTATCTCTCTTTTCTCCATACAAGAACTCTTTACATCACTTTTTTATTGTTCTTGAATCATCTGATTTCGAATCTCCATGAAAATGTCAGAGATCTTAGTATTAGTGAAGATAGACTTATCTTTTGATACTACTGGTTTTTTACCTTTCATAACTTCTTTGCTGTCATCTCAACTACCATCCAATTTCTCTTGAGATGATCAATCTTCTATTACAGTAATTATTTCCTTAGCCATTTTGGGATTTAATAACTTCTTCATGTTTAATCTAAGCTTGTTCTTCGGCCTTGTCTTAGGTCTCCAGACAGCCCCAACCTCACCTAGCATATTCATAACCTTTCCTTCATGAGTTACTGAAGCAAATTCAACCACCTTCATTCTTTTCTTTTTGGACACCGTTTCCTCTTCAAAATGAGTATGAATTTCTTGCTTAGTACAAATCCTAGCTTCATTAGTAGCAAGAACCCTAGCCTCTTAAGATATGTATTTTTCATCCTTTTCTTATAGTTCTGTAATAGGGCTCTGCTTCTGCTCCTTAACAAATTCCTCTTCACCTTGATTTGATTCTGCAGGTAAAACATCTTCCATTGACTCAACTTTTTTCATCTCTGGCTGTAAAATTTTGCTTTCCTCATCATTAACTCAGTGTCCAAACTCAATGTTTTCATTTTCCTAATTCGAAGCTTCTCCTGGTTTATCACCTTCTTCATCTTTGACTATGACCTTCTTTCTAAGCTCCTTGATTAGAGTTTGACCCTTATCTACCTATCTCTTTTAAGACTATTCCTCTTGCTCAGTCTTGAAACCTGACCAAAATAAGAAGTGCTCCCATGTGTTTTCTCTTTTCTGCAATACAATACTTATGATGAGTTTTATGAGCCCATGGTGAAAAACTAAATGTTTTGTATGGTCATGGTGTTCCCTCACTCTACATGACATCTTCTGTTAAGCTAGAAGCAAATATCTCTGAGCATCAAAGGTGAAGGGCACCTTTTGACCCAGAATTCTCCCTCATCTAGAATCCCTATTTCTTCAGCTAGTAATTCCTTGGTTAATTTGAACTTCAAGGTGTCAAAAGACACTATATCCTTTTCTAAACATTGAGCAAACTTGTAAGAAACCTCTGAATGATAACCTTCAATATTTTCGAAGAACACTAACCATCCTGCTTCTACAAACAACTGTGCACAATCTGGAAAGTTTTTTACCTAACTTAAGTCTGAGGGTTCTTACCTATTGGTCTTTCCACTCTTTTTCATTTTGAGCTATGGTTAAACAACTTCTATCAATACACCACAGTCTGACTGTGTTCAAATTTTAACAAACCAACAGAGAATACAATATAGGGAAACCCAAAAGACTCTACTCTAAATTCTTCTTTTTGAATGATGAATACTTTAAATCCATTGATTAAAAATTCATAATTTAATATGGATTAAGTTCAAAACTAATACTCTTCCTTTAATTCTGTCATTAGTCATTTGTTCAGAAAAACCGCAAATTAATAAACCTTGGTAATGGTACGTGGACTACCTGTTAAAAATGACTAATTCGACTACTGGAATGTTGTTATCTCAACTGTCAGGTGTCGAATTGCATGCTCGACTTTCCTCTAACCACTTTGACCACTCCAGTCAATTGCTCCTGAAATCCATAGTTTTTTCTCTATTTCAAAATTCCTATTACCAAGCACTGATTTTTAGTCATGATCTTAACTTGCTCTTTGTGCACTTCACGTAAAAGTATAATTCCATACACCATTGTCTCATTATGCTCTACTATCATTATTACATTTGCTCTACAAGAAACCGCCACAATCTGCCTTCACGACAATATTCCACCTGCCACATTCATTAAACTACAAGAGACACGTATCAAATCTATCACACAATGTGATTGACATCTCATGTGTGAGAATCCCAAAGAAACTGACCCAAAAATAATGATTTTTAGCTTGCGTAACTTTCTTGTAGCACCTCTGTGTAACTTTTCTTGGCTTGCGCTACAGGAATCCCTGTTTTATGATTTTTTAAACCAAAACTCCAAACAAAGTGTTGTTTTTTGGTAAATAACTTTAAATAAGGTCTTATGATATTTCTTTAGAACCTTTCAAAAATATATACATCCTATAAGCCCATAAAACCATGAAATTAATTAAGTCAAGCAAAAATTAAAAAGAAAACCTATTAAATCAATTATAAACATAAGCCTAAAATCAAAATATTTTAAAAGAAAACAAGGTCAAAACTTCAAAACAATAAGAAAAATCATATTTTTAAGACAAGCAAATGGTTCAAAAATAGAAAACAAAAACAGGCTATAACATCTGGGTCTTGCTGCGGGATGAAGTCCTCCCTGTAAGGCTTCAAGAACTTGTAGACTAGTGCCTTCTGTAACTAAAAATACCTGTTATTCTGCAAAACATCCATTGGGCTATGGAGTCTTTATTCAATCCTTCACACACTGCTATATACAATGAAAATCAAATCTCTTTCTTTAAGGAACCTTCCATTTACTGAATCAAATTGTAATCCCATTTCTAATGTAACCAAGAAAAAATTTCATCAACCCACCAAAACTTGTTTCCAACTTCTCATATATATATATATAATCAGCAATATTGGAAAACATGAAGAGCAAAGATCTAACAACTTATATTCACTTTCATCAAATGGTGTCTCTAAAATAATAGATTTATAACTTAGTATTGACTCTAAATAATCTGCCACTGCATCATAAAAATTTGCAAAAGTTACCTTTTCCTGTTCTATGAAAAAGATAGGCTGTCCATAAGAATATTTTGTTCCATGAATATCAAGAAAGAATTGGCGTTAGAAAACATCAGGATCAGCCTGAATTTGCTACATAGTTTTTTGGACAGTATCATCAATAATGTCAACAAGTTGAACCTCCTTTTCCACACTGTCTTCAAATGAATAACTATCATGCATTGACTTTGGTTGTTCAAGGATAATGGACTGAATGCATTCCTGAATCTACTGATCAGATTGTGCCATATCACACACCTCACACATTTCTGGGTCTTCCTTTTCAATTTCATCATCATATTTATTAAAAATTAGAGCATCTTCATAATGGTTTTGAATAGCAGAATTATCATAACCATGAATATGAGACACTTTTGATATAATGTTAAAAATGTGAACAGCCTGGCTTTCATTGATTTTAGTATAAAAACAAAAAGGAACATAATATAATTCATCACAGAATTCTTGTCTTGGAACCCTAATCTCTTCCTCGTAATGAGGAGCATTCTGGGAAATTTCGAATGATGATGCTGAAGGTTCATATTTTTCTTCAATACAAAGCTGATCTTTAACACAACAATGATTTCCAACAGTTTGTTGAACAAGAGATTGATCTTTAACAAGATTAGCATTCAAATGATTATTAAGACTATTGAAATCATTATGAGAATATTCCAAACTATCTCTGCTGATCTCATCACTTGAATAATCTTCAACCTGACCTAGAACAACAACTTGATTATCGTAATGATCATGGAATTCTTCCTTGACAACAGTATCTGAAAATGTTACCTCTTCATCTTCAACCAATTCTGAAACTACAACTTCTTCATGATATGTTTTCAATCCTTAACTATACTTATCACTATGATTTTTTGAATCAGAAATTGTATTATAAAAATCGGCCTGCTCACATTGACAATCTTTAAAAAAGAATTCAATTGGGAACACATACTTACAATGTTTCCGAAAACATGTGTGGAATTCTTTCAGTGAGGAAATGCTAGCAGCGGGAAGAGAAAAATACCATTCTTGTGCATCTTGCTCAAGTGAATACATGAACATCTTCATGAGCACATCTTCATGATGTATATTTAACTAAACCATATATTGATGAAACCTATTGAGGTGATCTGAAGGATTATCCTCTTTGCTTTCTCTAAACCGTGGAAGACAGTATCCCCAAACATCCATAGTAGGTACTAGATTTGGAAAACCTGGAACATCGAAAAAATTGAAAGGTGCAAAACTTCGAGCCAGAATGGCTTCCATGGACATCGGCCTCTACATATTGAACTAGTGGAGTCGCCAATCAATTTGTCAAGATAGATTTTGTTTTTCCTCCTTAGAAAGAGGAAGGGGTGACGGTAGGTAAAATTAATTAGGGCTACATAAAGCTAGGGATGATTGCGACCTTTTACTTTTCCTAGTTGTTTTTCAAAATCTGTTCTGGGTCTCAAAACACCGAACTGTAAAGGTGAACTAGGTCTATTTCTTGTTCCAACTCCCTTGGTAGCCACTATGAAATACTAGTGAAAAGCAGTCTTTAAGATTTGCTGGTTTAAGTTCACCTCTCAAAACGAGTGAAATCATAAGTATCCGAGGGAAAATAGGTTTTCAACTTCTTTCCGTGGCAATGACGCCAAAGATGTTAGTTCCAGAAATTGTTCCCAGACTACAAGAGAACAATCCAACACAATCTCAATAATCACAATAAAATAAAATAGGGTTTTCTAAGGTTTTCAAGGTTTTTTGGTGGAGCAGTTTGAAGACAAGAGGTCAAACATTCATAAAACCAAAGTAAACACTAAATCATGAGCATTTGAATAACTAAGATGCATAACATATAAACCATAATCCAACAGAAAACACAATACTGAGTTTCACCCACAGTTAGCAAGCATTTCAAGAATAAAAACATTAAACAGGAAATGAATATACCAACTGAGTAATTAACACAAATTAGAAATAAAACCAGTCAATAATCTAAAGGGCATATAGTGCATATATTTCATAGTTCATTCTTCAAAAAACACATAAGACTTTTTACTTAGTTCATAAACAAAGCCTGATAGCCTCCCCTTGTCCGAAAAAAATCGAACCCCCCTCCTGTACCATTGTCTGGATTTTATAATTACAAATAAGTAGTTCTATCTTCCCTTCATTAGGTCAAATTTGAAACTACTTAGCAGTTACATTAACTAACTTTCAACTAATTGACTAAAAATAGCAAAATCGGATTCCTGGTAAATATGGCGAATTTCTGAAAAATAGGTGTCAAAGAAGCTTCCATATCTCTCAATTTGTGACACCTGTGAAAACATTGAGAGAGGTTTTTGTGAATGGGTCCATGATGGAAAAAAACTCTCTTAGTTTTTAAAACTTCATCTCCAATCAATCAGAATATGCCGCGCAAGATGAAGACTAAAATAGGAAAATATTAAATATTTTTAAAACCCTGAAAAATAGGCTATAAAGATTAAACTGACTCTTTCAAACCTTGATAGATGTTGCAAAACGGAGAGAGGTTTTTGTGAATGGGTATCTTATGAACAAAAAAATATTTTTGTTTTTTGAATTCCATCTCCATCAGCTCGTGGTCTGCACTCAATTGCAATAACCCAAAACAGGAAAAACATAGCATAATTCTCAATAATCTTTCCACACTCCAAGCCTTCTATCAGTCTTTTATTTGCAGTCACTAATCCTTCATTGGTTTCATGCATGTACTCAATTTGATGTTTGTATTGCTTGATACTCCTCTGTATATTTTCCTTCTCAGAATCAATGCATTTACCTTCTACTATTGGCTGCATCCCTTCTGGTGTCCATGAAATTTTTAATTTCTTGTAGATTTCCTCAACCTCCTTCAAAAGTTTTTTGAAGGTCACAGGAATCTCTGGATGTTCTTCAGCTTCAACATTGCAGTGAACTTCTTCTTCAATTATCTCTCTTTCCTCCATACAAGAACTCTTTACATCACTTTGCTATTGTTCTTGAATCATCTGATTTTGAATCTCCATGAAAATGTCAGAGATCTTAGTATCAGTGAAGACAAACTTATCTTTTGATGCTACTGGTTTTTTACCTTTCATAACTTATTTGATGTCATATTCACTACCATCCAATTTCTCTTCAGATGATGAATCTTCTATTACTATAATTTTTTACTTATCCATTTTGGGATTTAATAACTTTTTCATGTTTAACCTAAGATTGTTCTTCGGCCTTCTCTTAGGTCTCCAGACTGGCCCAACCTCACCTAGCATTTTCATAATCTTTCTTTGATGAGTTACTGAAGCAAATTCAACCACCTTCTTTCTTTTCTTTTTGGACATCGATTCCTCTTCAAAATGAGTATGAATTTCTTGCTTAGTACAAACCCTAGCTTCATTAATAGCAGGAACCCTAGCCTCATCAGATATGTATTTTTCATACTTTTCTGATAGTACTATAATAGGGCTCTGCTTCTACTCCTTAACAACTTCCTCTTCACCTTGATTTGATTATTCAGGTAAAACATCCTCCATTGACTCAACTTTTTTCATCTTTGGCTGTAAAACTTTGCTTTCCTCATCATTAACTCGTTGTCCAAACTCAATGTTTTCATTTTCCTGATTTGAAGCTTCTCCTGGTTTATCAACTTCTTCATCTTTGACTATGACCTTCTTTCTAAGCTTCTTAATCAGAGTTTGACCCTTATTTACCTGTCTCTTTTGGGACTGTTCCTCCTTCTTAGTCTTGAAACCTGACCAAAATAAGACATGCTCCCATGTCTTTTCTATTTTCTGTAATACAGTACTTATGATGAGTTTTATGAGCCCATGGCGAAAAACTAATTGTTTTGTATGGTCTTGGTGTTCTCTCACTCTACATGGCATATTTTGTTAAGCTGGAAGCAAATATCTCTGAGCATCAAAGGTGAAGGGCACCTTTTTGAACCAGAATTCTCCCTCATCCAGAATCCCTATTGCTTCAACTAGTAATTCCCCTGGTTAATTTGAACTTGAAGGTGTCAAAAGAAACTATATCCTTGTCTAAACATTGAGCAAACTTATAAGAAACCTCTAAATGATAACCTTCAATCTTTTCGAAGAACACTAACCATCCTGCTTCTGCAAACAACTATGCACAATCTAGAAATTTTTTCACCCATCTTAGGTTTGAGGGTTCTGCCCTATTGTTCTTTCCAATCTTTTTCATTTTGAACTATGGTTAAACAACTTCTATCAATACACCATAGTCTGACTGTCTTCAAATTTTAACAAATTGACAGAGAATACAGTATAGGAAAACCCAAAAGACTCTACTCTGAATTCTTCTATTTGAATGATGAATACTTTAAATCCACTGATTAACAATTCATCATTTAATATGGATTAAGTTCAAAACTAATACTTTGCCTTCAATTATGTCATTAGTCATTTGTTTAGAAAAACCCCAAATTAATAAACCTTTGTAATGGTACGCGGACTACCTGTTAAAAATGACTGACTCAACTACTGGAATCTTGTTATCTCAACTATCAGGTGTCGAATTGCATGCTCCACTTTCCTCTGACCGCTTTGACCACTGGAGCCAACTGCTCCTGAAATCCCTAATTTTTGCTCTGTTTCAATTTTTCGATTACCAAGCACTAATTTTTTGCCACGATCTTCACTTGCTCTTCGTGCAATTTAGGTAAAAACATAATTCCATACACCTTTGTCTCATTATGCTCTGCTATCATTATTACATCTGCTCTGCAAGAAACCGCCACGATCTGCCATCATGACGATATTCCACCTGCCACAGTGATTAAAATACAAGAGACATGTATCAAATCTATCACACAATGTGATTGACATCTCATGTGTGAGAATCCCAAAGAAAATAACCCAAAAATAATGATTTTTAGCTTGCGCAACTTTCTTGTAGCGCCTCTCTGTAACTTTTTTCTGGCTTGTGCTACAGGAATCCTTGTTTTATGATTTTTTTAACCAAAACTCCAAACAAAGTGTTGTTTTTTGGTAAATAACATTAAATAAGGTCTTATGATATTTCTTTAGAACCTTTCAGAAATATATACATCCTATAAGCCCATAAAAACCATGAAATTAATTAAGTCAAGCAAAAATTAAAAAGAAAACCTATTAAATCAATTATAAACATAAGCCTAAAATCAAAATATTTTAAAAGAAAACAAGGTCAAAACGTTAAAACAATAAGAAAAATCATATTTTTAAGACAAGAAAATGGTTCAAAAATAGAAAACAAAAATAGGCTATAACATCTGGCTCCTGCTGCGGGATGAAGTCCTCCCTGTGAGGCTTCAAGAATCTATAGACTAGTGCCTTATGTAACTAAAACTGCCTGCTATTCTGTAAAACATCCATTGGGCTATGGAGTCTTTATTCAATCCTTCACACACTGCTATATACAATGAAAATCAAATCTCTTTGTTTGAGGAACCTTCCATTTACTGACGCAAATTGTAATCCCATTTCCAATGTAACCAGGAAAAAATTTCATCAACCCGCCAAAACTTGTTTCCAACTTCGAATATATATATAATCAGAAATATTGGAAAACATGAAGAGCAAAGATCTAACAACTTATATTTGCTTTCATCAAATGGTGTCTCTAAAATAACAGATTTATAACTTAGTATTGACTCTAAATAATCTACCACTCGATCATAAAAATTTCCAAAAGTTACCTTTTCCTGTTCTATGAAAAAGATAGGTTGTCCATAAGAATATTTTGTTCCATGAATATCAAGCAAGCATTGGCGATAAAAAACATCAGGATCAGCCTGAATTTGCTCCAGAGTTTTTTGGAGAGTATCATCAATAATGTCAACAAGCTGAACCTCCTTTTCCACACTGTCTTCAAATGAATAACTATCATGCATTGACTTTGGCTGTTCAAGGATAATGGACTAAATGCATTCCTGAATCTGCTAATCAGATTGTGCCATATCACACACCTCACACATTTTTGGGTATATATTTTCATTTTCATCATCATATTTATTAAAAATTAGAGCATCTTCATAATGGTTTTGAACAACCGATTTATCATAACCATGAATATGAGAAACTTCTGATATAACGTTAAAAATGTGAGCAATTTAGCTTTTATCGATTTTAGTATCAAAACAAAAAGGAACAGAATATAATTCATCACAGAATTCTTGTCTTGGAACCCTAATCTCTTCCTCATAACGAGGAGCATTCTGGGAAATTTCGAATGATGATGCTGAAGGTTCGTATTTTTCTTCAATACAAAGATGACCTTTAACACAACAATGATTTCCAATAGTTTGTTGAACAAGAAATTGATCTTCAGCAGGATTAGCATTCAAATGATTATTAAGACTGTTGAAATCATTATGAGAATATTTCAAACTATCTCTGTTGATCTCATCACTTGAATAATCTTCAACCTGACCTAAAACAACAACTTGATTATCGTAATGATAATGGAATTCTTCCTTGACAACAGTATCTGAAAACTTTACCTCTTCATCTTTAACAAATTCTGAAACTACAACTTCTTCATGATATGTTTTCAATCCTTGGCTATACTTATCATTATGATTTTTTGAATCAAAATTTGTATTATAAAAATGAGCCCGCTCACAACAATCTTTAAAAAAGAATTCAGTTGAGAACACATACTTACAATGTTTTCGAAAACATGTGTGGAATTCTTTCAGTGAGGAAATGATAGCAGCAGGAAGAGAAAAATACCATTCTCGTGCATCTTGCTCGAGTAAATACATGAACATCTTCATGAGCACATATTCATGCTGTATATTTAATTAAACCATATATGGATGAAACCTGATGAGTTGATCTGAAGGATTATCCTCTTTGCTTTCTCTAAACCGTGGAAGACAGTCTCCCCAAACATCCATAGTAGGTACTGGATTTGGAAAACCTGGAACATCGAAAAAATTGAAAGGTGCAAACCTTCGAGCCATAATGGCTTCCATGGACTTCGGCCTCCGCATCTTGAACTACTGGAGTTGCCAACCGATTTGTCAAGATAGATTTTGTTTTTCCTCCTCAAAAAGAGTAAAGGGCGACAGTAGGTCAAATTAATTAGGGATACATAAAGATGGGGATGACTAAGACCTTTTAATTTTCCTATTTGTTTTTCAAAATATGTTCTAGTTCTGAAACACCAAGCTGTAAAGGTTAACTAGGTCTATTTCTTGTTCCAATCCCCATTAGTAGCGACTGTGAAATACTGGTGAAAAGTAGTCTTTAAGATTTGTTGGTTTAATTTCACCTCTCAAAACTAGTGAAATGATAAGTATCCCAAGGGAAATAGGTTTTCAACTTCATTCCCCAACAATGGAGCCAAAGATGCTAGTGCCAGAAATTGTTCCCAGACTTCAAGAGAACAAGCCAACACAATCTCAATAATCACAATAAAATAAAATAGGGTTTTCTAGGGTTTTCAAGGTTTTTTGGTTGAGCAGTTTGAAGACAAGAGTGAAAACATTCATAAAACCAAAGTAAACACTAAATCATGAGCATTTGACTAACTGAGATGCATAAAATATAAACCATAATCCAACAGAAAACATAATACTGAGTTTCACCCATAGTTAACAAGCATTTCAAGCATAAAAATATTAAACAGGAAATGAATATACCAACTCAGTAATTAACAAAAATTAGAAATAAAACCATTCAATAATCTGAAGGGCATATAAAAGTTTTTACTTAGCTCATAAACAAAGCCCGATAGCCTCCCCTTGTCAGCAAAAAATCGAACCCCCCTCCTGTACCATTGTCCATCTTTTATAATTACAAAAAAGTAGTTCTATCTTCCCTTCATTAGTTTGAATTTTAAACTACTCAACAATTACATTAACTAACTTTCAACTAATTGACTAAAAATAGAAAAATCAGATTCCTCGTAAATATGGCGAATTTCTGAACAATAGGTGTCCAAGAATATTCCATATCTCTCAATCCATGACACTTGTGCAAACATTGAGAGAGGTTTTTGTGAATGGGTCCGTGGTGGACAAAAACCTCTCTTGGTTTTTAACAATTCATCTCCAATCAATCAGAATATTCCCTATAAGATGAAGACTAAAACAGGAAAATATTAAATATTTTTAAAACCCTGAAAATTAGGCTGTAAAGATTAAACTGAATATTTCAAACCTTGATAGCTGTTGCAAAACAGAGAGAGGTTTTTGTGAATGGGTATCTTATGAACAAAAAAATATTTTTGTTTTCTAAAATTCATCTCCATCAGCTCGTGGTCTCCACTCAATTGCAATAACCCAAAATAGGAAAAACAAAGCATAATTCTCAATAATCTTTGCACACTCCAAGTCTTCTATCAATATTTTATATGCAGTCACTAATCCTTCATTAGATTCATGTAGGTACTCAATTTGATGTTTGTATTGCTTGATACTCGTCTGCAGATTTTCCTTCTCAAAATCAATGCATTTACCTTCTACTATTGGTTGCATCCCTTCTGGTGTCCATGGAATTTTTAATTTCTTGTAGATTTCCTCATCCTCCTTCAAGAGTTATGTGAAGGTCAAAGGAATCTCTAGATGTTCTTCAGCTTCAACATTGCAGTGAAGTTCTTCTTCAAGTATCTCTCTTTTCTCCATACAGGAACTCTTTACATCACTTTGTTGTTGTTCTTGAATCATCTGATTTCGAATCTCCATGAAAATTTCATAGATCTTCGTATCAGTGAAGACAGACTTATCTTTTGATACTACTAGTTTTTTACCTTTCATAACTTCTTTGCTGTCATCTTCACTACCATCCAATTTCTCTTGAGATGATGAATCTTCTATTACTGTAATTTTTTCCTTATCCATTTTGGGATTTAATGACTTCTTTATGTTTAACCTAAGCTTGTTCTTTGGCCTTGTCTTAGGTCTCTGGACTACCCCAACCACACCTAGCATTTTCATAACCATTCCTTGATGAGTTACTGAAGTAAATTCAACCACCTTCATTCTTTTCTTTTTGGACACTCTTTCCTCTTCAAAATGAGTATGAATTTCTTGCTTAGTACAAACCCTACCTTCATTAGTAGCAGGAACCCTAGCCTCGTCAAATAAGTATTTTTCATCCTTTTCTGATAGTATTGTAATAGGGCTCTGCTTCTACTCCTTAACAACTTCCTCTTCACCTTGATTTGATTTTGCAGGTAAAACATCTTCCACTGACTCAAATTTTTTCATCTGTGGCTATAAAACTTTACTTTCCTCATCATTAACTCGCTGTCCAAACTCAATGTTTTCATTTTCCTGATTCAAAGCTTCTCCTGGTTTATGAGCTTCTTCATCTTTGACTATGACCTTCTTTCTAAGCTTCTTAATCAGAGTTTGACCCTTATCTACTTGTCTCTTTTGGGACTATTCCTCCTGCTTAGTCTTGAAACCTCACCAAAATAAGAAGTGCTCCCATGTCTTTTCTTTTTTCTGCAATACAGTACTTATGATGAGTTTTATGAGCCCATGGTGAAAAACTGATTGTTTTGTATGGTCCTGGTGTTCCCTCACTCTAGATGACATCTTCTGTTAAGTTGGAAGCAAATATCTCTGAGCATCAAAGGTGAAGGGCACCTTTTTGAACCAGAATTCTCTCTCATCCAGAATCCCTCTTGCTTCAGCTAGTAATTCCCTGGTTAATTTGAACTTCAAGGTGTCAAAAGACACTATATCCTTGTGTAAACATTGAGCAAACTTGTAAGAAACCTCTGAATTATAACCTTCAATTTTTTCGAAGAACACTAACCATCCTGCTTGTGTAAAGAACTGTGCACAATCTGGAAATTTTTTTACCCAACTTGAGTCTGAGGGTTCTTCCCTATTGGTCTTTCCATTCTTTTTCATTTTGAACTATGGTTAAACAACTTCTATCAATACACCACAATCTATCTGTCTTCAAATTTTAACAAACTGACAGAGAATACAGTATAGGGAAACCCAAAAGACTCTACTCTGAATTCTGCTGTTTGAATGATGAATACTTTAAATCCATTGATTAACAATTCATCATTTAAATGTATTAAGTTCAAAACTAATACTCTGCCTTCAATTCTGTCATTAGTCATTTGTTCAGAAAAACCCCAAATTAATAAACCTTGGTAATGGTACGTGGACTACCTGTTAAAAATGACTAATTTGACTGTTGGAATCTTGTTATCTCAACTGTCAGGTGTTGAATTGCATGCTCCACTTTCCTTTGACCGCTTTGACACTGTAGCCAACCGCTCGTGAAAGCCCTAATTTTCGCTCAGTTTCAAAATTTTGATTACCAAGCACTGATTTTTCACCACGATATTCACTTGCTCTTTGTGCACTTCAGGTAAAAACATAATTCCATACACCATTGTCTCATTATGCTCTACTATCATTATTACATCTGTTCTGCAAGAAACCGCCACGATCTACCCTTCACGACGATATTCCACTTGCGAGAGTGATTAAACTACAAGAGACACGTATCAAATCTATCACACAATGTGATTTACATCTCATGTGTGAGAATCTTGAAGAAACTGACCCAAAAATAATGATTTTTAGCTTGCATGACTTTCTTGTAGCGCCTCTCTATAACTTTTTCTGGCTTGCGCTACACGAATCCATGTTTTATGATTTTTTTAACCAAAACTCCAAACAAAGTGTTGTTTTTTGGTAAATAACTTTAAATAAGGTCTTATGATATTTCTTTAGAACCTTTTAGAAATATATACATCCTATAAGCCCATAAAAACCATGAAATTAATTAAGTCAAGCAAAAATTAAAAAGAAAACCTATTAAATCAATTATAAACATAAGCCTAAAATAAAAATATTTTAAAAGAAAACAAGGTCAAAACTTTAAAACAATAAGAAAAATCATATTTTTAAGACAACCAAATGGTTAAAAAATAGAAAACAAAAACAGGGTATAACAGAAAGTTTATTGGGTGGTGCATTGTTTCACTCCAATGAAGACATACTTCAGCCTAATATAATCTAAATTTAATTTGATAGTTGTATCAAGTTATTGGAGTTAACCTAATATTTTTCTAATAGTTAATGTAATAGTTATCCAATATAATCACCGTTAAAGTTTAAATTAATCTAATAGTTGTAGAATCATTGGTTGTATCTAATAGTTAAGCCAATAGTTGAATCAAGTTGAGTTAGCCTAATATTTATCTAAAATCTAATAATTATCCAATATAACTCTGAGTAGAGTCGAAGTTAAGCTAATAGTTGTAGAACCATTGGTGGTAAGCTAATAGTTGTACACAATAGTTAATTTAAAAGTTAATATATCAGCAATTGCACTTCAAGAAAAAGTCATGATAGGAGTTGAAGTTAAACTAATAGTTGTATCATCAATGCATTTAAGCTCATAATTTTATCTAAGAATCTAATAGTTATATCTAAGAAGCATAGATAGTAGTCGACCCAAAAATTTAAAAATATATACACTAATAGAATACTTGAAGTTTAGTTTTTCCAACTAATAGTAAGTTATATTGGAGTTGACATTAAGCTAATAGTAGTATTAGTAGTATGCTAAGATATTTTTCTTTTTTTTGAATTATTAAGTATGAAGTTTGGACCATGCCCATAGAATCAATCTCGAGAGTACAAATGTCTCATTATAGTTCGTGGATGAAATATCATAGATGGTAGTCCACCGCAAATGATGTTATTAGAAGTTAGATTGTTACACAATTGCACATTAGGTAGAATTATAGCTGCAGAATGTACTTAGACTAAGTTTGAAGTGATTAGAGTTGACTTTAAAATAATAGTTGTAGAATCATTAGACTTAAAGTTGAAGTTAATCTAATAGTTGTAAAATCATTGGAGTTAAGCTAATAGTTGTATCTAATAGCTAATTTAAAAGTTAATATATGGGCAATAAGACTTCAATTAAAAGTCATGATTGGAGTTGAGGTTAAGCTAATAGTTGTATCATCAATGGAGTTAAGCTCATAGTTGTCTCTATTAATTGAATAGTTGTATCTAACAATTGAAGTTTATTTTTTCAAGCTAATAGTTAATTTAAAATTAATAATAAACTCATAGTTAAGCTAATAGTTATCCAATATAACTCTGATGAGACTTGAACTTAAGCAATAGTTCTAGAATCATTGAAGTTAAGGTAATAATTGTACCTAGTAGTTGTATTTAATAATTTAATAGTTGAAGTGTAATTTTAAATTTTACAAATTACTTATCACATATTAATTAACCTATTTTTTATTTTTTTAAATTATTCATTATTAATTTTGGACTATATCTATACAATCAATCTGTACCTATAGATAAGAAAATAACCTATTTTTTACACAAACATTACATTATATAAAATTTCAAAAACTATTGGTCATTACTTTTCTGAAAAGAACCCGGAGTCTATCTATGTTGAGGAAATTGAGAATAAGATGTCACCTGAAAAACTGCCAAACAGTGATTTTAACAATATATATTTAAAAATTCAAAGCACCGGAAATGTAACCATTTGAAAGTTACATATACTGCAACGAGACCATAATTTAAGTGAGTCCATTGAAAACACATCATCTTTTCCAAATTCCCTGCGTAAATGAAAAGTCTGTGAATGTGAGATATTTACGCAAAGGCTCAAAGTCTGTGAATGTGAGATAGGGTATTTATAGTGTGGGTTTTTTTCTAAAATTCCAATCATGATGCATTGTTTCAGGTTTTCATCAAATTTTTTAAAATATTTGATTTCCACTAAAATAAAAATAATAGAACTTTACTGTTGGAAAAATTATTATTATATTAAAAAACAAAGCAATTTAGATAGCCGTTATACATATAAAGATGAAGAGTTAGCAAAGGGCTTTGGCTGGTATTTCCCCGGAATATCTCTAGTAATTTTAGAGGATAATCATTATTGGATTGATCTAACAAATCAATCCATGCACTGCTGAGATATTTATGTCTCGCCTTTTTTTAACAATAACAATGTCAATGTCCTACAGTCTATCGAGTGACAAAAGCAGTACACTTTGAATGGTACAACACTTGGACAGTAGAAGACCTCTGACAAATTTGCTATCTTTCAACACCAAGAAGGTTTCCATAGTGTGGCGAAGATCCAATACTGTACACCTTGCTGGCCACATTGCTAGTTTGTTTCTGCAACCTTTCAACCACCTGAACGTCGCCGCAAGAGCATTGAAATTTTTACGTCGATAGACGTTTTTGTCCGAGGTCGGGTTTGAGAAACCCTGTACCTTTCGTCCGCCATTGGTCAAATTTTTGGTCGTCCATTGATCAAATTAAAACGTGGAACGCTTATTTTTATCTCACCTGTATATCCACTGGTTTCTGTATGTCTTCGGATAGTTTGTCCGCTGGTCTCTGCCCGTCCTGCTCGGCCAGGGCCATCCTGCTCGCCCATCCTGCCAATGTTCCGCACATAGCCACGCCATTGACTGTTGCCCTAGGCAGTAATGAATTATCTCTTTAATCTGGCAAAAATTAGAAATTCAGAGTTTTATATTACTTTGAAAATTTTGATCATAAAATTTATCTTAATATTTTTATTAATTTAAAATAATTTAAATTAATGATTAGTTTTTAACTAATTATGAACTAAATTTTTTTGTTTATTTAAAAAAATAATAATAAATTTTAACTATTTAAAAATAATTTACATTATTAAAAAGTTAGAATAATAATTAAATATTTTTTAATTAAAAGATAAATTTATTAATAAATTCAACTTTGTAAAATACATTTATAAAACTAAAATAATTGAATTAAAACATCACTATACAAACCATTCACATTTACCCATCAAATTTGAAAGATGAGTCTTAATTTAAATTGCAAGGGCATTTATTCTATGAGCCCTTCAAAGATGAAGCCCAATATAAATGATTGTGCTTCAATTAACAAGTATAAATTAACTAAACTCTTTCACTAAAAACATCCAAAAAACAAATATGGTTTTTTCAAATTTTTGCAATTTTAAACAATTGAGAATCTCTTAATATCTACTTGAAAAAAATGATATATTTTCTATAAAACCTATTTTGAACACATTAAGTTGTCATATGTGCATCATTAATTTTACAATTGAGTAACATAACAACTATTCTATTGTTCTTTTTTGTAGTTGGAGCACACTTTATTATACAAAAAAACTACTTAGACTACGTCATAACCATATCAAGGCATCCACCTGCAATCCAAGCTTGAGAGATGTATGAATGATAAGGATTGAGAACCTAAGTAAAAATAATACACAACTCAATCAAAAATTCAAAAAAAATTCCTATATACCAAGCAAGTTACAAAGCTGGCATAAGAGGGGTGTATGAGTCTCAACAATCTCGGTTTTAAATTGAACTAAAGTACCAAAAAAAGTTCATTAATGGCTAGATTTGAGAAAAGTCAAAGTGAAAAGATGTATATTTATGGAAGAGTGAAAAGTCGAAGTGAAAAGATGAAGTGATACATTGATCTGTTATTTTCCACTTCTCCAATTTCATCGACATTCATATGCTACTCGCATATTTCGTTATTTGCTA
>LPNX010122404.1:0-34594 GCA_001517045.1 Pseudotsuga menziesii
GTTTTAATGGTAAAATAAAGAATTTCAGCCACAAGATCGTCAAATCAATTAGAAAAATACTTTTGTTGTAAATGTCTTGCCATTAATTATAGTTTACCATTAGCATGTTAGTAAAAAACCTTAACTTCGGTGATGTTATCAGTTTTCCTCAAGGAAATACACTATTTTGTGATTCATAGGTTTCACAGCAAATAATTGTCGGTGTACTACTGGAAGCCTGGTGGTTGCTGTCAATGGAGGACATATATTTGGACGCATCCAAATCCACGGATAGCTCTACTGGTATCAAAACAGGGTATCAAAATGGTTAAAAAATATGGGATTAACCTAGAACAATAATTTTAAATCCTAACAAACCCCCCAAGGTGATAGATTCACTATGATTTTATAAACAAAATAGGAAATATGGTATATTGTTCATGCTGGTCAGAATGGTACTGCAACTTTCAAATACAGGATCGATTACTTTTGATAGTGATGTTAGAGCACCAACAGTTTTATTCCTCCCGTGTGCTTTTCGGCATATAGGCTTGAATTAGCCTCGTGGCACACTTTTTGATTCTTAACCTTTATGTTCCTCCACATTCCAGAAACATGTTCTTCCTGTGCCAACAATCAAAAGGGATTTTTATGTTCCTTCCGAGTTTGGATTTCTGTCTGGTGTCCCCTACATGCCCTAGTAACACGGTTAAACTTATTGACCTTGAGATGACTGCCCCTTTTATCCACAGTACGAAAACTTCGAAGGGCTCGTCATTCCTGTAGGCTTCCAATTTCCTTCACTGCTCAGTCACAAGGACCAGTCCCCTGTTTCAAGGTGTGCTAGCACAACATATCTTTATATTTACCATCATCTTCATTATGATTGGAAATTTTCATCAAGGATGATGATGGCATAGGGCCCCTGACCTTCTTTCCCCTGGTCTAGGCGTTCGTTCAGACTGAACGCCCCTAATAATGGATACTATTCACCGCAAGGGTTTAGTCCATGGATTTGTTCGGAGGTCTGAGTGGAATATCCATTTGGTCAAAGACCCTTGGCTTTGCTCCCACAGTGATGATGCAATCCTTCAGGATGGTAATGGCTTTATCGGCCTTATAAATTCTTCCTAAATACATGCACTTCTTTACCTCGATTGTTGGGGTGTCAAATGCATGTAGGCCTAGAAGTGCATGCATCTCCAAATAGTGCCTAGCAATCACTAAAATGTCACGTCCCCATCCCTCAGACCGACGAAGAGGAGGTGACGAACACCACATACAGCCGGGAAAACAGCCCCATGAACATAAACAGGGATAAATCAATGCTTAAGTTAAGAACTTAACATGATACATAACAGGAATTCCAAACATACAAGCATACACAGATGCATAATTCCTCAAGCATACAGAGTTACTCAATAATCAGCGGAAGCAACACACATACATTCCTATAATTCCAGCATCCCATATGTTCATTATAACTCATTTTCCATCAATATAATTGCAGAGATAAAATAACATGAGCACTCATCTTTTGATGAAGAATTCACTCGCAACCAGCTACGTCGTTGCAATGTTCCACCCAACCATAGGCCAACGTGCTCATCAATCTCTCAACAACACTGCCACCCGCGAGCTGGGCATGATTCCTCCAAGGATAAGGGTCAACACAGACTTACACATATCCGAGGGACACAATCAGCCAAACCAACACCGCTGGGTTTAATAGGCCATCAACAACCGGCCAAGCCAGCACAGTCCGAAGACCAACCGCTGCTTACATGCAGCAAAACAATCCCTTCACATCCCTATGAAGAAGGAAAAGACAACCAAGGATAATCCCAAACAAAAGATGAGCACAGCTCAAGTCCACCATAAAACACAGAGTTGTTCTTGGCCCTAACGTGGCCAAAACAACTCAGCAACAACACCCAAACCAGGGTATATCAGCAACCCAGCTTCACAACGAAGACAACAACAATCCACAGTCCACAATGGATAATAAATAGCATTCCCATCATAGCCAAGGGAAACTCAGCCAATGGATGTGACCATCAACAACCACAACTCACAGCACACACAATTCCTCAATGTAATGACTGGGCAACTTACACAGTCCCAACCAAAGAGAAGCCAACTCCCAGCGTGGACAGAGGAAAACACAACCAACGGATTGGGAAATCCACAGTGGCCCAAAACGAAATTGAACACCATAGCCAACAAAACGTAGGGAAAACAACAGTCCCACAACGTAATCCTTGAGCACAGCTCACAACACAGAGGAAACAAATCCAATCAACCTGGGTGTGAGAGAAACTTGCCCCAGGCCCCAAACACAGAGGAAAAACATATCAGATTCCCCTGTGTGGATAAACATGAATGACCACCGATAAGAAGCTCCCCTCCTGGCTGCGTGAGAGTGAACAGACCGAATGGAGGAACGAACAGACCATCGAGAGGATCGTATGTCCACGGGAGAGTGAACAAACAGGGAAGAATGGCGTCATGGAGAAGATGGAGGAATGGGAAAGAATGGATTTGCTTGCCTCCTTATCCATATTTCCTCTAGCAATAATTTCCCTCAACAACTCAGCCATAACTACCCCCAACAAACAAAACCAAGACAGTGAAGAGGTTGGTGAAACAAGAAAGGTGGAAAATCAAACAAGGTGGTAAAACATGGGTTTTTCCCCCATAACCAAGGTTTGACATGCCCCCACCCTTTATCCTTTGGAACCATGCCCTTTTCATTCAATGTTGCACTGCCGTAGCTGGTTGTGGTTTATTTCAATTGATGTGCATATTTACATGATGTCAAATTATAAGGTGCCAGATAGCACGACATACCATCGGCAACTATAGCTCCTCACCATGATTAATTACATTATATACATCATGCAAACGGGGTCAAAACCGGGAAATTACATAAAACATATCGGGTAACAGAATCTCTGATCAGAATAGTCATTATGAGTTTTAAAATCACCATTCCCAGGTATTTGAGTGCAACAATAGTTAATCACCTTGATTCTTTAGCAGTATTCTTTTGCTCTACATCTCAGAACAAATCTGACCATGGCATTATAGTAATCTAGGAAATTATTGAACCATTATTAGTAGCTGATACTACCCTTAGTCCGATAGATCTTTGCACTTGCCACTATCTAACAACATGATGACAACATTAAGAGTCACGTGAGCCGTTGATTCAATTTTCTTATGTGGAGGTGTTAATAACGCCATCCCCTTGGTAGTGATGTCATAGAATTAATGGCATAAGTGACCCTTGGCCTCATTGGTAATTGTCCTCCGGTCATTTCATGGTGGGTGGAGTTGATGCTCATCACTCCCTCGACCCCCTCATTATGATGATACTGGTAGACCCATGTTTCAGTTCCTTTCTTCCTTACCGTACGGTGTCTACGGTCATTCTTACCTTCTATCACCTCGTCATTATGGCACTTGTTCTCCTCACTCGTGATAGGCAGCCACTCTCAGATATTCGGGATGCGATCTATGTCATCGATGTTACCTATATCAGCCTTTATTTTGCAGCCCATATCCTCCTTATTTCCCATAAAATTTCATGCCAGTGAAAAATCCTCGACTGTATATTTCCTCTAATCCAGATCTCGATCGTTCAACTTTATGGCCCCTCCAACCCGCTTCACGATTCACCTACTGGTTATCCTTCATGCAAGTTCCTATCGAAAAGTATATCAAGTTCAACGAGGGCATGGGGTTTTATGTGATTTCACATTGTCCCCTTCCCTTATCCACTACACACCTTCCCATTGCAAAAAAAGTTAGGGATGATGATCAGAACCTTGTCAAATTTTCACTGTTCAAAGCGCAGGGCCCTTCCTTCGCTTCACAGCCATCCTCCATCTTATTTTTCATGCAATACAAGGCGGTGAAAGGATTATCCACTATAGATCTATCTAATAGGGGAATATTAATTGCTTAATATGGGTAATTCTTTCGATCCATCTCGCACCGTTATGCTCCCTACCCCTCCAATCGTGAAGGTGCGCATATGTCATAAATCAGGCCTGCTATGATCATGGTCATTGGGAAATTGCTCGAGCCATGGATTTCACATGTCCTCCTAGCTCAGTCCATCTGTGCACATCCCTCATTGCTAAATATTCAATGCATGTTGCTCTGCAATGCCCATCCTTGCGGTGACTACCTCGAACACATTGAGCCCATAAATTTTTTGACTATACCCTTTCTTGTTGGCCAACAACCGCAGATGCCCATTCAAAATTTATCACGAGTGCTAATAGTGGCTCCAAGTTAGGGATTTTATCCTCCCTATGATGTAGCAAAGAACCTACATAGACCATGTTCCTGATCCATCCGGTTGGCCAGAGATCGTTTCTTATAAAATTCCTAGTGTGCTCTGAAAAACAAAAGGCCTGGTAGATAGGAATGAAATGAAATAATTCATAAAATGAAATGAAATGCTCACCATGTTGAGATTATTTGTTCCTACCTACCCTAATTTACATGACAATTATGGCCCAATCAAGTGACTTCTAACTTCCAGTGAAGCCAATCAAGTGAGTGATTCCATATGAGCAATTGCTCCTCATGCTTGATAAAAAAGGGTACTGAATGGACACCTAGCATAGGTCATGGTAAGGGACCTTATTTCCATCACAGAGCCATAACCAGTCATTTACAGTGTCTAGTTTCTCCACATAGCCAGCCACTGGTTCAAAACAACCCTTTGAAAATTCTGTTATACCTGTATTGAGACACGGCTGCTCCATATATTCATCCACTAGATCATAAAATTTGTGATTGTGCTGAACTTCTCCTAGCATTTGCTAGCTCCATGACTGTTGTTCCAACCATAACTTCCCGTATGCATTTTTCAGTTGTTATTCAAAATACCCCTACAAGGGAATATCATGACCACCTATACTTGAGGTCTCACTGCCTCATCCTGAATACCAGGGTACAAACCCTGCTTTCTCTCCTGCATTTCATAGGTAATATTTTCAATGAAATCCAGTGAACTAGGCTCTTCTTGATATAAGGATTCTAAATTGGAAACAAAAGAAGAGACATCCCATTTAATTCCCCTCTCTTCTAACCAAATATCCTTGTATTCATCATATAGTGGAGTTCTGAAATCCTCCTCAAAATCCCCACAAACAGGGCTTGCAATAGGCATGCTACTTTATTCATCAAACAAATTGTAATACTCCTCCTATATGGGTGTGCACTGCTCATCTGCGTGTGTTATAGCAGATTTCACCACACTAGGTGAATCACACATTGTATGGCCTTCCCCTATCCCACTGCAGACTCATTATTCCCTATGGACCATTTGTTGTCTTTTGATGTATCATTGACCATCCCTAAAAACATTAGAAAAATGATATACGCGGCCTTTTCCCCGATAACCGCGTACATACGCGGATATTCCCTCTATAGTCGCATACATCGGGATGTGTACATAATCCAAAACTGTTGGAGCATTCCTTGACTTGGATCCGACTCATATGACTCCTGGCCTTCCATATGCCTTGAGATCACACGGATTCGACCTTTCAGTATCACTTTGAAAAGCTATATAAGGAACCATTGAGACATTGAAAGCATAAGAGAGAATTGAGAGTATCGAAACTATAGTCCATTGTTGCCAGAATTATACTTGAGTCTGCATCCCTTTTTCCCTTTGGAGCACTGTTGTGTTCTTCCCAAGCTTTCCTTTGTTAGTGAGCTTGCTATCGGAGTGATGGAGGATTGAGGTGGTGGAGGCCCAAGTGGGGGATTCAGTTTCTCCGGTTCGTAGACGTGCCGTCAGAGGTTGTCACTTGTAATCTCTGATTCATATTAATAAAAATATCTTTTCCTGTCCAGTAATGTGTATTTGAATGAATGTTGCATCCATTGGAATATGTCAAATGCTTATACATTATTGATTATATATGCTAGAATAGATATAACACCATGAAATATAGTATGCATGTATTGTTTACTTGTTGTTGAGGACGTGTTATAACAATTCAAGCTGAAGATTGGAAAGCTCAATGGGGATCTACTTCAATCGTTCGGAATAAGGTACGAGGTCCGATCCTTTAGTGTTAGATGTTTTTATTTCTATTGCATATTGGGAAATATTGATTTCTGGAGTCTAGCTATCTGTTGTGGTAGCCCAAGCCATAGGAATTTCTCTCCATAACAGAAATGGCGACTCCGCTGGGGAGTTCCTAGTAATTGTCCTTTGGGGGTTGATCTTTTGGCATTCAATGTATTTGAATTGCTCTCTCTCTCTTGTTTCTGTGTCAGGTATGGGGGCATGTATGCCTGGTAGATCCTAATTGGTGTGAATTTAGTCTTAGCCTATCTGTTTGCCTTGAATTTGTGCATCTTTTTCTTCCTGTATGACATTTTGTCACTTACAGTCGCGTATACACGTGGGTTCCTCTGGGATTTCCATGTATACACGCGGGTTCACTGCGCACAGTCACATATACCCTGGTTTTTACCTTTTTGTGGAAGATAGTGGATTGATGGGTGAATGCTATTAGTTGCTGAGTCTCCTTTGGCACTGCCTGAGTCTGTTAATACCTCTGTTTTTTACCAGAAACGTTTTTTTTAGCCTAAATTTTTTCTTTTAGGAAAGTTCTTGTCATGGCATGTTTGATTTTTTGTTTGAGATTAGTGCATTAGAGTCCTTTGGCCTTATTTATTTGCTCGAATGCTGTTTATGTGTGCTTACAGAGTCTGGGGTGTTTAGAATCATTCTTTTGCTTTTCATATCTCTTTATTTTCAAAAATTCCAAAATATTTGCTTATCATCATGCATTGCATTATGCATTTTGCATTGTACTTGCATTAGATCTAGATTTGCTTTGGAGTAATAGTTAGAAATTCATATAGGGAAATTTGCATTCAGCATTTGAAGAAGGAAATTGTGCATTCACGTAGTACGCATACCCTGTTTTCATGGACACAATGCATTTTCATTGATTGTTAGGTGTGCATTTTACTTCTTGTTGCGTCATAACACCATTAGTTGTGCAACCATATCCTATTTTTGAGTAATAAAGCCAACTAAAATCAACGCTAAATAAAATGAATTACACTCTTTTCTTTTTTAGGGTGCACCAACAAGCTTAGGTTTTAGGATCTTGGAATATTTCATTGTAAGTTAATTCTCCAAGATCACTAAACTACAACAACTAGGTGTCTGTCCAGGGAGTGTGTGAAATCCTTGGTATAACCAGCGTTCTCAGGAAGCTCCTCTCAAAAGGGAGTCAAGCACTAGGCAGTGTGAGCGGTTGTTGATTGGGATAACCCCTGGTCGAGAACTGTGTAGCACCGGTGATATAGCCAGGATTGTATTTGTATCTGGGGGCTCTTTCAGGAATTTTGGGCTTTGCTACCCTGCCCATACAATCAATCCCTCATGCGACTGTCCGCCTGAGCGTTGATTATATTGAGGTGACCTTAGTGACCTTACCTAGGATATCGAGGGGGTACGTGTAGAGGTTATTTTGCATGTGTCCAGGCTAGGTTGGGGTCGGACAGCACAGTCTCTTTACGCGTTGAAGCTGAGGGCCACAATAATTGGTTTCGAACCTCCGCTTATGGTGACAAGGGCCTCTCAAGCCTCTCCTAGGCGAGACATACCAGCCACATTTTGGAGCTCACTTATCCAGCCCTTGTTTGCTTGCTTTTGGCTTTAGTTTTATAGTGATTGCTCTGTGCATTCTAGGTGGCCTAGGGTTGATGTAAATAGAGAGTCTTTGCTTTTTTGTTGAGTCATTGTGGAGTCGGGTGCGGTTCCGCGCTGTTCTCATCAATTAGCAGGACTTCCACCTTCCACTTCTCCTCCTCCTTTGGGAGAGGGGCCTAGACGGTCCAGGCGGACTATGTCACACATTGATTCACACACCATGGAGGATCATTCAGAGACGATTCCTGACCCACCTCCTCCTATTCATATTGACGATGGGGAATTTACTCCTACATACGATCCCTCACCTGACCTAGCTGAGATTGGTCCCGTTATTTCCCAGATAGGATCTTTACATGATAGACCTACTCATACTAGGCCAGATTCCCCATTGACCCGATACCGGTATGGAATTCCAAATGATGCCGAGACTCACTTTGACCCTCCTAGCACCAGCTATGGTAGTTATGTTACGACTGGTTCTCCTATGCACGATTTGACATTTCATGTTGAATCCGAATTTGACCCTAACACTATACCTGGGGGCATTCCCATGCCTTACCTTGCGGAGAGGTTTGGGAGTACTAGTCACATTGCACCTTCCATCCCAGCGGTGGAAGCTACATCTTATATACCTACTAGGTCTAGAGTTAGTGATCCCATAGCAATACCAGGTTCTAGATGAGTGACGATAGGCACTAGCACATATCTTCTTACAGAGATTCCTTCATCCTTGCTTCTGAGCTCTTTAAATGAAAACCCTCCACCTTACTCTCGTGGTCCTTTGAGTCGGCACATAGCTATGAGTCAAATCCGTACTGCGATTACTAGACCAGTTGTGTCTCAAGCCTACATACCACCTGTAGTTTTGGCAGGTTATGTTCATGTTTCTAGAGGTCAGGTTGCTACTTCCTCGACATATATTCCTACTTCCGGAATGTATATTCCTGCCTATGGAGTGTCTCATGGGGCATTGCAAGCGGTGACCTATGGACCCTACTATGGGGCGCAGTATGGACAGGTCTCTTCACCTTACGGAGGCGGGTATTCATAACCTGCTTACTCTCCTAACTATGGCTTTGTAGCTCCTACTAGTCAAGGTCCACCTCATTATGCGACTTCCATGCCACCCTATACGGGTCATATAGGAGGAGGTCACTATGGCCAAGGTCATGGTGGTAATCAATCCTATATGAACCAGGGAGCGGTCCCTAGACCTCATCATGCTAAGCTCCCTTTCCTCGCGACACTCAATTTACCTGACTTATCGAGACTTACGAACGATCCTGTGGCTCATGACCCGGCTTGGCCGGCTGTCCCTACCAAGCTTCCTTCGGACATACCAAAGTTCGAAGGAAAACCAGGAGAGGATCCGAGTGAACACGTTACGACATTCCACCTATGGTGCTCTTCCAATTCATTGCATCAGGACTCAGTTCATTTGAGACTATTTCAACGCACCCTTACAGGGCCTACGTCGAAATGGTATATAGAGTTACCTAGGGGTGCCTTTACTTTGTTCGACGACCTTGCGATGACTTTCCTTAATCACTTCCAGCTACCGGTACGATATGATGTTGGTACTGAAATCTTGTCGACATTTCGCCAAGATAAAGCCACCCATATTTCTGATCATATTCAGGAGTGGCGTAGACGGAAGAGATTAATCAAAGCCTTTATACCGCCGGAATTCCTCCTGGAGTGGTTCCTAAAATCTTTATTGCCATATATCGCGAAGGATGTTTCCACATCCAAAGTGCAGAATGAGGAACAAGCCATCTTTAGGGTGCATGAACTAGACTTGATCTATGCTCAGTCTGGTTTGTTATATGAGATTATACCTAATGCCCCTCATTCTAGTTTCGATCCCAAGGTCAAAATTGGACCACATGCCGATGGTATTGTGGGTAGTGCAAGTAAGAAACCTACAGGTTCGGTTGTGAAACAAGTTTCTCAATTGTCAGTCAACCAATATGCCTCGGGACAAGCTATGGCTTCGTCTCAGCCCGCCCAAACAGTGAATGTACTTGCTGTGCAATCGTCCGACCAGAAGGGTAACCAGCAACCCGGACGAAATAGAAAAAAGGGTAAAAACAATAATAAGAAGGGTGGGAATAAAAATGAGAATGCCAACAATAATGACAAGAACAATAAAAATGCTGGGGGGGACAAGCAGAATAAGCGTAAGGTTAAGTTTCCTTGCAAGCTTTGTAAGGACGATCACCTCACTTACTTGTGCCCTAGGATGGATGAAGCTTCGAAGTTCATAGCACAGGGCCCAGCTGTGTTAACAAACGGTTTACCGCATAACCAAAATATGAACTCGAAGTCCCATGATCAATCTAGTGATGAAGATCCACCTGAAACTAGTGGTCGTGGGTGCATTAATATGGTCCGTGCTGTGAAATTTGTGACGCGTGCGAAATATTATTCTTCGTCAAAACCCAACCCAGGTAAAGAACCTGATCCACCAGGAACCCCTTTGCGTATTAAGAAACCTGCGGATAAACCTGAGGCTGCACCTTGCATTCCTAAGGGGGTACTTAAGCGTTCGAGGCATAATCCAAATGCCCGAGCAACCCAAAAATATTCAGTTGTCGAGGACTTGGGTCATACTCCTTGTGCGATGTCTGCATTGGAAGTGCTTCAGAGTTGTCCGTCACAAAGGAAGGCTTTGCTTTCCACTCTTGGTGTGAATGGTGATCATTCTTCCACAGCGATCAAATTTGAAACCGCAGGACATCAGCCTCGCTTGCCCTACTATGTGTACCTGTTGGTGCATGTAGAATCTCTTAATATGATCGTCAAGCGTACTGTGATTGATGAGGGTGCTGCTGCTTCTGTGATGACTTTGTCTTGTTGGAAGGGTCTTGGTTCTCCTGAGTTGTCAAAGTCTATGACCATGTTAACTGCTTTTGATGCGAGGTCATTTAGGCCACACGGGATCCTTCCTTCCCTTAAAGTCCGTTTGGGAGGGAAGACCATTGCGATAGAGGTCGAGGTGGTTGATGCACCCCTTGACTACAATCTCTTACTGGGAAGGAATTGGATGTATAGTATGCAAGCCATTGCGTCTTCCGTATTTCGCGTTGTATACTTTCCTCATAATGGGAAGATTGTGACGATTGATCAGATGTCATTCAAGAATCCGCCTGTTAGTGCATCTTCGGAAGCTTCGGTTCCGAAATTTGAACATTCCCAGCCGACAACTGGGAGTGTCGGTGTAGGTATGTATCCTTCCCTCATGGGAACCTTTAGTTTTCCTGCACCCGTCCTCATGATAGGAGCTCGTTTCGATTGTGCTTCCACGTCTACAAGATCGGTTCCTTTTCACACAAATCATATGGAAGATCCTTGGATTCTTCCATCGCCGAGTCCTTCAAGTGAGGCCATTGAGACGAGTGTGCCGTTGCTTGCAGCGATGATAGCTTACCAAGCTAATCTTCAATCTACTGCAGAGCCTTGTTCTTCTTCATGGACAGAGGAAGAAGACCCCTATGTGCTGCCTGCATGGGCAGTACAGTCTTCTCATGCCCACGATTGCCTTGATACGGTTTTCCCTTCAGATGAAGTGATCATCGAGGCTATGTCGGGAGTTGAGCCACCATGGGAGGAACTCCATCATAGATCATATTTCCTTCCAGAGCTTGACCTTTTGGAGCATGAGGATTACAGGGAGATTCTTAGACAGAAAGCTGGTAGGCCCATGATTCCATTAAGCTCTTCTGGTCAGATGGATGATGGAAACATGGCAAACATATCGTCAACTATTCCTATCAATATTTCTCGCAATCCTGGTATGGTTGAGAATGTGTACATTGGGGCGGATTGTTCCCAAGATGAGATTCATGAGTATACCGAGCTGTTCAAGGAATTCCGTGATGTTTTTGCTTGGTCTTACGATGAGATGCCAGGGATTGACCCTCGGATTGTCGAACACGAAATTAAGACTTACCCCAGCGTGAAGCCTATTCGACAGCGTTTACGCACGGTAAATCCTAGGAAAGCACCCGCCATAAAGGTAGAGATAGAGAAACTATTGAAAGCTGGTTTCATCTATCCCGTTCCCTTGACAGAGTGCGTTTCAAACCCCGTTCCGGTGGATAAGAAGCAAGGAGCAATCCGTATATGCACTGATTCCCGTGATTTAAATTGTGCCTGTCCTAAGGATAACTTCCCCACACCGTTTATAGATCAGATTTTGGATGAGTGTGTGGGTAGCGAGGTGTTCTCCTTTATGGACGGTTTTTCCGGATATAATCAGATTCAAATTAAAACTGAGGACCAACATAAGACTGCATTTATTTGTCCTTGGGGAACATTTGCGTATCAAAAAATTCCTTTCGGCCTTAAAAACACCGGAGCTACCTTTCAGCGGGCGATGACCTTGATTTTCCATGATCTCAAGTCCATTATTGAAGTGTTTTTGGATGACCTCGCTGCTCATTCTCGTGTGAGGATGCGTCATTATTATCACTTGAGACTGGTGTTCGAAAGATGCCGGCACTATGCTGTTAGATTAAACCCTCATAAGTGCATCTTTTGTGTGAAATCAGGTCGTCTGTTAGGATTTATCATTTCGAAAGAGGGTGTAAGAGTCGACCCCTTGAAAGTGGAGGCAATACTTCAGTTGTCTCCCCCGCGAAATATTCGTCATCTTCAGTGTTTGCAAGGCATGGCAAACTTCCTACGAAG
The DNA here is from genome assembly GCA_001517045.1 of Pseudotsuga menziesii. NCBI lineage: Eukaryota > Viridiplantae > Streptophyta > Pinopsida > Pinales > Pinaceae > Pseudotsuga > Pseudotsuga menziesii. The sequence continues at coordinate 12,377 of LPNX010122404.1, forward strand.
ATTTGTTGTCAAATTCACCAATTTGACTAGAGGTTTCATGCGTCTCTTGAAGAAGGATACTCCCTTTGAATGGGATGAGCAAGCCCAGGAGTCCTTCGATGCACTTAAGCGAGCTCTAGCATCGGCCCCGGTGATTAGTCCTCCGGATTATAGCCGTGATTTCTTATTATATGTGGCCCCGTCTTTAGAGACGATTGGGGTGGTTTTGGTTCAAGAGGATGAGGAGCTCCAAGAGCATGTCATATATTATTTGAGCCGAAACCTTATTGACGCAGAGATTCAGTATTCTCATGTAGAGAAGCTTTCCTTAGCCACCGTACATGCAGTGCAGCGTTTGAGACATTATATTCTCCTTCGCCAAACTTTGGTTGTTGCCCATGTCAATCCATTTCAGTTCGTCCTCACACGAAGGATGATGGGGGGAAAATATAATAAATGGATTGTCATCCTGCAAGAGTTTGAAATCAAGTTTGTTTCGGCAAAATCGAAGAAATCTTTAATCTTTGCAGAGCTCATATCGGATTTTTCGAGCGAGGCTGAGGAGTCGGCATGTGAATATACGTTCGTTGATGAGCACATCTTCTTGATCTCAACGGCTAACCCATGGTACGGTGATATCATAGTATATTTGCAAACGCAAAGGACCCCTACTCACCTCTCGCGAGATGAGCGACGTCGATTACATCATGTTTCCAAGAACTACCTCATAGTGGACAATACTTTGTACCGCCGTGGAGTAGATTCCCTTTTACAACATTGTTTAACTCATGATGAGGCTGAGGTAGTGCTTAATGATTGCCACGGAGGGGCGTGTGGTGGTCATTTATCTGGGCTTGCTACAGCCCAAAATATTTTGAGAGCAAGATATTTATGGCCATCGATCTTCAAGGATTGTATTGAAGCGGTCAAGAGGTGCCACCCTTGCCAGGTGTTCGCACGTAACATGCCCTCGAAGCCTGCCCCGTTACACCCTATTATCACCGTCGGTCCCTTCACCAAGTGGGGGCTAGATTTTATGGATTGCAACCCAGCTTCGGCTGGGGGGCACCATCATATCATAGTGGCTATCGATTACTTCACGAAATGGGCTGAGGCAATGCCTACAGTAAAATCCGACGGTGAGACAGCCGCTCACTTCGTATTCAACCAAATCATCTCTAGGTTCGGGATTCTGAGAGAGCTTGTCACTAACCATGGCTCGCACTTTCATAATCATATGATGGAAGAATTTGCCTCCAAGTTAGGATATAAGCAAGAGCACTCCTCTTCTCATTATCCTCAAGCGAATCTATAGGTTGAAGCAGTGAATAAATCACTTAAGTCCATTCTCCAACGAACCATCACACAAAGCAAGACGAATTGGCATATTATGTTGTACCCTGCTTTGTGGGAATACCGAACCGTAGTAAAGACTGCCACTGGTTTTTCTCCATATCAGCTTGTTCATGGAGTGGAGTCAATATTGCCGGTTGAATGCAAGATTCCTTCGTTGAAGTTAGCCGTAGAACTCTTACCAAACACTTCACCTTTGGAGGAGCGTTTGGTTCACCTTGAGCAACTCGATGAGTAGCGTAGAGATGCCTTGGTGACTCTAGAGGTTAATAAGCATCGCGTGAAGGCCCAATACGATAAGTCTGTTCGTCCGAGAGTGTTTAGTGAGGGAGACTTGGTCCTTTTGTGGGATCAATCGAAAGAACCCTTGGGGGCAGGAAAGTTCAATCCTATGTGGCGTGGTCCTTACGTGGTCAAGCATGTATTAGAGAAGGGTGCCTACGAGTTAGTGGATTACGAAGGGACAGCCTTGGCGGAGCCTAGAAATGGGCTCTATCTTAAAAAATACTATGCATGATCTTTAGCCAATTTTGTTTGTTGTATATTATTGTACAACTTTTTCACATAGTTTGGTCTTGTTTATCGTGATCGGGTTTGTGATTAGTTTCCATTTCTTGTGGCAGATGTTAATGGAATCTTCCACCTACATAGGATTCACGGATGGTGCAAGCCGTCACACTCAACACTCAGCCTCAGCTGCTTGGGTGATTTTTACTCCTATGGGTCATGTACTGTCTTCAGGAGGTGTATGTCTACGGCCATCTTCCAACAATGTTGCTGAATATAGCGTCGTTATCGAGCTTCTACGGGATTCCATTTCGCATGGTGTTCTCTCTCTTGAGGTACGTCTTGATTCAGAGTTAGTAGTGTCACAGCTAAATGGTTTGTACCATGTTAGATATCCGGCGTTATTGAGGATATTCTTACGTGTGAGATTGCTAGAACGACAATTTGAGAACATAACATATATACACATCCCAAGAAATTTTAATCAAATTGCTGACTCATATGCTAACTATGTGTTAGATTGGCATTTGTTTCATTCATTATAAATTAATCATAAACACAATTTTCACACATGTAAATAAATAAACCGATCACCATAAAACTTTTTTATATACATAAAAAATGTGGTAATACATAGTGTCATAATACAAAATTGGGGCTTTCAAAGCCACCATCATATACACGGTAGTACAAAATAGATACACTCCCAGGTGTCTAGTCCTGTGGAGGTGGATGAGGTTTGTGATCATGATATGTCACCACGGATCTAGCTAGCCACCGGAATAATCGCACCCATGCGCGTGGTACACCCACCACCTGTCTTTGCATAGCCTTAGGCAAGCCTTCGACTTGCACCATGGGAATCCTGTGAGTCAGTCGCACAAAGTTGGTATGGATGCTTTGGAGCGTTCGCTCCGCATCCACACTGGTGATATCGTCTCCTCTTCCCCTCCGTCTATGACGTGGGAAGCCCTCTGGTCACCGTGGTCCCACATATGCACATCAATGGTAGATGTCACTATGTATTGTCACCCAAAAACATGTCTTTTTGATTCCATTAATCAAGAAAACACAAAAAAATTAAATACTTCAAAAATTTTTAAAAGAGTAAGGGTCAAGATTCGTTACCTATGTCTCCATATGCTGACCCTGGTGGTAATGGCATGTCCGGGTCTCCCCAGAAGTCTATCCCTGCATAAGGGTAGTCCTCTATGGCAACAATATGTCGTCGCCACCATGGAAAAAATTCTGCTGGATAAGGGTTGGCCACCCTACCGCCCCCCAGTATGTGCATCGCATCTGCCCAACATCATTGGGCCGGATCTCGAACCCTGTGGAGAGGAAAATCCACTCTAGGGCTCAATCCTGGAACACACTCGAAGAAAAACGTGCTCAAGATACTGCTGAACCCGAAGTTCCGTATCCTACCTGCCTTGTACTCACTGAGCTGATGTTTCATGTTGCTCAGTAGGGAAGTGCTCTAGTAATAGATGGTCGGTGTCATGCACTCCACCGCATAGAACATCAGTGGCCGAGAGGCCTGATGGAGTGATGCTAAGCCTGCTATCCTACCCAGCATCAGTAGTATGGCCTTTAGGCCCAGTACCTGTATAGCGTTGGTGGGAACTTGACTCCCCACCTTCTTCATCTCTGGGTAGCAGTACACAGCTATGTACTCATCGATAGTCAGCCCATGACCTGGCCCTCCTCGGGCACGAAGGTTCACCATCTCACCTCGTCTGGATAGACCTGTGATAAAGTAGATATCCTCCACCTCAATGGTGAGGGACATGCCGTCTAGTCGGAAGGAATCTGAGTCCGGATCCCAATAGTCTACAAGCATCTGTAGTAGTCTTGGTTTGGCCCTCAAGCCTCCTAGGCACCAAAACTTGTAGAGTCCGCATCTTCTTAGAGCTTCTTGAGCCATTATGTCAGCCCTTACTACTTCCTCTACATCACCATGCTCGCCTTCTCGCCATTCTAGCACCATCCTGCATGAGAAGTTGACCAAAATGTCCATTAGATTTTTATAAATCCTTATGTGCAGCGTCATATGCGGCTGTTTTCAAAACAGCCGCATATGTACGCGGTTTCTGGTCCCTTTTCCACGTATATCCAGCCCTATACGCAGAAAAAACCTCGATACCCACGTGTGCTGTAGCGCTTATGTAAGTTTGGCCTTTAAAAATTCATTTGACCATGAAAAATTATAAAATTTGTATTGAAATGCAAGCTGAGAACATGAGTAAGTACCTGGAAGAATCGGTAGTGAATTCCGCCAGCTGGATCTCCTGGAATTTGCAGTTGAATATCAGAGCTCAAATGGGTAAAAGTTTCAAATGATTTCTATTTCTTACTATTTATAGAAATTTTTTCAAATATTTGAAAATTTTTACCCCCTTTCCTATAGTTTTGACCGTTTCTAACCTTTTTGGACCGTTTATGACCTAATTTGTGATGTAGAAGACCGTTTTCAGCGCTGTTTTAGCCTTTGGATTGACCCGTTCGTACTGATCTCAAGTATAACTTCTATACTGGCATATAGGTTAGGTTCACCACCATTTGCGTTTTGCATGACCTTATGACCATGTCACTATATCCTTAGGTACGAACCCACTCTATCATGTCATGGAACCTTCTTGCTGCTATAGAAGTGGCATGATATGAGTGGTAGAGACTCACCTTACATGGGTACCCTAGTTAGCGCCTTATTTGCATTTGGTGCCCATGTCGATGTTTCCCCCTTTAGGGTGTGGGAGTCCGTTGTATAGTATTGCCATGACATTTACCAAGAGCCTCATACTCCTCTTGATCTTATGCTGGCCTCTTTTCCCCCGGACTCCCCTTGTATCAAGTTGTGGATGCATTATCATGAGCTTTTCCTGTCTTATTGAGCTTTATGCTGGCTTCCCTGACATTGCATTTCAGCCATATAGCCTGAGCTTGTCTCATGTCTAGCCATGTAGAGCCTTTATTTTTATCCTTCGCAGCTTGATTCCCTTTTTACCAGGAGGGGATTTTTTCCGAGTGTTGATATCCTACACATGTATCCTTGCATTGAGCATAGGTATGTTCCACTGCTTGGAACTAGTTTGTTTTCCTTTATGACACTTGTCTCCTCCTATTTTGTAACTATAAAGCTAGTTTATTCTTTTTTCAAGCTTTTCAAATAACTGAAAAAGACCAAAAAAATCGAAAAACCAAAAAGCCGGACAAGAAAAGATATTATCTTTGGCAGCTATCGAGTCATGTTGCCTTCAAACAGAGCACTCTATATCACATCCATTGGTTGGGTTATAGTTTGACTTAGGAGCTGTACTCGTTATCTGAGTTTTATCTCCACCGACTCGTTAAGCTCCCAGTCCCTATGGAGCCTCTATTGATTCCTCCTGCGTCATAGAGATGTCCCAGTTTGTATATCGAGTCTATGCTGCCTTCATTTAGTCACCATATGCCGTTATGCTCTTGTTCGAAGGAAGTTGAAACTTGAGTCGGCCATTCCTCAGTTATCTTGACTTTGCATGTCGGCCATTCCCGGTACAGTTACTGGTTCATGCACCTTATGATTGAGTTCTTTCATATTATACAGCCTTGCTGAGTACCTTGTGTTGGATGATGGGGGATGCCCTAATGCCCTCCTTCCAGCGAATTTCATCCCATCGACTTCAGATCATTTATTCTGGGATTGGAGTCTAGAGTCATTTTGAGTGCCTTGAGACTTGCAGTCATCAGTGGCAGGTTCTCTCGCCATCGACATTTTTGGGAATACATCAATGTCCCCTGATCGATGGATTCTCTCAAGTGTTCGACCTCAACACATTTATTCACACTTGTTAGTTTGCACTCTAGTACCTTGATTCCCATTTTCATTATTGGTGGGTGATCTCGCATCTGTTAACGGTATACATCAATGACCAGTAATCAGACGATGGACTACTATGTTCGACCTCGACACCTCTATTCGCATAGTAGGACATGTACTCATAGCGGTTTGTGTAGAAGACCTTCCAGATTGGTGGCATCCACTATATGCTACCTCCTTGATCGTGCCTGTGTTCATGAGATTTCAGCTCTCGTGACTTGTTCCAGTATATGTCGGACATTTCCAGCCACTATGGAGATCTTGATTTGTTATATATCTTCAGCCTTTGTGGAGATCATTGTACTTTGTATATATTCATCATGGAGATTCTGATCTATGTATATTGTACGTGGCGATGACCACATATGTTCTATCATGTTTCATGCCTATTCATGGCCATTGTACTCTTATGTATCCGGGACTGCTAGATGTATTTGCAGTTATATGCAGAGTTGTATTATGGTATTATGCTGATTGGGTGGCTGGTCTTCCATTTGGGTACCTTCATCACTTCACTTCTGGGATGGACTTATAATGTATTTCGGCCATCGTATAACCCCTCTGATCTCATACATTAGGGGGCATCTATTATAGCGTATTTCACCACACTAGGTGAATCACACATTGTATGGCCTTCCCCTGTCCCGCTGCAGACTCATTATTCCCTATGGACTATTTGTTGTCTTTTGATGTATCATTGACCATCCCTAAAAACATTAGAAAAATTATATACGCGGCCTTTTCCCCGATAACCACGTACATACACGGATATTCCCTCTATAGTCGTGTACATTAGGATCTGTACATAATCCAAAACTGTTGGAGAATTCCTTGACTTGGATACGACTCATATGACTCCTGGCCTTCCATATGCCTTGAGATCGCATGGATTCGACGTTTCAGTATCACTTTGAAAAGCTATATAAGGAACCATTGAGACATTGAAAGCATAAGAGAGAATTGAGAGTATCGAAACTATAGTCCATTGTTACCAGAACTATACTTGAGTCTGCATCCCTTTGTCCATTTGGAGCACTGTTGTGTTCTTCCCAAGCTTGCCTTTGTTAGTGAGCTTGCTATCGGAGTGATGGAGGATTGAGGTGGTGGAGGCCCAAGTGGGGGATTTAGTTTCTCCGGTTCGCAGACGTGCCGTCAGAGGTTGTCACTTGTAATCTCTGATTCATATTAATAGAAATATATTTTCCTGTCCAGTAATGTGTATTTGAATGAATGTTGCATCCATTGGAATATGTCAAATGCTTATACATTATTGATTATATATGCTAGAATAGATATAACACCATGAAATATAGTATGCTTGTATTGTTTACTTGTTGTTGAGGACGTGCTATAGCAATTCAAGCTGAAGATTGGAAATCTCAACGGGGATCTACTTCAACCCTATGGAATAAGGTACGAGGTTCGATCCTTTAGTGTTAGATGTTTTTATTTCTATTGCATATTGGGAAAGATTGATTTCTGGAGTCTAGTTGTCTGTTGTGGTACCCCAAGCCATAGGAATTTCTCTCCATAACAGCATGCTCATAAAAATAAAAACTAGGATGCACAAAAGATTTCATTTTTTCACTTCCCCCCATCATCCATTTTAAATAATTCCATGACCTCGTCCTAACCTCCATTTTTGTGCTTGATGAGAAAATTTTAACCTCTATTTCAGAAAATCAAATGAGGCAAAGCACAAGAGAAATAAGTTACCTTCATCCCACTGACTGTATTCTTCAAGAGAAGCAATATTAGGGGGTGAAGGGGGCTCCGACAGCTTGTCCTCTTCCTCTTCCACTAGCATAGGAGGCTCTGCGTGTTCCTGTAGGTCCTCTGTGGCAGTTTGAGCTTTCTCAATACATAAGGGTCCTCTCTCTTCTTGATTGCTTATGGAACATGTGCTGTGGTTCATCGTGAATACCTCCATCCATCTCTCCATGGATTCCACTACCTTGTTCATCCTAGCCTCCAATGTCTTAGGGGGGGGAAGTTGGGGGAGATCTTTGTTCTATCTTCTTTCTTCCTCTTCTCCCCCTGTAGCATCCCCGACCCTACGACCGATGAGGAGGATGCTACCATGGCCTTAACCATCCAGGAAACCAGCCCCATGAACATGCGCATTCATAAAATGTTGAAACAAAATGCATTGAAGTAAAACATACACAGATACAATTACTTATCATACACAATGGAAGCAACATACATTCATACAAGCAATCAACATGTTCATCATAATCCTTAACAATAAATAGGATTGCAGAAGTAAAATAGACAAGAGTACTTATCTTATAAAGAACCCGTTCCGCAACCAGCTACGTCGCTGCAACGTTCCACCCAACCATAGGCCAGGGTGCACCTTAGTCTCTCAACAACGCTACCACCCCCAAGCTAGGCATTATTCTCCAAGGAATAAAGCACAAGCAGACTTACACATAGCCAAGGATACACAAAACACAGCCAAGCCAACACAGTTGGTTTATCAGGCCATCAAGGAGCTTGGAAAGGCTAAATGCTAAGCTAGTGAGCCCATTACTGAGCTAGGAACACCTACACCAAAACTAGCCTGACTTCTAAGACACCCACACACACCCAACACAAGGAATCAGTCCCTTCTCTGCTACACAGTCCCTGAGGCCCTGACTTCCCTTCCATTGATATTCAGGGGTTGTGGAGAAGAAATCCAACTCTCTAGCTCTATCTGTGTGGTTTCCAAACACACCAAGTTTATCAAGCAAGCCAAGCCCCCATCCCTACTCCCAACACAGTCCGAAGACCAACCATTGCATGCATCCGATCAATCAGTAGTTACAGCTTAGACAGGGAAAATGACTTCTGATTCATTCTTGGCCCTATCGTGTCCAAAACGAATCCCAAGCAACTTACAGCAGTCTCCAAACATATTAACAACACAGCTCACAACGTGGGGAAAACAACAGTCCCTCTTGGACAACGAAAGCCACTGGGAAAAACTTACACATACCACACTGGGGAAGAAGATACAGAATCTCAACTTGTGCATGAGGAAATTTTACACCAGACCCCGAAAATACAGAGGGAAAACACACCAGATTCCACTCTGTGGAAAAACGTGAATGACAACCAAAAAATGGCTCCTCTCCTGGCTGCGTGAGATCAAATATAAAAGATGCATGTGCGTGAGAATGAACAGACTACCATCCCTACATGAGGATGAACAGACAATGGAGAGAATGGCGTAGTAGTGAGAATGGGGAGTCCGCTGGAGTGATGGCGGTGGTTGTTTTTCCTTGCCAACATGAGGTCAACCCGTTGGTGGAGTGTGTGTGTGGGAAAGGACTTACTGTCCTACCACACTCCACTCCCAACCATAACTTCCCCAACTAACAGCAACAATTTTTAATGGTGGGAGTTGGGTAATACAAGGGAAGGTAACACATGGATTTTTCTCCATTGGTTCATGGTTTAACAATTCCCCCCCTTATCCTTGGGAAAATCATTCCCTTTTCATTAGGGTTGCAGTGAGCATAGCTGGTTGGGTTCATTTAATTAAAGATGTATATTTACATGATGACAAAACTTGATATGTATACCGCATGCCCCGATATACCATCGGTGACAATTTCAACCCGAAACATAGCATAACCAATCAATGGTGGGGCCTTGGCCTTTAGCTCCACCCCATGATTATTTACAATATATACATCATATACATATAATGCAATGGGGTCAAAACTAGGGTGTTACATTCCCCTCCCCCTTCAATAGCACTGTCCTCGGTGCTTTACAAAATTGAACAAAATGCTACACTAGTGTCACCTCAGTGTCCACAGAATTGAACAAAAATGGATGTGTCAATCGCATGGAAACCTCCAGCTCCCATGTAGCCTCTTCAGGTCTATAGTTCTTTCATTGCACCTTTACCTGACCTATGGCCCAGTTCTGGAGCATTATGACCTTCCGGTCAAGGATGCGCATTGGCTCGGTTCGGAACTCTCCCTTGGATTCCACCTGAATCACATCCCAATTTATCACATGGTTAGGATCATGTACATATCTCTTAAGCAAAGAAACATGAAAAACATTATGAGCTCTAGTACTAGCATCCAATGCAAGTCTATATGCAACTGGCCCTATTCTTTCAAGCACTTCAAATGGCCCACAATATCTTGGTGACAGCTTGGCACAACTTCCAAGCTTCAAGGAACTCTTCCTTGCCCTCACTTTGAGGTAAACATGATCCCCAACACTGAACTCCCTGTTCACCTTATGCTTATCTACATAGCTTTTATGTCTATCCTGTGCTTCTTTTAGATTCTACCTGATCTTTACAACCTCTTGCTCCATTTCCCTGAGCAATTTTGGCCCAAGCAGAACCCTGTTCACTGGGTTATCCCAAGTCACTTGTGTCCTACACCTTCTTCCATACAAAGCTTAATACGGACTCATCCCCAAGGATGCCTGCTATCCATTGTTATAAGCAAACTCTACCAAATGCAAGTAATCTTCCCACTTGGTTGGTTTGTCCATCACATACATGCGAAGCATGTCTTCAAGCACCTGATTAACTCTCTCTGTTTGCCCATCTATCTGAGGATGGTATGTAGTGCTGAAGTTTAGCTTTGTACCCAAATCTGCAAACAACCCCTTCCAAAAATTGGAAGTGAACTTGACATCTCTGTCAGAGACTATTGCCTTCAGCAATCCATGCAATTTGAAAATCTCCTTCATGAAGATCTTTGCAATGTCATCCATCTTATGCGTAGACTTAACCGATATAAAATGCACTGCCTTAGTTAACTTGTCTACCACAACCATGATGGAATCATGTTGTCTCCAAGTCATCAACAATGTTATAATGAAATCCATGGAAATAACTTCCCATTTCCATTCTGGAACTGGAAAAGGTTGCAACAAACCTGTAGGGTGTTGATGCTCAACCTTTACCTATTGACATTTCATACACCTCGAAATGTATTCAGCCATATCCCTTTTCATTCCTGGCTGTAGCAATGGTCTTTTGGTATCCTGGGTGACCGAAATATGGAGCTTGATGGATTTCATCCATAACAACTCTCCTCAAACCTGCTACATCTGGAATATAAATTCTACCTTTATAAGTGAGAAGTCCATCTTCTTCAAATTTATATCCCTCATACCTCTTCTCAAGACTTTGCTGCTGCAATTTGTCCTTTACTTGCTCATACAATTCATCTCCAGCAGCATGACCAACAATCTGTTGCCTCAAATCTGATTGGCAACTACTAAGAGATGCCACATGCATTTCCTACACCTTCCTATTGAGTGCATCAACTACCTTATTTTCCTTTCCCTTTATGTGCTTGATTTCAAAATCAAATTCACATAAAAACTCCAGCCCATCTTGCTTGGATAGCATTTAGAGTAGGCTGATCAAACAAATACTTCATACCACAATGGTCTGTTATGAGCTCAAATCTCCTACCCATCAAGTAATGCCTCCACATCTTGAGGGCATGGACTATGGCTGTAAGCTCTAGATCATGAGTGGCATAGTTCTTCTCATGCTCCTTCAGCTTTCTCGACTCAAAACATACCATGTGGTTGTCCTACATAAGGACTCCTCCAAGTCCTTGTCCACATGCATCGGTACACACTACAAAGTCTTTCTCTAGATCTGCAACCTTCAATATGGGTGCACTGGTGAGAATATTCTTCAACCGCTGGAAACTTTCTTCACACCTTGATGTCCATTCAAACTTTATCCCCTTCTTTTGCAAAGAAGTGATGGCATGTGCAACTTTGGAAAATCCCTGAATGAATCTCCGGTACTATCCTCCAAGTCCCATAAAATATCTTACATCCATCACATTCCTTGGAGTAGGCCAATTCATAATGGATTCAATCTTTTCAGGGTCTACAGATATACCCTCCTCTAAGATAATGTGACCCAAATACTGAATTCTATCTCTATAGAAGTCACACTTGCTCAGTTTTTCATACAGCTAATGCTCCCTGAGCAATTGCAATGTCAATCTCAAATGCTCTTCATGCTCTTTCTCATTCTTAGAATAAACAAGAATGTCATCAAGGAAAACAAGAACAAACTTGTCCAAATACCTGCTGAAGACACTATTCATAAGGCACATAAATGTAGTTGGTGCATTTGTGAGACCAAATGGTACCACTACAAACTCATAATGCCCATACCTTATTCTGAAGGTTGTCTTGTGAATGTCTTCATCCTTGATTCTCACCTGATGGTAACCAGACCTCAAGTTGATTTTGGAAAATACCTTTTCTCCCCTCATTTGATCAAAGAGGTCATCAATCCTAGGAAAAGGATATTTATTCTTCATAGTAACCTTGTTCAACTATCTGTAATCAATACATAACCTGAGTGTACCATATTTCTTGTTTACAAATAGAACTGCTACTCTCCAAGGAGACACACTTGGTTGGATATACTTATTTTCCAACAACTCTTGCGGTTGCATTTTCAATTCTAGCATCTCCGGTGTACTCATCCTGAAGGGTGTCTTGGACACTAGTGCTGCTCCTGGAACAAGTTCAATTGTGAAATCAATATCTCGCTTTGGAGGAAGCCCTGGAATCTCATCAGGAAACACATCCTTGAATTATTGTAACACCTAATAGTCCTCCAACCTAGGAGTTTCATCTCCTGATGTCTCCAAAATATGAGTTGCATACAACTGGAAACCCTTCCTACATAACTTCTTTAATTGCATTGCTGAAACCTACCATACTGAAATCACCTTTGGAATACCTTTCACAACAGCTACTAGGTTCCCTTCTTCATTCATGCATTCGAAAGTCTTACTGTAACAGTCAAGCTTCACCCTGTGAGCTTCTAACCAATCCATTCCAATGAGAACATCATAGGAACCAAGCGGTAGAACATTCAGATCTACACAATTGACCAATCCATCCATGACCAATGGACATTTCTCTACCAATTCACTGACTTTTCTCTTAGTTCCAATGTCTAGCTGAACTAACCAAGACTTCCTATGCTTTACTTTCTTAAAAGCACAAATCTCCACTACTCTAGGAGTAATGTAACTGTGAGTAGAACCAGGGTCAATCAAAATAGAAATAGATTGTTCAATAATCTTACCTGCAACTTCAACCACAGCTAATGGTGATCCACCTGGAGGTCCTCCAGTGCTGCATAGATCCTAGGGACTGTCCTTGCTACTTGACCCATTGTTTGAGCTTCTTGAATGTTATAATCCAGTCTTGCACTCTCATTCTTGAGTGGACAATTCCTATGCATGTGGGGTCCCCCACATTTCCAACATTGGAGTGGCCCTCTATTCTATTGTGGATCCTTAGGCTTTTCTCCTGTCACTCCAACTGGTTTACTCGCAGCTTGGGATGGCTGCTTTTGTTGATTCCTGAAGTTAGAAGGTTTGAAACCTTTCTTTCTTTGGTCAAACTTCTCATTCTTCTTGTCCTTCCATGCCTTATGGTAATCAGGTTTTTCTTCGCTTTGCTCATAGCAATACTTAGCCTTCCTTATTGCTTCATCAAGAGTTATAGGTTCATAAAACTCAATTCTATCTCTATAATACTGAGGTAATCCACTCAGAAAATGCTGGACCTTCACTTTTTCATCTATGATGTACCGAAAATACCTCAACAGCTCCAAAAAATTATTTGCATATTCTTCCATGGTTCGTTGTCCCAATCTCAGCTCATGGAACTCCTTAATATTGTCATCATAATACCTGTCAAAGAGGTATTTCTGCTTGAAATACTTCTTGAACTGTTTCCACTTAATCCTCCTTTCATTGATCCTCTTTACTTGCTTGAAGTGTTCCCACCAAATGGATGCTCTTCCATTTAGATTGAATATTGCAACTCGTTCCTTCATGTTTCCCGAATATTCATGCACTTGAAAGTAATTCCTTATTCCAAGAAACCAAGCTTCAGCCTCTTGTCCAGTCTTTACCTCACCATCAAATGTAGGAGCTTTAGCTTTCTTAAATTCATCCTGAGAGCGATCCCTATGGTGTCTCTTTCTTTTCCTTTTATGAGAAGAAGAACTGGAACCCCTGTTGGATTCTTCAGAATCAGATGAACCACTAGAAGTCCTTCTCCTTCTCCTAGTACTGCTCTTACTACCTTTTGGTCTTGCTGTACCTCATCCAGAGTCTATCTTTCTTTGCAAGTCTGTCAAACTTTGCAACATTGCAGCATTCAACTAATGCTACTCTTCCTAGGCTTTGATCAAGCTTCTCATGGTGGCTACAACCTCGGATGGTGTCTCTTGGAATATCCTCCCATTGGACTCAATGTCATCATTCGCATTACAAAAATTTTCTCCCATGGCATCTTCTGCTCACTCGTAAGAATCCCGAGCATCATACCCATCATGGGTTCTCATGACTAAACCACTTCCGGGTTTACCACACTATTCTTTCTAGAGTACTTCTCTTGGAAGTTATCTAAAGTTCTACAAATGTGTTTGTATCAAACTGTTAGATGCATAATATTAATATAAATCAAAATTACTTACCTTTTCTTCTAGAAATCCATAAAACAACAATTATGCTAAAAACACAAAATTTTCAAAATTTTCCCTTTTGTCTTCCTTTTTGGCGCTTGATCGACTCGATTCTCTTCTTTTGTCGGCGAAATAGTTCCATCAGCAGCTGCAATGGCGACCCACCATCTTCTATCTTCTTCTGATCGACGACCAAATCTACTGAGGCATAACTTGATCGGCATCGAAAGTCTCTTCTCATTGGAAGGCTAGTGTTCTAAGCTTCCACAATGGCGGGTGCACGAACCACTAACTTCCACCGATCCAAACAGCTAACTGTCGCCGATCACCGATGGCCTCAACACTTAGACAATTTTTGAAAATTTATTCTTCCGTCGGCGGAAACTTTCTCTATCTTTTGCTGACTCTGTCGGCTCCATAATCCACTAACACCTTGGCATCGGTGAGTTGAAGACTAAAGCATCGGCGGGTTAGTTCAATCAGCAGCCGCAATGGCTGCTCATCATCTTCGATCCATTCCCGATCAACGATCCAATCCGCTAATGTTTTTCAATCGGAAAACTGATTTTTGACTGGCATCGATGGTCGGAGCTTCTCCCTGTTGGAAGACTAGTTCTCTAGGCTTCTGCAATGGTGGACGCATGAAACACTATCTTCTTCCGATAGCCAACGATTTCGGGCCTTAGAAAATTTTTTAACCTTTCTTTAGGGCATCAACAGTCGAAGGCCTTACCTGTCAGGAGTATTTTGGTCTATCCATCTGTAATGGTAGGTGCTCGATCAACTATTTTCCACCGATGTCCATCGATGGTTTGAACAAGAAACTTTTGTTGGCGCCAAAAGTCAATATCGGGCGTTTCTTCCACTACATCGAGCCGGTGTTTCAGTGGTCTTCGACTGATCTTTGTCAAAACTGTGGCTCCCACATCCACTAAATTCCCCCGATGTTTCAGTGGTTTTTGCAATTTTCTTCCAACTGTCCTCCGTCGACGGTGCTTCCGCCTAGCTCTTCGCTGCATCAGAAGTCCGTCCCACTAAGTTTTCCAATGAACTGATAGTTCAGACACTTAGACAATTTTGTGATTTTTTTTCCAGCCATTCATTGATTTCTCTTGGTAGAAGGCAACATGCCTCTACTAACTAGTCTTTCATGGCCCATAGAGGCCCATGCTGCAACCTGCAAACTCTGATACCATGCTGTAGCATCCCTGAACCTCCGACCAGTGAAGAGGACACTACCATGGCCTTAACCATCTAGGAAACCAGCCCCATGAACATGCGAATTCATAAAATGCTGAAACAAAATGCATTGAAGCAGAACATACACAGATACATAATTATTTATCATACACAAGGGAAGCAACATACATTCATACAAGCATTCAACATGTTCATCATATTCATTAATAGTAATGTGATTGCAGAAGTAAAATAGATAAGACTACTTATATCATAAAGAACTTGTTCCACAACCAACTACGTTGTTGCAACGTTCCACCTAACCATAGGCCAGCATGCTCCTTAATCTCTTAGCAATGCTGCCACCCCCGAGCTGGGCATGATTCCCGAAGGAATAAGGAACAAGCAAGCTTACACATAGCCAAGGGTACACCAAAACACAGCCAAGCCAACACAGTTGGGTTTATTAGGCCTTCTAGGAGCTGGGAAAGGCTACATGCTAAGCTGGTGAGCTCATTACAGAGCTAGAGACACCTACACCAGAACTAGCCTAACTTCTAAGACACCCATACACACCCAACACAAGGAATCAGTCCCTTCTCTGCTACACAGTCCCTCAGGCACTGACTTTCCTTCTAGTGCTATTCAGGGGTTGTGGAAAAGAAAGCCATCCCTCTAGCTCTATCTGTGTGGTTTCCAAACACACCAGGTTTATCAAGCAAACCAAGCCCCCATCCATGCTCCCAACACAGTCTAAAGACCAACCACTGCATACACATAGTCACACAAGCAATTCGCAGCTTGGTTAAGGAAAACAACTCCTAAGTCATCCTTGGCCTTATCGTGGCCAAAGCGACTCCAAAACAACCTACAGCAGTCCCAAAACATATCAGCGAACATAGTTCACAATGTGGGGAAAACAATAGTCCACCCTAGACAATGAAGCCACTGGGGAAAGCTTACACAGACCACACTGGGGAAGAAAAATACAGACTCCCAACTCGTACATGAGGGAAATTTACATCTGACCTTTGGAATTCGGATGGGAAACATGCTAGATACCACTCTGTGGAAACATGAGTGACATCCAAAACAGCTCCCTCCTCTTGGCTGTGTGAGACCACCCCCGAAAAGAAGCTTGTGCATGGAAAATCATCAGACTACCATCCCTACGTGAGGATGAACAGACAATGGAGAGAATGGTGTAGTAGTGAGAATGGGGAGTTTGCTGGAGTGATGGCGGTGGTTTTTTTTCCTTGCCAGTGTGAGGTCAACCCACTGGTGGAGTGTGCATGTGGGCAAGGACTAACATTCCTGCCACACTCCACTCCCAACCATAACTGCCCCAACTAACAGCAACAAATTTTAATGGTGGGAGTTGGGTAAGACAAGGGAAGGTGACACATGGGTTTTTCCCCATTGGTTCATGGTTAAACAATCCCCCCCCCTCATCCTTGGGAAAATCATGCCCTTTTCATTAGGGTTGTAGTGAGCATAGCTGGTTGGGTTCATTTAATTAAAGATGTATATTTACATGATGAAAAAATTTGATATGTATACTGCATGCCCTGATATACCATCGGTGACAATTTCAACCCAAAACATAGCATAACCAATCAATGGTGGGGCCTTGGCCTTTAGCTCCACACCATGATTATTTACAATATATACATCATATACATCTAATGCAATGGGGTCAAAACCCGGGTGTTACACCCCCCTTCTCTCTGGAAGTAGTCAGGTTGATCTCCACCTATATGGAATCATTTATCATGTCTTCTAGAGATACAGACCTTCTTTCACTCATTCATAAGATGAACTTACTATCAAAGGCCTTAGCGTACTGGAAATGGGCGATTTCAGGAGGATGTTTGAACTCAGGATGGATAGTGTTGTATTCTTCCATAAACATGCCAGAGGAATCTTGGACAGATTCACTCTCCTTCTTACTGAAGGAATAGAACTCAAACAAGCACTTCCTAGGGTCTTTATTCTCTACCCATTTTTCTTTGAATTTGTCCTCCAAATATTGGTACCCTAGGATGGAGTTGTCTGGAATACTGGTGAACCATCTCCTTACCTCTCCATTAAGGCTTTGAGAAAATAGTATGACCTTAATATCATTGTGGCATACTTCTTCTAGGTCATTTCATTCTACAAACCATCCCAAATAATCCTTAGTCAGATATCCTTTCTTCCCAGAAAATGGCTTAATCCTTTGCGTGTACCCATGGGGAAGGTCATGAAGGACTGCAGGGAGAAGTATGGGGGTGAAACACTTAGCCTTTGTTGAGGTTATGGTAGAGCCTTCAAAAGGGACTATAGCACTGAATGAGGAAGGATCTTTGAGCTCTGAAATGAGTGGAGCAAAGGTTGTAGTGACAGGTGGTCCTTTGACCGTGGAGTTTAATGAGGCCCATTTAGAGGAGGGTAGAGGACGTCTTGAATCAGATGAGGGTTGGAGGTCCTTATCTGGGGGTTCAGAGAAGGGAACAATATCAGAAGTAGCATCACGATCCTCATGGGGCTCGAATGAAGGGTTTTGGCCTGAGTCATATGTATAGGGTGAAGGGGATTCCTCGGTCCCTAAAGAAGCATATACATGGATGGACCTAGGGTCTTTTCCTAAGCATGGCAGGTATAGGAAAACTGAATTAACCATATTAGAGAAAGATAGGAAGATATGTACTAGGAATGACAAGATGTCTTGGAGAAAGGAAACATAGTACCTCATCTTTCACCATACCCTTCTAGACTCTGCAATATTGGGCTCATTTTTTCCGGTGGAAATGCCATCGAACCTTCAAAAATATTTGGAGCTTCTTAGAGTTCACGGTTCCTAGTGGAGTCTCATTCAAAGACCCTGAGTGGAGTCTCCATAGAATATTCAACCATAATGTGTCTAGAACTAGCTGCTTAGCCAGGTCATAGAACTAAGCAATTGTCATTTTTGCCAAGGACAATTTTCTCTTTCATTCCCCAGCAATGGCACCAAGATGTTAGCACCCTCTAATTTTCCTATGGTTGCAGTAGGAAGACATAGGGGTAACCATTTCAAACCATCTTTAAAATACATTCTATCTAGTGTAGTAAAAGAGGAATCTCTCTTGTCATGGTAACATTCACACTCACTTTTATCTTTAAACAGGCATGCAAAAGCCTAGATTTATGCTGGTAACAAGGTGATTCGTAAATAAAATGATTAAAAGATAAACAAATATCAAAACCATTGGGATATGGAGTCACAATCTGAAACATTCAAGGACATTATGACCTATAATGAAAATGGGTTTCTTTTATGTATTATGAGGAAATGTAAGTGCAACATTCAGTCAAATAGATTTATAGCGATGGTAGATAGAAATACAGAAAGATCTCGATGAAAAATAGAGGCATATATCAAGGGAGAATCTATGAGAACAACTTTAGTGGAAAATAATAGAGGAAATCAACTGAAACAGAGTACCTATCGATGGATGAATTCGGTCAAAGCTATTACAGTCACATTACAAACACAATTTCCTGTGCAGGAGCGCTTAACTGAGAGTGAATTCCTGCATGCTAATATAGAAATGTATTAGCTGAAATGACACTTATGAAAATGAAATAAATAGGGAACACAGACTAAATATAAACACCGCGATGAATTCACAATGAATCTCATAACCGTGGAGAAATATATTCATTACAACTCCCAAAAATTTCTGCAGAGCTACAAAACCGGTGCTAAGGCCTCAAAAATGAAAATCAATCCAACCTCTATCCTCCCTTGAGGAGGATCTATTTATAATGTGCATTACCCCTGGGATACATACTAAAACAAGGTATCAAAATGGTTACAAAATATGACATTAACCCAGAACAATCATTTCAAATCCTAACAAACTGCCCAAGGTGGAAGATTCACCACGATTTTATAACCAAAATAGGAAAGATGGTATATCATCCATGATGGTTGGAATCGTACTACAAATTTCGAATACAGGATCGCTTTCTTTTGATAGTGACGTTGAAGCACTGACATTTTATTCCTTCTATGCGCTTTCCAGCATATATGCTTGAATTAGCATCGTGGCCCACTTTTTGCTTCTTAACCTTTATGTTCCTCCGTGTTCCAGAAACATGTTCTGCCTATGCCAACAATTAGAAGGGATGGTTATGTTCCTTCTAAGTTTGGATATCTATCTTGTGGTTCCTACATTCCCTGGTAACATAGTTAAACTTGTAGACCTTGAGATGACTGCCCCTTTTATCAACAGTACAAAAAATTTGTTGGGCTCGTCATTCCTATAGGATTCGAGTCACTTGTGCTGCTCAGTCACCAGGACCAGTCCCCTCTTTTAGGGTGTGCTAGCACAACATATATTTATATTCACCATCATCTTCATTAGGATTGGAAATTTTTAGCAAGGATGGCGATGGCATAGACCCTTGACCTTCTTTCCCCCGGTTCGAGCGTCCGTTCAGATCGACTTCCCCTAGAAATGGATACTATGGACTGTGGGAGTTTAGTCCATGGATTTTTCTAGAGGTCTCAGTGGGATATCCATTTATATGAAGACCCCTGGATTTTCTCCCACATTGGTGTTGCATTCCTTCATGATGGTAACACCTTTATTGGCCTTAGAAAGTATTCCTGATGACATGCACATATTTACCTCGATGGATGGGGTGGTTAATGCATGAAGGACCAAAAGTGGTTGCATCTCCAAATAGCACCTAGTGGCCATTGAAACATATTGGACAATAGACTCTCAGATCAGAATAGTCATTATAGGTTTTAAAATCAAGGTTCACAAGGATATCAGTTCAACAACAGTTAATCTCCCTAAGTATTTACCAGTATTCTTTCACTCTGCATCTCATAATAGATCTGACCTTGGAATTATAGCGAGTTGGGAAATTATTGAACCATTATTAGCAGTGGAGCCTGCCTTGAGTCTGGCAGACCCTTGCACACACCACTATCCAGTGACATGATGACAACATGAATAGTCACATGAGCCGCTGATCCAATTTTCTTATGTGGAGGTGCCAATAAAGCCATCCCCTTGGTAGAGACGTCACAAAATTAATGGCAGAGGTGACCCTCAACCTCACTTTTAATCTTCCTCTGGTCATTTTGTGGTGGATGGAATTGACGCTCGTCACTCCCCCAACCCCCTCCTTATGATGATACCGATGCATCCATGTTTTAGTTCCTTGCTTCCTTACCATATGGCATGTAAGGTCATGCTTACCTTCCATCACCTCATCATTATGGTTCTCGTTCTGCTCACGTGTGATAGGCAGCCACTCTTAGATCTCCAGGATGCGATCTATGTCATCAATATTACCTGTCTTAGCCTCTATTTCACAACGCATCTCCTCCCTATTTCCCCTAGCATCTTATTCTGGAGAACAATCCATAGCCATAGATTTCCTATAATCCACATCTCAGCCATTAAACTTTATGGCCCCTCCAGCCCGCTTCGTGATCTACCGACTAGTTATCCTTCGCGCAAGTTCTTATCTCGAAGTAGATCAAGGCGATTGATTGATCAACCCATCTAATCTCTGTCAAAGAGGGCATGGGGTGTTATAATATTTTGCATCGTACCCTTCCCTTATCCATCATGCACCATCCCATTGCAAAAAATAGTTAGGTTCGATGATCATACCCTTGTCAAATCATCACCATTCAAAGCGCAGGGTCCTTCCTCCACTTTGCAGCCACCTTTCGTCTTATTTTTCATGCAAGTCGAGGCAGTGAAAGGATTCTCCTCTGTAGTTCTCTTTGATAGGGGAATCTTGACCATTTAATATGGGTAAGTATTTCCAACCATCCTGATATCGATGTAGCTTTATTCTCCCTACTCCTCCCATTGTGAATGTGTGCATATGTCGTAGACCTTTCTTGCTATGATCATGATTTTTGGGAAATCACTCGAGCCATGGATTTCACATGTCCTCCTAGATCAGTCCATCTGCACACATCCCTCATTGCAAAATATTCAACTCCTACTACTCTGCAATTCCCGTCCTTGCGGTGACTACCTCGAAGTCGTTGAGCCCTGAAAGTTTCTACCTATACCCCTTCTTGTCGGCCAACAACCGTAGGAGGCCATTCAAAATTTAGCACGAGTGCTAACACATCCCATGATCCAATTAACTATTGATAAACACATTCACATATCAATTAAGATAATCCTTATATAGACCCACTTCACCTTATCAAAATATTTAGCTAAATCGATCTTTAATATTTTCCATCATGCTTATGATGATATTAGGATACAACATACAATGCACATCTAGACAATATTGATATAGTAATGACATGTAATAACACTAATGAGCGAAAAAGAAATGCATTCAATGAAAAAATATTAAAAGTTGACACTAAAAAGAACATGTAAAAACACTAATTAGAAAAACAGAAATGTGTTCAATGAAAAAATGATTCAAAGTTGATTCTTAAATAGGTTTTTTTTTAATTTACAACACAAGGCAATGTAGAATGACCCTCTACTATTCCCATTTCATCCTTAATACAACATTACCAATGGAACACATTGAAAAAAAATCATGTTGGGAAGTGATGTGGCAACATAGAATTTATGAAAATCACAAGGCCTGCCAATGGATCATGTTTAGCATCATCCAAAACTCAATTTTTTTCACAAAAGGTACATTGTATGACAATGCTAGAAAGGATGCCAAGATAGTTTAATATAGTAGTTATGAGTCATCAAATAAATACATATGTAATTTTTATTTAGTTGGCATCCATTGATTTCTTACACTTCGACAATAGATCATATTAATGAAAATTAATTTTGAGGATTTTTTATATGCCATGGAATGTTGT
>LPNX010122404.1:36922-47305 GCA_001517045.1 Pseudotsuga menziesii
ATTTAACATAATTCTTTAAGAGTGAAACTTTAACTAGAATAGCAATTGCTCCCCTTGCAATTTAAATTTTAACAATTCAACTATTCATTAAGTTTTCATATAAGAATGGAACTAAAATAGTAACAGAGTCAATGATAAATCATATTATTCCTAACTCTATAATCACAAGAAAATTGCCAAAAGTTCAAATTTTAACAATTCAATTATTTATTCATTGTTAATATAAGAGTAGAACTAAAAGAGTAATATAGTTAATGATAATTCATATTATTCCTAACTTTATAATCAAGAAAGTGGACACATTCGGACCGCGTACATCGGAGCGGATGATTTCTAGTATGCCTTTGGGTTTGCTTTCGCTACTGGGAAATGTCTTCTTTGTATTCTTTCCTTTCGGACATACTTTGCATATCCCATCATGTTTTGTTTGGAATTCTAGAAGACCTTCAACAGCTTTGCTTGCAATAGGTAGTGCTCTGTAATGCACATGTGCAAGCCTTCTATGCCAAAGCTCATTTGGCTCTACTGTGTCATGGACCAAGGCTTGTTCTAGATGGCCCTTCAATTTGTACAATCCTCCTTCTTGTTCTCCAATCTCCACTGCATCATTGATAGTCTTACCTATTGACCACATGATGACTTGACCATCTATGAATGCAACCCTCATTCCTTTTGCATCCAATGATGATATGGAGAGAAGGTTCTTCTTCAGTCCTGGCACAAACAATACTTCTTTCATTTTTAGAGACTTACCAGAGTCTAGTTTATATGAAGATTGCCCACTACCTTTTATTGGATACTGGTAGTCATCTCCTAGCTTCACCTTGTGAGGTGATTCATGTTCTGACAGTCTTACAAAGGATTCCTTGAATCTAGTCATATGTTTGGAAGCCCCATTGTCTATAAGCCAATCATCACTACCATGAGTAATGTTACCTATGAGTGCAGAGATCAGAACATATTCATCCTCGCTTCAAGAATCTTCACTTTGATATCTAGATCTCTTCTTGAATGGTTCATCATCCTCTGCAGCATGAGCATGATGTCTTATTTCGTTCCCCTTCTTCTTATGAGAGTGGTTCTTGTTCTTAGGATAGTCTTTTGCAAAGTGTCCTATCTCATCACATGTATAACATCTTAATCTAGATGGGTCTTTTCTATTGTTATCTCTATGATGAAAATTCTTACCTTTTAAGTGATGAGTTTTTCTTCTACCTTTCTTGGAGTGAACTGTGAGAGCTTGATATTCACTTCCCATATTCTCTTCTCGAGTTGCTATCCGAGCTTCTTCTTGAGATCACTTTTCCCATAGTTTGCTGAACTTGACTAGCTTCTTTCTAGCACAGATTCCTTGGATGAAAGAATTCCATGACCTAGGAAGGCCATTCAAAGTAGTCATCACAATCTCTGCATTTTCCACTTCATCGTTAACAGCTTCTAATTGTTCCTTGATATGAGAAATCCTTGTGAAGTAGGACTATATAGTCACTACATTCTAAATCTTCACATTCTTCAGTTGATTCCATAGATTCATCTTCCGGTTTATGTTCTTCCCTTCAAACAATTTGGTTAGGGCATCAAACATAGCTTTAGGTGTCTTGAGAGAGGACACGTGTGGGATAAGGTGATCCTTGATGGAATCAGCAATGATCCTCTTTTCCATAAACATCTTCTTCTTATGTAAGGCCTTAGCCTCATGTCCCTCTGGAACTAGAACCTCCTCATGGATGTAGGAGTCTAACTCATTTTCTTCTAGGACCAGGGAGATCCTATACTTCCAGGCTTGAAAAGTATCATCTCCCTCAAGATTTTCATCAAGCTTGGTATGATGAGACATCTTAACTGAGAACCTCAAATGGAAATAAAAAATATTTTATATCTTACCAGGTTTAAGATGTCAGATTTGAAACTTGAGCTGAAATTTTGCAGTACTGGATTAGGAGCAAATTAGGGTTTTTCTTTTCTGGAGTTCTGTCCATCCAAATGCCTTGAAATTTGTCACTAACTTTTAATTTGGGGAGGATATCAATCCAGGCCTAGGCTCACTGAAAAATTCCTCTTTTGTGAAAAGCCCTAATTTTCGATAGTAGTGTCGGGTCCGAAATTGAAAAACCCTCAGAATTGGATTCTGCTTCGACAGAAAGATACGCCCTAAGGAGGAGAGTTATTCCACCTTACTTTTGCTGAAAATATGTGGAGGAAGATCCACAAACTAGGAATCCCTAGTTCCCACAGCTGCACAGTGTCTTCTTCTCAGGTTAGCTCGGATACCATGTTAGTTTTTCAACTTTAAGCTAGCATTATTAGGATCTTTAACTAAGAGAATAACAAGTACAACAATCAAATACAAGAGACAATGAACACAGTGTTTTTCCTCGGGGAGACCATAAAGGAGAAAACCCAGCAACTTCCTTAGAGATAGAATCAGCACCAAAACAGTAAAAGCCCCAAAATAGTAAGTGATATCCCGACAACAGTAATATTCTTCTTCTTTAGCCCCAGTGTCTTCTCCTTCCTCAACTATGCACTATACTTGAGTGTGGATGAGTTGTGTGATAAATAGAGACTCCAGTTATCTATTTATACTAATCCCGACATGACTAAAACCCTACCAGGGCCGACCTCTACTAGGAGAGTCTAATAACACTAGTGCCCCGAAACTGCAGGGACTTTAACCCTTAGACAATCGGAGGGTTACTCACTATGACTTGACATGACTTGTTTACATTATTGATCCTCCCAATTGGAACATCAAGGAATGACAAAAAGAATCAATTACATTATATATACATCCTAGAATAAACATCAGGTTACAATACATAACATACATAGATGAATACATTCTGAATTTACAAATACATCAACACTCCCTCTTAACTAGGAAGGTATTATTTTGACACAATTTTCAGCACTGGTCTTCTTCTTTGTATCAACTGGATCATCTTGTCATCTGCATCTCAAGTCTTCTTCATCTTCAAGTCATCTTCATTCTTTGAATCTGGATCATCTCTCAATCTGGATCATCTCTCGATCTGGATCATCATGGGACATCATCACTGGATCTGGATCATCTCTCGATTTGGATCATCATAGGTCATCATCACTGGATATGGATCATCACTCAATTTGGATCATCACTAGTCATCATCACTGAATCTGGATCATCACTTGATTTGGATCATCACTGGTTATCATCACTGGATTTGGATCATCACTCAATTTGGATCATCACTGGTCATCATCACTGGATCTCGATCATCACTTGATTTGGATCATCACTGGTGCTATCTCATGATTCTTCTCATCATAGGAATTTCTAAAGATCCAGCCCTTTTTCATGCTGGTTGTAGGCATAGCCATCATGTAGGTCTTCGCCCAGCACTTACATCTGACCTACTCGTTAGAAAGGCACACTTAGCACTCACATCTGATCATATAGGAACCAATCCTATAATCCCATAAAAAAGGCCCAGCACTCACATTCACCAGCATGATAGGACATCACATCACTAACATCTATGAAAAGGCTTCAACACTTACATCTGACCTACTCATCAGAAACGCACAGTACTCACATCCATCCAGGCTGGAACACATCCTACTCACAATGATGGAAGATTTTCTCACTTTCATCCAGGATGGAACACATCCTACTCACAATTATGAAAGAATCTCATCTAGGCTGGAACACATCCTTCTCACAATGATGAAATATTTCTGCACTTACATTCATCCAGGTGGGAACAAATCCTGCTCACAGTGATGAAAAGGCTCTACACTTACATCCATCCAGGCAGGAACACATCCTGCTCATAGTGATGGAAGGGCTTGCACTCATATCTAATCTTGTAGAAACCAATCCTACAGTCATATTAGAATGGCCCCCAGTCCTCCTCGACTGAGCTACCTGGTAACTGACCAGGTGCCTCCATTCTCCTAGAGAATGGCAGTTGCCCTTACCTCTGACCTGCTCATTGAAATGGCCAACACTCACATCTGACATGGAAGGAACTTAATCCTTTAGCCATGAGAGAATGGTTCAGGCCTTACATCTGATCAAGTGGGAACACATCCCTCTATCACATCAGAGTTGCTACTCAGTCCTAGAATGAGTGTTCCTCGTACCTTACCAGGAAGCTCCATTCAAAGAATGGCAATTTCCCTTACATCTGTCCTACTCAACAGAATGGCCAGCACTCATACCTGACATGGAAGGAAGCAATCCTCTCACCATGAAAAAATGGCTCAGCCCTTACATCTGACCTACTCGTCACAATGGCTATGGATCTCAGCACTCATATCTGACATGGAAGGAACCAATCCTCTCACCATGACAGAATGGCTTAGCCCTTACATCTAACCATGGAAGGAACCAATCCTCTCACCATGACAGAATGGCTTAGCCCTTACATCTAACCATGGAAGGAACCAATCCTCTCACCATGTCAGAATGTCTATGGGACTCATCACTTTCCCTTGGAGGAAATCTTGATCTGGAGGACACCAAGCTTCTCCTTGAAGTACTCGAACTTCACCCTAGCCAATGGCTTTTTCAATACATTAGCTATCTGTTCCTCTGTCACAACATACAGGAGCTTCACTGCTCCCCTCTGTACCATATCACTGATATATTGGTACCTGATCTCAATATGCTTCGAATTGTCATGGAACACTGGATTCTTTGACAACTTCATGCAACTCTATTTGTCACAATGTATACAAGTAGCATCCAATTTGAGATCAAATAAATCAGACAATCGCTTCCATAGTCATACTACCTCACAACTAGCTGAAGAAGCTGTGACATACTCTGCTTTAGCTGTACTCAGTGCCACATAGTATTTCTTCCTGCTAAACCAAGAGATCAAACCTGATCCCATACTGAAGCAACACCCTAAAGTGCTCTTCCTATCGATGGCACTACCTTCCCAATATGAATCAACATAACCCTCCAGGTTAATCTTTTGATTTGCATTGTACTTGAGCCCATAATCAACTGTACCCCTCAGGTACCTCAGAACATGCTTTGCAGCAATGAAGTGAACATTTCTCGGATTTTTCAAGAACTGGCTGAAGGTGTTCACAACAAAGAAAATATCTATTCTCATGTTTGTCGGGTACATCAATGACCCAATCATCTGACGATATATCGTAGCATCAAACGTCTCTAATGAAGCATCGCACAATAGCTTCAGGTTCAATGCCATAGGTGTGGCCATAGCCTTGCATTCCATCATCCCAAACCTCTTCAGAATCTCTACTGCATACTTCCCTTGTCCAAGAAATATTCTATCTATACTTTGCCACACCTCCATACCTTGAAAGTAATGCATCATCCCCAATTCCTTCATTTCGAACTCAGCAGCAAGCTTTCTCTTTGCATCAGTAATCAACCAACCCGTACCTATCACAAATAGATCAACTACATATAGTAGAAGCATCACTGGGTTGCCATCCTCAACCTTGTAGTAAAGGTTGGAATCTGCTTTACTCTTAGTCAAGCCCAAACTAGATAGAAAGCTATCAATTCTACTGTACCAAGTCTTGGGTTCCTATTTCAAACCATACAGGGCTTTCTTTAGTCTACACACATGAGACTCCCTGTCATGTGTCTCAAAAATGAGTGGTTGTTCTACATACACTTCCTCTTCCACTACACCATTCAAGAAAGCAGTCTTGACATCCATTTGGTGTATCTTCCATTTCATCACTGCAGCCAAAGCAAGTACTAATTTGATGGAAGTGTATCTAGCTATAGGTGCAAAGGTTTCTTCATAGTCTATTCCTTCTTTCTGAGAGAAACCCTGAGCTACAAATCTTGCCTTATATTTTTCAATTCTACCATCTACAGCATGCTTGATCTTGTAGATCCATTTGGAAGTTACAACTGACTTCCCTTCTGGTCTTGGGAAAACATCTCAAACATAATTCTTCATGATCGATTGGTATTCTTCGATCATAGCATCCTTCCATTCTTTCCGTTCTGCCACTTCTTCGTAACTAGAAGGTTCTTTATCAATGAAACCACATAGTAAAGCTACATACCCAGAGCAGGATTTGGTCCTCTTTCTTTCTCTGTGATTCTCTTCTAGAGCTCCATATCTTTCCACACCTTGGATAAGTTCTCATACACAAGAAGGTTTCCTCTTATGAGGATTCTTCTCTAGAGGTGGATCTACAAGTCTTTGTGGTTCTTCAAATTCTTGATCTTCTTCTTGAGCTTCTTCATTCATGGCTGTATCATGAATTTTGGGTGCTTCTGCTTCTGCTTCTTCAGGTTCTTCAATGGGTCTTTTTCTAGATTTGATGTAAGTTGTGTCTTCATCAAAAGTAACATCCCTGCTTGTCAATCTCCTTTTATCCTTGGAAATATATTCTGTAAGCCTTCGAGCTTTCAGAGTATCCCACAAATACACCCTTCTTTCCTGAAGGATCTAATTTTGTTCTCTTCTCTTTTGGAATGTGTAGGTAAAAAGGGCAGCCGAATATTCTCAGATGGCTAACTTCTGGTTTCTTTCTGGAGAAGACTTCTTCAGGAGACTTGTTCTCGAGTACCGGTTCTGTACATACATTGTTGTTATGGAAGCTTCCACCCAAAGATGCATAGGAAGATCGTGATCATGAAGCATGGTTCTTGCAGCTTCCATGATAGTTCTATTCTTCCGTTCCGCAATCCCATTCTATTGTGTATTATAAGGAGTGGACAACTCCCTCTTAATCCTTGTTTCTTTGCATAGCTCTTTGAATTCATTCAAAGTGAATTCTTTGCGATTATCTGATTGAAAGGTCTTGATATTCTTTTCAGTATGGTTTTCGATCACGGCTTTGAATTCCTTGAACTTACTGAATACTTCATTTTTGTTCTTCATGAAGTAAACCAATGTCTTCCTAGAAAAACCATCAATAAAAGAAACATAATATGCATACCCGCTTAGTGATTTTGATGACATCGGACCGCATACATCGGAGTGGATGATTTCTACTATGCCTTTGGCTTTGCTTTCACTGCTGGGAAATGTCTTCTTTGTATTCTTTCCTTTCGCACATCCTTTGCAGATCCCATCATGTTTTGTTTGGAATTTTGGAAGACCTTCAACAGCTTTGATTGCAATAGGTAGTGCTCTGTAATGCACATGTGCAAGCCTTCTATGCCAAAGCTCATTTGGCTCTACTGTGTCATGGACCAAGGCTTGTTCTAGATGGCCCTTCAACTTGTACAATCCTCCTTCTTTTTCTCCAATCACCACTGCATCATTGATAGTCTTACCTATTGACCACATGATGACTTGACCATCTATGAATGCAACCCTCATTCCTTTTGCATCCAATGATGATATGGAGAGAAGGTTCTTCTTCAGTCCTGGCACAAACAATACTTCTTTCATTGTTAGAGACTTACCAGAGTCTAGTTTATATGAGGATTGCCCACTACCTTTTATTGGATATTGGTAGTCATCTCCTAGCTTCACCTTGTGAGGTGATTCATGTTCTGACAGTCTTACAAAGGATTCCTTGAATCGAGTCATATGTTTGGAAGCCCCATTGTCTATAAGCCAATCATCACTACCATGAGTAATGTTACCTATGAGTGCAGAGATCAGAACATATTCATCCTCGCTTCAAGAATCTTCACTTTGATATCTAGATCTCTTCTTGGATGGTTCATCATCCTCTGCAGCATGAGCATGATGTCTTATTTAGTTCCCCTTCTTCTTATGAGAGTGGTTCTTGTTCTTAGGACAGTCTTTTGCAAAGTGTCCTATATCATCACATGTATAACATCTTAATCTAGATGGGTCCTTTCTATTGTTATCTCTATGATGAAAATTCTTACCTTTTAAGTGCTGACTTTTTCTTCTACCTTTCTTGGAGTGAACTGTGAGAGCTTGATATTCACTTCCCATATTCTCTTCTCAAGTTGCTATCCGAGCTTCTTCTTGAGATCACTTTTCCCATAGTTTGCTGAACTTGACTAGCTTCTTTCTAGCACAGATTCCTTGGATGAAAGAATTCCATGATCTAGGAAGGCCATTCAAAGTAGTCATCACAATCTCTGCATTTTCCACTTCATCGTTAACACCTTCTAATTGTTCCTTGATATGAGAAATCCTTGTGAAGTAGGACTATATAGTCACTGCATTCTAAATCTTCTATGCCAAAGCTCATTTGGCTCTACTGTGTCATGGACCAAGGCTTGTTCTGGATGGCCCTTCAATTTGTACAATCATCCTTCTTGTTCTCCAATCACCACTACATCATTGATAGTCTTACCTCTTGGCCACATGATGACTTGACCATCTATGAATGCAACCCTCATACCTTTTGCTTCCAATGCTGATATGGAGAGAAGGTTCTTCTTGAGTCCTGGCACAAACAATACTTCTTTCATTGTTAGAGACTTACCAGAGTCTAGTTTATATGAAGATTGCCCACTCCTTTTTATTGGATATTGGTAGTCATCTCCTAGCTTCACCTTGTGAGGTGATTCATGTTATGATAGTCTTACAAAGGATTCCTTGAATCCAGTCATATGTTTGGAAGCCCCACTGTCTATAAGCCAATCATCACTACCATGAGTAATGTTACCTGTGAGAGCGGAGATTATAACATATCCAACCTCGCTTGAAGAATCTTCACTTTCATATCTAGATCTCTTCTTAGATGGTTCATCGTCCTCTGTAGCATGAGCATGATGTATTCTTTTGTTCCCCTTCTTCTTATGAGAGTTGTTCTTGTTCTTAGGACAGTATTTTGCAAAGTGTCCTATCTCATCACATGTATAACATCTTAATATAGATGGATCCTTTCTATTTTTATCTCTATGATGAGAATGATTACCATTTAAGTGATGAGTTTTTCTTCTGCCTTTCTTGGAGTGAACTATGAGAGATTGATCTTCACTTCCCATCTTCTCTTCTCGAGCTGCTATTCGAGCTTCTTCTTGAGAGAACTATTCCCATAGTCTTCTGAACTTGACTAGCTTCTTTCTAGCATAGGTTCCTTGGATGAAATAATCCCATGACCTAGGAAGGCCATTCAAAGTAGTCATCACAATCTATGCATTTTCCACTTCTTCATCAATAGCTTCTAATTGTTCCTTGATATGAGAAACCCTTGTGAAGTAGGACTGGATAGTCTCTACATTCTGAATCTTCACATTCTTTAGTTAATTCCTTAGAGTCATCTTCCGGTTTATGTTCTTCCCTTCAAATAATTTGGTTAGGGCATCAAACATAGCTTTAGGTGTCTTGAGAGAGGACACATGTGGGATAAGGTGATCCTTGATAGAATGAGAAATGATCCTCTTTTCCATAACCATCTTCTTCTTATGTAAGGCCTTAGCCTCATCTCCCTATGGAACTGGAACCTCCTTATGGATGAAGTAGTCTAACTCATTTTCTTCCAGGACCACAGAGATCTTATACTTCCAGGCAAGGAAGTTATCAGCTCCCTCAAGCTTTTCATCAAGCTTGGTATGATGAGACATCTTAATTGAGAACATCAAATGGAAACACAAAATATTTTAGATCTTACCAGGTTCAAGATGTCGGATCTGAAACTTGAGTTGAAATCCTGTAGTACTGGATTAGGAGCAAATTAGGGTTTTGCTTTTCCGGAGTTCTGTCCACCCGAATGCCTTGAAATTTGTCCCTAACTTTGGTTTTGGAAAGGAGATCAATCTAGGCCTAGGCTCACTGAAAAATTCCTCTTGTGTGAAAAGCCCTAATTTCTGGCAGTAGTGTCAGGTCCAAAACTGAAAAACCTCAGAATTGGATTATGCTTCGACAGAAAGATGTGCCCTAAGGAGGAGAGTTATTCCACCTTAATTTTATATAAAATCTATGGAGGAAGATCCGCAAACTAGGAATCCCTAGTTCCCGCAGCTGCATAGTGTCTTCTTCTCAGGTTAGCTCTGATACCATGTTAGTTTTTCAACATTAAGCTAGCATTATTAGGATCTTTAACTGAGAGAATAACAAGTACATCAATCAAACACAAGAGACAATGAACACATTGTTTTTCCTCAGGGAAACCATAAAGGAGAGAACCCCACAACTTCCTTAGAGATAGAACCAACACCAAAATAGTAAAATACCCAAAATAGTATGTGATCTCTCGGCAGCAATAATCTTCTTCTTATCTAGCCCCAGTGTCTTCTCCTTCCTCAACTATGTGCTATACTTGAGTGTGGATGAGTTGTGTGATGAATAGAGAATCCAGTTCTCTATTTATACTAATCCCAACATGACTAAAACCCTACCAGGGCCAGCCTCTACTAGGAGAGTCTAATAACCCTAGTGCCTCAGAACTGTTGGGACTTTAACCCTTAGACAATTGGAGGGTTACTCACTATGACTTGACATGACTTGTTTACATTATTGA
>LPNX010122407.1:5022-7522 GCA_001517045.1 Pseudotsuga menziesii
TTTTAAAAAATAGATAGGAAAAAATTTATATGGTTTCCCCTTGTGATTTATTCATTTTCATTGAAAAATAAGCTCAAACCCCACCCTTGGGGGAATGGGCTAAAAAATAAATAAGGGGAAATGAGAGAAAGATAATAAGAGGGAAGTGTTGTAGCCTACAATAAGTGTCCAATAGAATTATTCAAGCCTTCAACCTACAAATCAAACACTCAACCTTACTCCCATGAACATACTCTCTCTAAAACCCTCACTCAAGGGTGGTAGGCTTTTCCAAACACTTAGAAAATTTATCCAAGTTCTCTCAACCCGAAAAAAGAAATTCACTCACCCCTCATGAGCTCTCTCTAACTCTTAAATTTCGAATGGGTTCAATGAGGGGGTAAGAATGGAGTTGAAACCAAAAGAGGGGGAGTTACAATGAATCCAAGAGGTTGTTACACCACCAATAGGTACCTATGACACTCTATTACACTTCCAATATTTCCTATGACACTCTCTTACACCCTATAACGTTATTATTACACATTATGATATATTCTTGTAAAAAATAGGGGTGAAAAATTCAAGGTGGGAGCCTTCCTTAGTCATTTGTCCTTTCATGACCCTTGGACTACCCCTTAGCTTTGGAAATTGCTCCCTCTAGCCAAAAAAAGACGTTGTCATCGCTATAGAGACGGCCAGGCGTGGATACAGCGACGTCCAAGAGTTTAGAAGTGGATACAACGACGTGTAAGAGTCCAGGCGTGGATACAGCGACGGCTAGGCATGGATACAGCGACGCCTCGTTCCTGTTACATCGGATTTTACACCAAAAAGTAAGAAACGTGTAAAACCTCCGTGGAAAAATCCACGCTTTTGTACTAGTGTATTCAGAAACTCATTGCTAACCTGAGAGGTGACCAATTGTATTTTTTTCCTCTCATTCCCTCCACCGATATCATGCGTGACATATTTGAATGACTGCAAGTTCACTTCATGTCACCCAAGTTCATGCTCATCGGTGACATGTATGCATTTTTCCAAAAATGTCATTCCACCACACCTTGGGCATGTCCCATCTACACAAGGCCTTTGATAAAATGTGCAACCTTCTGTCCTTCTACACAAGATGCTATGGATAAATTCTCTAGATGATGTCGATGGCAATGTAGTTGAGCATTCCAGCACAAGTGTGTTATGCAAAAGACGTAATATATGTATATATGTGTCATAATAATAAGCGTACTCAATGTGATATCAACAACAACACGTGTTACGAGTTGTGTTTATTTTAACATACCATGGTTTGCATTTCTCGAAGGATATTTGGCCCAAGTTAAGTTCATTATGTTCATTCCTAAATCTCTCATATAATTCTATTTGTGTCATGTCAGAAAAATGTTTAATGTGGGGCTCACGATCCCTTGAACCTATTGTCAATTTTAGTACATATTTTTGGTTGGATGAAAGTCTACTATTATCATGCCAAAACTCTTGCACCAGTCCCTTGACCGCATCAATGAGCTTCATATCAGAGCATGGAAACCTGCCAACGAAGGACCAGACATCTGTTCCACCAGAGTCAAGTTATTCTCTTCTAGAACAATACCTATGGAGTGCTTTGATATCCAATCCTACAAGTTTGGATGTAGGCTTAAGAAGGCGATGGGCCCTGGTGCTTTTGTTCACAATTGATTATGACAACACACAGCAAGTTGCATTGCGATCCTTTGAATGAGATTTATTTCCAATATTATGTAATACATCTAACAAAATTCTGATAACATAAGAACTTGGTTCAAAACTGTTTATCATCTTTATCCTTAAGTTTTTCCTAACAACTGTCATAGACCTAGATTTTAACAACGATAAAAATGATCTACATTTATCTCCATCACATTTAGAATCAAAATAGTTGACAAGTATCTGTTGAGCTTGATATGAAATACTATGTTTAGACAGCGTACCTTCAAGCGAACCAATGAGGATTTCATCGATTTGTATATGTTTTGGAGTTCTTCAGCATAAAGTTTCTAATAGAGGTAGGGAGGTTGGAATTGCACCCTGTACCATATCACCTGGTCGGTCTGGCGTTTGAACATGAGCTTCATGTCCTTCCGTGTCTTCCTGAAGGTCAGACGGTGGCAATTGCAAACCCTCTTGAGTGGTATGAACAACATTGTCTTCTTCGAGCATACCTTCGGCATTCAATGTCTCTCTAACTTCGTCACTTGTATACCCACATTTTGAATTAAATATGCAAAGGTTTCAAGTGGCCTTGATGTGCACCTATGTTTTACTCCTTGATCAGTGCCATGCAGTGCTCGTTCTTCTACTGATATGGTGACCGAAGGCCCCTCGAGCGAATGCTTTTGTCTTTCTTGATGTGGATTGGTAGGAAGAATTGTGGCATCCTCAACAACGAGAATTGGTTGAGTGTCCATAGAGCGTCTTCGATTGGTCATGTCATTTATTTTATTCTCTCTAATTTGTTCAAGAATTTCATTGGGTATCCACTTCC
>LPNX010122407.1:12522-29078 GCA_001517045.1 Pseudotsuga menziesii
GCTTACAAAATGATTATTCCATATAATCATGAGCCATCAATTCATCAGTTTGGAAAAGAGTGATATTTCTCTTATTTGTTCTTGGGTTAAACTGCTTACTCTCTTATTGTTGTTCATAATGGAGTTTGACAACTCTCTAGTGGGTATGAAAGGTGGAAAATCAGACTAGAAGTCATGGACTTGTCCTTATTTTTTGAGTTAACTTTCTTTGCATGCTTAAATGAAGATTTGAATGTTGCTTCATTTCTAGGAGATTCTTCATCTTCTATCCCCATTTCATAAGCAACTAGTGTTGCATGTAGCTGATATACTGTCATATTGTCCAAGTCTATTCTTTCTTCCAGGGCTGGTATTTTTGGATTGAATCTTTTTGGAAGCGTCTTTAATATATTCTAAACAACAACTGATTAATAAACTTCTTCTCCAAGACCTCTAATAGTATTTACAAGTTCATCAACATGAAGAATATATGTTGCAATTTCTTCTTCATCCTTCATCCTTCATCCTTAGGTGTTCGAATTGTCCTTTGTAGGTTTGGATTTTGATTGCTTTGACCTTCTTATCCCCTTCATAGGTAGTTTGGAGCTTGTCCCATATTTTCTTCACAAACATATAGTGAATAACTTTGATGAAATTAAATGGATTTTCCTAATGCATTTAGGATATGGTTCTTGGAATTTGAATTAGTATTGCACTTAGTCAACTCATCTACATCTATTGGAGGAGATTTTGGTACCTTGTATCCATTTTCAACTATTTGGAATTGCTCAATTGCTTGATATTTTAGAAAATATCTCATCCTTATGCTCCAAAATGCATAGTCTGATCCATCAAACAAGGGTGTTCCACTTTTGTTGTGCTTTGCAAAATTTCTCATGATTACCTTCTACTGGTAAGACTATTCTTGAATGAAATTTCTCTGATACCAATTGTTGATCACCCACATGTACTCAGAGGGGGGGGGGGTGTAATACTCCAAAATTTCATAAAAATTTAAAAATTTTCA
The DNA here is from genome assembly GCA_001517045.1 of Pseudotsuga menziesii. Taxonomy (NCBI): domain Eukaryota; kingdom Viridiplantae; phylum Streptophyta; class Pinopsida; order Pinales; family Pinaceae; genus Pseudotsuga; species Pseudotsuga menziesii. The sequence continues at coordinate 13,529 of LPNX010122407.1, forward strand.
TATGACATTAAATGTTTGCAATCGTCACTATTGAGGAACATTTAGTTGTTAACGGTTAACTTAAACAGGCTTAAACTAGAACTGATTCTTTTGTTAATTTCTAGTTCTACATACTTAATTGTTTGCTTTCATAAATCATTGTTAAGGATTTGATTTTACAGGTTATGATTTGGAACAACAAGAATTGAAACATCTGTTTAATTACCAAGTGCTAAGTTTGTTTTAGTGTTTTGCGAAAATATGAAGGAACTTCAGTTGAGTACAAGGCCTACTTAGATTTATAGCTAATGCAGGGAAGTGATGCTTATTTTACAGGTCTTATACAGGTAAGATGCTTTGTAACCAGTTTTCGGTTCGAGATTATTATCTCAACTAGCATAAAATATAATGCTAGAAAATTTGTTTACTTTACAGCTTTTATCAAAATGAATGAGGTATTGTTGATCTGTATATTTATGTTTTATTTAGTTTTTTCTTGGTAAACATAAGTGTTTATTAAACTGAACATAGTCCATTTGTTCTTCCATTTCACTTCAACTATAACTTGTTCATCTAAATTTTATCTATCTATTATCAGTTTAGGTCATGTATGTAATTCTAGTGAAAGGTAATTTGTATAGCAGGTCCTTTAATACCTTATTATTTGATACCAAGGAAATTCATCGATGATTGTCTCAATGATAATCGAATGTTATGCAAACCTAGAAAGAACTAAATCTTGATATAGTCATATAACATTTGATATTCATATATAGAACTAAATATGTCATGCAGAAAACAAGCTTCTAACTGCTTAAGTAATTACTAGGTAGAATTATAATATTATGAACACTTTATTGATAATCAATAGTGTTACTATTTGTGTAAGGAAGGAAAGATCATTTACTTATAAAATCTGTTCAACCTAGCCTTCACATAATCTTTGTCTCACAAGGAGATATAAAAATCATTATTACTCTATATCCAAACTAAGTATCAACACTTATACTAGGAATCAAACTAAGAATACTTCTATACATTCGAACTTACACACATAAGTGTTTTTCACCAATATATTTTTATAGATTTTCTACAAGGTCTTATAGTTTATCATAGGGTGTTATTTATGATGAAATCAAAGTTAAAGATTTTATTTGTATAACTATTACCCATTTACATGGTGAATAAACATAGTTTATAAACCCTAGTTATAAAAACTATCACCATTATCTTTAAGATTATAACTTGCATATTATGATATTATCCTATCGTTGAAAAGGGTTATAACCAATTTTTTATATAAAACAAATGTGTGTGCAGTATTCTCCTTTGGGTCTTGAACTATAATGTTAAACCCACAACTCACAAATATATCCAACGCCATGTGGTAGGCGATTACTCCTAAACCCTAAATTATCATGTTTACCTATCTTTTATCATTGCTCTAGAATGGGAGAGCCGCAGGCTCATGGCCACATGGCCTCACCGTTTCTCTTCTGCTGCAAATGAGAACTTTCACTGCTATGGCTTACCTTTACCTATAAGAGTCCTTAACTTCCTCGTTATTCTCTGTGTATGTGAGATTTGCTGCTATTCTTTATCTCTGTGAGTGTGTGGTCTTGGTGACCATTACCAAGCCTCTGCATGAGATATCCTTCGGCACTGGTGTAGTGGTAAAAATATGTAGTGTGAGCTCATTTTTTGGTTTACCTCAGCGTTGATTTGGACTTTCTTGTTAGGGTTTCTTGACAATGCTTCCTTCGTTTCTCGGCGTAAATTTTCTAGTGGCTAGGGTCTGTTCTTATTACCCAGTACGGGGCCGAGGTCAAGTTCTTCAGATAAGACATTTTGTTTTTTAAAAAAAATTATAAATCTTTTTTATCGTTCACTAATTATTTCCTTAGTTACTTGTATGAGTTTTAACAATTAGTGGTTTCATTTGCGCAGGTCTTTGAATTTGGATAAAGTGTGCTGGAAACCACCGAAGAATACCCTGCAAGGACTCCACGCTTCGTGTCTACCCTAGTAAGCCTCGGTCTCGCATGAGGTTTCTCCTGCACTTATTGTATGGGGTTTTGGTTGTTTACAGTCCCATCGGAAAGCAAATTCAGTTTTGGTTAACATATGTGTTTTATGTTTATAAAGGCCACGTGGTCGAGATTGTAATGTGTTGTTAAGAAAATTTTGAAGCCCCAGCAGCCATATGGTGATGAAATACTTTGGGGCTTTCATAGCCGTGACTTGATAAAATACTTACATGGCCTTCTTGGCCGTAGTTTGATTACATAAAATGTTTTTTTGAACATGCTATTAAGCCATGTATTTTGTTGTAAAAAGGCCATTAGGTCGTAACCTCTATGGAGACAGTAGTGGTTTTGATAATGGCAATAGGGTTTAGATATTGTTTATAATTTGAATAAGCTTTAAAGCTTACTGTTTGTAACTTATATAATTGATAATATATGCATACTGGGTTTTTAAGAAAAAGGATGGCATGCTATGAGATTTTTATCTGTTTTGGTTTATTTTCAATTCTTTTTAAATTAACCTAAATAGAGATATTATTACTGCAATAATATTTGTTTTGATGTATAAAAAGCTAAAGAAATTTTAAAGAACTTTTATTATGGTTCATGTTCGTAATTGTTTTGATTTTATTTTAAAGAGAAACAAAATGTTTAGAAAGTTGTTTTTTAGAACACAATTTGATTTTTACTGTCAAAAGCAATTAGTTTAGTAAAAAAAATAGATAAAGGAAAGGTTGAATAGTACAACCTGAGTCTTTATTGTTTTCTTGGATTAGAATGTTTTAAAGGTATTTACTTAAATTTTCTTAGTTTGTTTTTACCAAACAGTTTTAATACTATTTTATGTGGAAAAAGTATTTAATTTTGTATATTCATCTATTAGATAATTGTGGTTATATAAATGAAGAACGAATGCTTTAAGTAAATTTGGGTGAAACTGTATAACTCCTCTGCTAGTAAAAGAGGAGGTAATGATATTCATATTTGACAGTTTCTTCGAAATAGGTTTTTATTTATAAAATCATAATTACTTTTAAATTATTACAAGGTTTAATATTTGATTATAATGTTATTCAAGTTACATTTTCACTTAGATTAATGATGAAGTTGTCTAAGTAATTTCTAGCTTCATTTTACTGTTTCTTTAAGTTAATCCTTCTTATTTATTTTCTGTTTTTATAATGTCTTTTAGTTACTATAATAATAGACTTATAGTAAATCACTTATCTACTGTGTCAATAAGTGCACAGACTATGTATATATATATTTTTAAATCTTTTTTAGAGATAGATTTGTTTATGTTATGATAATGTACTATGTCTAAGGAAAACATACTTTTGATTAACCCTATGAAATATGTAGAAAGTAAATAAACACATTAAAACACACTTCTTTCGATTATCTATCAGAATTTAACCTAACCTAATATACTAGAGTACTACCTTTAAAAAGGTGTAGAAAAATCCAGTTACGTATTTTTTTATCTATCAGTAAAATTGGAAATTCTTCTAATCATTTACCCTAATCTATATCTAAACTAGCATTTGAATATATTTTCATGGTAGAAGGTTTCATTAAATAATCCTAATAACATAAGAACAAAATCATAACACATTATTGCTTAAATGCAATCCTTCTTGATCTAAATATGCAATTATAAACTAGATAAATCATGTAGAACCTGGAAATGTAGATGAGGGACAACAACTTAAGGAACCCGTTCCTCCCGACCAACTCCTAGAGATAGCTAAACTACAAATCTCAAGACCCCCGAGCTTGTCTTCTGGTCCACCTGGTAGAAGTACTGGGTGAGAGATGTAGTTTAGTAATCCTCTGCAACTCTATTGAGTATTCAATAGTAAATCTATTCTACTCATAGCAGTATGAACTCAACTTAAAATAGCTGCACTAGTTCAGAACTTCAACACCTTTCACTCAAAAAAATATTCTGCTAGTCCCCTCCATCAAATTTCCTTGTGCACTAAATTCACTTAGAATTTTCACAAGTGAAGAATAAGCAACCTTAGCTGTATTCAATGGGAAGTTTTATTAACATGCCTAGGTCTTTTGGGTCAGTTTTCACTTAATGAGACACCTGCTCTTGTTCCACTTTCTTGAGGAACATGATCACAAAAATAGGGAAGTTGCCTCCTGCAACAGCTAGAAGTAGTTTGAGGATGCTTCCAAGTGTCAATCTGCTCTCAACCTAGCCTATTCCACCAAGTGACCAGTAAAACACTCATTTAACAACCTCCTTAAGCTGTTGTCTCATCTTTCATTTATTAATTAATAAAATATTCAGCAATTACATTCAATTATCCTTGACCCCACTTGGTTATTAATTACAAAGTTTATAATAAAAATATAACATAATGTTTCTTAAAAAACATAAAATGTTTTGCAATTTGGGCCATGTGACATACACACCCCTTTAAATATAACATCGTCCTCGATGTTGTTTATTCTTCCTCCTTAGAATTGCCCTGGAACAAAATTGGATGTGTAGCCCGCATATGACTCTGCAATTCCCATGTGGATTCTTCTGGACTAAGGTGCTTCCATTGCACCTTCACCTGACCAATGGTGCAATCCCGAAGCAAGATCTCCCTACTTTCGAGGATACAGTCTGGTTCCACCAGAAAATCTCCTTCAGGTTCCACCTGCACATCATTCCAGTTTATAACATGAGTAGCATCATGTACATATTTTTTTAAGACAGAAATATGAAAAACATTATGAACCTTCAAATTTGGTAGTAAAGCCAATTGATATGCCACCTATCCTATTCTAGACGGTATCTCAAAAGGTCCGCAATATCGGGGTTCCAACTTAGCACAACTTCCTAATCTCAAGGAACTCTTTTTAGGCATTACCTTTTATAAAGACATGTTCACCCGCCTGAAACTCTTTTTGAGTTCGTTTAAGATCTGCTTGACTTTTCTGTCTATCTTGTGCAACTTTCAAGTTAAATTGCACCTACTTTACAATTAACTCCATCTGTTTTAGTAGTTCAGGTCCTAATTATAACATGTCAACTAGGTTACTGCATGAGATGGGGGTATTGCACTTTCTACCATACAAAATTTCAAATGGACTGTATCTTGCTGAAGCTTGGTAGTGATTGTTGTAAGCAAACTCTACTAGGTGTAAGTAATCTTCCCATTTACCTGGTTGTTCATTAACATACATTCTGAGCATATCTTCCAACACTTGATTTACTCTTTCAGTATGTCCATCCATATGGGGATGAAAAGAGGTACTGAAATTTAAAGTAGTATTCAGGCCTTTAAACAAAGACTTGCAGAAATTACCCGTAAACTTAGGGTCTCTGTCTAAAATTATAACTTTCGGTATCCCATGTAAACAAAATATTGGTATCATGAATATATCAACAGTATTAGCAGCCTTGTAAGTGGTTTTTACAGGTGTAAAATGAGCTGCTTTACTAAGTTTATCAATGACTACCATTATTGAGTCATTCAGATTTTGATTTCTAGGTAGACATGTAATAAAATCAAGATTGATTATTTCCCCGTTCCAACTAGGGATAGCTAATGGATGTAGTAATCTGGCTGGATGTTGGTGTTCAGTATTAACTTGTTGACATTCAAAACACTTGGAAATGTATTCTGCCAGTTCATTTTTCATGTTTGGCCAAAAATAGTCCTTCCATAACATGGTTATAGTCTTCTAATAACCAGGATGTCCTGAGTAAGGAGTCTTATGAATTTCATTTAAAATCAATAACTTAATCTTATGTACATTAAGTATATACAGCCTATCTTTATATAGTTATAATCCTTTTTCATTGAGACTATATCCTGTGATTAAAATTTCAATTAAATTTTCTGTTACTTTTGCTTGTAATTTCTGATCATTTTCATCCAATCTCACTCCTTCTTCTAGCTGTTCTTTTAAATATGTTTTATAAGTGTTGATTTCTCCTACAAAATTTAATTTTTCATTTCTGCTTAGAGCATCAACAACCTTAGTTTCTTTTCCCTTAATATGTTGGATTTCAAAATCATACTCGCTAAGGAAAGCTAGCCACCTAGATTGCCTCGCGTTTAAGTTAGGTTGATCCAACAAATATTTTAATCCTTTATTATCTGTCGTTAATATAAATTTTCTTCTGATTAAGTCATGGTGCCACATCTTCAAGGAATGTATGATGGCATCCAACTCTAAGTCATAGGTTGCATAGTTTTTCTCATGAATCTTAAGCTTCCTAGACTCATATGCAATTACGTGTCCTTCTTGAGTTAAAAATCCACCTAGACCATCATTGCAAGCGTCAGTGCATAGTATAAAGTCTTTATTAGGATTAGGAATTCTTAAGATTGGTGCAGTAGTTAGTAATGTTTTTAACTTTTTAAAAATTTCTTCACACTTTTGACTCTACTCGAATTTTATCCCTTTCTTATGTACAGAAGTTATGGTATTTGCAATTCTTGAAAACCCTTCAATGAATCTTCGATAATAGCCAATAATCCCTATGAATGACTGTACGTCAGTTACGTCCTTTGGGACTGGCCATTATTCAACTGATTTTATCTTTTCTGGATCAACTGAGATCCCTTCTTTAGTTACTACATGGCCCAAGTATTGTATTTTATCCTTAAAGAAATCACACTTACTAAATTTAGCATAAAATTGATGTTTTTGCAATTCTTGTAAAACAATTTTTAAGTGCTCCTTATGTTCTTCTTTAGAATTAGGATAAATTAGAATGTTGTCAATGAAGACCACCATGAATTTATTAAGGTATTTATGCAACACATCATTCATTAAACACATGAAGACATTCGGGGAATTAGTAATCCCAAATGGCATAACAACAAACTCATAGTGACCATATCTAGTCCTAAAAGTTGTTTTAAAGATGTCTTCATCTTTGATTCGGACCTGGTGATAACCAGATCATAAATCAATATTTGAGAATACAGTTTCTCCCCGTAGTTGATCAAATAGATCATCTATGCAGGGCAATAAGTATCTATTTTTAATGGTCATTTTATTAAGTTGACGGTAATCAATGCATAAGCGTAGAGTATCGTCCTTCTTTTTAACAAAAATAACAAGTGCTCCCCAAGGAGACACACTGGGTGTGATATACTTCTTATCAATAAGTTCTTTTAACTGTGATTTTAATTCATTTAATTCCAATATATTCATTCGATAAGGGGCTTTTAAGCTGGGCACTACACCAAGTACCAACTCAATAGTGAATTCTAACTCCCTCTTTGGAGGCAGTCCCAGAAATACATCTGAATACCCCCTTACGATTGGAATATCTTCCAGTTTTAGTTTATCTTCATTATTAGTATGTTCTTCATTAATTACGGTTACAACAAATGATTTACAACCCTTCCGAACAACTCTCTTTAATTACAAAACAGAGATTTATCTGATAGCTATTTTCCTAGGGATTCCTATTATGTTTATTGTTTCTCCTTCATTATTTACGCAAGTAAATGTTTTATCGAAATAGTTTAGAACTACTCTATTTTGTTCTAACTAGTCCATACCAATTAACATATCATAAGAACCTAAAGGAAGTACATTAAGCTTGACAGAGGTTTCAAACTGATCCATGTTTACAGTACAATCTTTTACAAAACTAATCACTTTTATTTTTGCACTAGTAGCTAGCTGAACTAACCATGACTTTGCAAACTTTTCTACCTATAACTTGCATTTTTCTACTAAATCAGGAGAAATATAACTTAATCTATCCCTTAGGTCAATTAAGATATATATAGGTGTTTGATTCAGCTTACCTTCTACTTCCACCATGGAAGTTTGATAATCCGCCTACCTGTTTTCTAGTGCTGCATTGATCCTGGGCATTGTCCTTGCTAAATCATCAACAGTCATCTCCTCATGCACCGTATGTATGTTGCTGACATTATTCTTTCGGTTAGGGAAAACTGATGCATAATGAGGCCTATTACACTCCCAACATTTTACCAGTTCTTTATGTTCATTATTCTTAGTATAATTGTTGTGATTATTAGCAGGTTCTTTATTTCTAGGGCCATTAGGGTTTAACTATGGATTACCTTTATTTCCTTGGAAATTCTTATTAGAAAAATTGTGTGTGTTATTATTCCTAAAATTGTGGTTAGGTAAGAAACCCTTCTTATTTTGTTCAAAATTATTAGACCTTTTAGCCTTCTAGTTTGACATGCTTTCCTTTTTGTGGTTCTTCTCATAGAAAAAAATTGCCTTTCGCATAGCCTCCTCTAAGGTTTTTGGATGATCCTATTCAATTCTGTCTTTTATATGAAAAGGTAAACAGCTTAGAAATTGTTGTACCTTAGGCTTCTCATCCACAATGTAAGGCACATAACGTAGCAGACTTAAAAATTTACAGTTTAATTCTTTCATGTCCATTGTTACCAGCTTCAGTTCATAAAATTCCTTAGCTCGCTCTTCATAGTACTGATCTGACAAGAACTTCTTTTTAGATTATTTCTTAAAGGTACTCCAATTAATGTTCTTTTCCCTAATACCTTTTACTTGTTTTAGATCTTGCCACCAAATATTTGCCTTCCCAGTTAGGTTGTAAATGGCCATTCTTTCTTTTAGCTTATTAGATTAATTATAAATTTGAAAATACTTCTTTATCTTAGACAGCCATGATTTAGCCTCTTCTCCTTTCTCAATTTCACCATTGAAAGTTGGTGTTTTTATTTTCTTAAATTCTCCTGAAATTTATTTATAAGGCTTAAATTTTATTTTTCTTGAATGATAATTATCTTCACTACTATCACTAGTGTACTGAGGATTCTTCCTATATGAGTCGCCATAAATTTCAGAGGACGAACTACTTTCAATTTTAGACTGTTTAAACTTTTTACTTTTGTGTTTGTAATACATATCTTCAGATCCTCTCTGTTTATCTTTTTCTTCACTACTATCACTATTGTAGTGACGATTCTTTCTATGTGAGTCACCATAAATTTCATAGGATGAACTACTTTTGATTTTAGACTGTTTAAACTTTTTACTTTTGTGTTGGTAGGACATATCTTCAGATCCTGTCTGTTTATCTTTTTCTTCATTCTGAAATTTTTCCATCAATATCTGGTTCAGTTCCTGTTGTGCTCTCAGAATTCTTTTATTTTCCTTTTTGACGGTTTCCATCTCAGTTATTAATTCTTTAACAGTTTGTAATAACTTTGAAGAATTTTTAGTTATTTCTTCCTGAACTGGTTCTCTTCTAGAATTACCTTGTTCATTAAATGGGGACTCTTCATCTGCATATTCCTCAAGTCTTCGCATACCTGCAGTTTAGCTTTGAAAATTTTTCTGGAATAACATTTCCAAAAGAAAAATAATAATCAGTATGCATGCATTTAATCTACTGTTTATCTATGCAAGTCAAGCCTCATTCAGGCCTAGTGTCTGAACTTGTGCTCTGATACCACATGTAATACTCCAAAATTTCGTAAAAATTTAAAATTTTTCATATGACATTAAATGTTTGCAATCATCACTACTGAGGAACATTTAACTGTTAATAGTTGACCTAAACAGGCTTAAACTAGAACTGATTCTTTTGTTAATTTCTAGTTCTGCATACTAAATTGTTTGCTTTCATAAATCATTGTTAAGGATTTCATTTTGCAGGTTATGATTTGGAACAACTGGAATTGAAACATCTGTTTAATTACTAAGTGCTAAGTTTTTTTTATTGTTTTGTGAAAATATGAAGGAACTTCAGTTGAGTTCGAGGCTTACTTAGCTTTATAGCTAATGCAGTGAAGTGATGCGTCTTTTACAGGTCTTATACACGTAAGACGTTTTGTAACCAGTTTCCGATTCAAAATTATTATCTCAACTAGCATAAAATATAATGCTAGTAAATTTGTTTACTTTACTGCTTTTATCAAAATGAATGAGGTATCGTTGATCTGTATATTTATGTTTTATTTAGTTTTTTTTTTTGGTAAACATAAGTGTTTAGTAAACTGAACATAGTCTAGTTGTTCTTCCATTTCACTTCAACTATAACTTGTTCATCTAACTTTTATCTATCTATTGTCAGTTTAGGTCCTGTATGTAATTCTAGTGAAAGGTAATTTGTATAGCAGGTCCTTTAATACCTTATTATTTGATACCAAGGCAATTCATCGATGATTGTATCAACGATAATCGAATGTTATGCAAACCTAGAAAGAACTAAATCTAGGTATAGTCATATAACATTTGATATTCATATATAGAACTAAAGATGTCATGCAGAAAACAAGCTTCTAACTGCTTAAGTAATTACTGGGTAGAATTATAATATTATGAACACTATATCGATAGTCAATAGTGTTACTATTTGTGTAAGGAAGGAAAGATCATTTACTTATAAAATCTGTTCAACCTAGCCTTCGCATAATCTTTGTCTCACAAGGAGATATAAAAATCATTATTACCCTATATCCAAACTAAGTATTAACACTTATACTAGGAATCAAACTAAGAATCCTTCTATACATTCGAACTTACACACATAAGTGTTTTTCACCAATATATTTTTATAGATTTTCTACAAGGTCTTATAGTTTATCATAGGGTGTTATTTATGATGAAATCAAAGTTAAAGAATTTATTTGTATAAATATTACCCATTTACATGGTGAATAAACATAGTTTATAAACCCTAGTTATAAAACTATCACCATTATCTTTAATATTATAACTTGCATATTATGATATTATCCTATCGTTGAAAAGGTTTATAACCAAGTTTTTATATAAAACAAATGTGTGTGCAGGATGCTCCTTCGGGTCTTGAACTATAATGTTAAACCCACAACTCACAAATATATCCAATGCCACATGGTAGGAGATTACTAGAGAGGGTTTTGACTTTTGGAATTCTAATATAAAAATCTCCCTAAACCTAAATTATTGCATTCACCTATATTTTATCATTGCTCTAGAATGGGAGAGATGAAGGCTCATGCTCGCATGGCCTCACCATTTCTCTTCTGCTGCAAATGAGAAATTTCACTGCTATGGCTTACCTTTACCCGTGAGAGTCCTTAAATTCCTTGCTATTTTCTGCGTATGCGAGTTTTACTGCTATTATTTATCTCTGTGGGTGTGTGGTCTTTCTCGCCATTACCAATCCTCTGTGTGAGCTATCCTTTGGCATTGGTGTAGTGGTAAAACTTTGTAGTGTGAGCTCAATTTTTGGTTTCCTTTATATTTGATTTGGACTTTCTTGTTAGGGTTTCTTGACAGTGATTCCTTTGTTTCTCGGCATAAATTTTCGAGTGGCTAGGTTCTGTTCTTGTTACCTAGTACAAGGCCGAGGTCAAATTCTTCAGGTAATACATTTTGTTTTTAAACAAAATTATTAATATTTTGCACCGTTCACTGATTATTTCCTTAGTTACTTGTATGAGTTTTAACAATTAGTGGTTTCATTTGTGCAAGTATTTGAATTTGGATAAAGTGTGCTGGAAACCACCGAAGAATACCTTGCAAGGACTCCACGCTTCGTGTCTACCTTGGTAAGCCTCAGTCTCTCTTGAGGTTTCTCCTACATTGGTTGTATGGGTTTTTGGTTGTTTAGGGTCCCATCGGAAAGCAACTTCAATTTTGGTTAACATGTGTGTTGTCTGTTTAGAAAGGCCATGTGGCCAAGACTGTAATGTGTTGTTAAGAAAATTTTGAAGCCCTAGCGGCCATATGGTGATGAAATACTTTGGGGATTTCATGGCCGTGACTTGATAAAATACTTATACGACCTTCTCGGCCATGACTTGATAAAATACTTATACGACCTTCTCTGCCGTAGTTTGATTACAAAAAATGTTATTTTTGAATAGGCTATTAAGCTGTGTATTTTGTTGTAAAAAGGTCATTAGGTCGTAACCTCTATGGAGACAGTAGTGGTTTTGATAATGGCAATAGTGTTTAGATGTTGTTTATAATTTGAATAAGATTGAAAGCTTACTCTTTGTAAATTATATAATTGATAATATATACATACTGGGTTTTTAAGAAAAACGATGGCGTGCTATGAGATTTTAATTTGTTTTGGTTTATTTTCAATTCTTTTTAAATTAACCTAAATAGAGATATTATTACTGCAATGATATTTTTTTTGATGTATAGAAAGATAAAGAAACTTTAAAGAAGTTTTATTATGGTTCATGTTCATAATTGTTTTTATTTTGTTTAAAATAGAAACAAAATGTTCAGACAGTGGTTTTTAGAACAGAATTTGATTTTTACTATCAAACGCAATTAGTTCAGTTAAAAAAATAGATAAAGGAAAGGTTGAATAGTACAACCCGAGCCTTTACTATTTTCTTGGATTAGAATGTATTAAAAGGTATTTACTTAAATTTGCTTAGTTTATTTTTACCAAAGAGTTTTAATACCGTTTTCTGTGGAAAAAGTATTTAATTTTGTATATTCATCTATTAGATAATTGTGGTTATATAAATGAAGAACGAATGCTTTAAGTAAAATTGGGTGAAATTATATAGCTCCTTTTCTAGTAAAAGAAGAGGTAATGATAGTCATATTTGACAATTTCTTCAAAATAGGGTTTTATTTATAAAATCATAATTACTTTTAAATTATTATTGAGTTTAATATTTGATTATAATGTTATTCAAGCTACATTTTTACTTAGATTAATGATGAAGTTATCTAAGTAATTTCTAGCCTCATTTTACTGTTTCTTTAAGTTAATCCTGCTTATTTATTTTTTGTTTTTATAATGTCTTTTAGTTACTATAATAATAGACTTATAGTAAATCAGTTATCCACTATGTCAATAAGTGCAGAGACTATGTATATATATATTTTTAAATCTTTCTTAGAGACAGATTTTTTTATGTTATGATAATGTACTCTGTCTAAGGAAAATTTCTCAAATAGAAAGGAAAACATACTTTTGATTAACCCTATGAAATTTGTAGAAGGTAAATAAACACATTAAAACACACTTCTTTCAATTATCTATCATAATTTAATCTAACCTACTTTACTAGAGTACTACCTTTAAAAAGGTGTGGAAAAATATAGTTAGGTATTTTTTTATCAATCAATAAAATTGGAAATTCTTCTAATCATTTACCCTAATCTATATCTAAACCAACATTTGACTATCTTTTCATAGTATAAGGTTTCATTAAATAATCCTAATAATGGAAGAATATAAGCATAACACATTATTGCTTAAATTCAATCCTTCTTGATCTAAATATGCAATTAGAAACTAAATAAATCATGTGGAACCTATAAATGTAGAAGAGGTGACAATAGCTTAAGGAACCTGTTCCTCCCAACCAACTCCTGGAGATAGCTAAACTACAAATCTTAAGACCCCCGAGCTTGTCTTCTAGTCCACCTAGTATAAGTACTAGGTGAGAGATGTAGTTTAGTAATCCTCTGCAACTCTACTGAGTATTCAACAATAAATCTGTTCTTCTTGCAGCAGCATGAACTCAACTTAAAATAGCTGCACTAGTTCAGAACTTCAGCAATGTACTACAGTTTTAAATTTTATTAAGAGAAATTTAAATGCAACTAATTAATTTGATTCATCAATATAATATCGTCACATCATCACATCATCACGTCATCACGTCATCATCATAGAAATCACAACAAGATGCAAAATACACAAAAAATTTACGTGGAAACCTAATTCCTCAGTGAAAAACCACCAAATCCTTTTATAGTAAGATTTAATCCAACAACAACTGGAATTGCAATTCATATACAACTTTATCAACTACAACTGGAAGGGGATCCAACCCCTTAGGCTTCGAGTTGTTGCAACAACTTTACTCATAGAATTGTGAGCCCTAGCACCATCCTACCACCATAGAAAAAATTTGAACCCCTGGACCTGCCAAAATTGATCAATGTACTCATTTCTCATTACTGCTCATAAAACTACTCTTAACCTATGCTCATCATCACTACTCATAACCACTGCTTATTTCCAATGCAAATTATCGCTGCTCATAATCCTGTAATTGTATAAGTGTTTCATGAAAGGTACATCTTTGCCAAATCAATTGCTCTATGGAAATCAAGTCATTTCCAATTATTGACAAGGAATATCACTGTCATCATTGTATGGTTATCACTATACATATACATATCACTGTATATCATCCCACATCACTATGCTGAGATATTATTGTACTTGTATATCACTATATACTGAGTTCATACATAGGAGTTATTGTACATGTATATCAATGTATATTAACCTATATATTTGTTAATACATATTTGTCAATGTATTTTGATAAAATGCATGATTAATACCTAAGGCTATATTATACATACCATCATTTGAGATAGAACAAGGTAGCCTTTATGGTGAGATAGACCCTTGCAATTGTGACTGTAAGCACTGTTGATAAAGTTTTGTCATTGATGGAAACTTTTCCTTGGTAAGGGCTTGAGGTGTCTTAGTGCCTTGAGATACTTCTATGCTGTTGGAGTCAAAGGAGTCCTTTTGTGGTTGTCCAAGCCCTTGGAATCCTTGGGAAAATTGCAGTTCCCCATTGACTTTGTTGAATTTCCCTTAGGCCATATCTTGGTCCAACTTAAGTCTTTGTTTCTCTTGCTTATCATCTGGTTGAAGGTCTCCTTGTTGCTTGCTCTGGTTGTGGTTCTCTTTATTGTCGTTGATGGATGTTGAAGCTCTTATATTTCTTAAGAAAAACACTCGTTCTTCCATGATGATGTTGTACGATCCTTCTGGTGGTTGTGATGTCCTTGATAAGAAGCCCTGGAAAAATGATGTGGTGCTTGAGTGTGACCTAATCTAAGCCCTAATGGTCACCACCTTCTAATCTAGTGCATCATCATAGCCTTTCTCTAAACCAAACCTTCCTACACATCTTCCTCTAACTATTTCTTAAGCCCTAGCATCACCCTTTCTAATCTCTAACCTTAAGCTTAAGCCCTAATTAAAGTTTAATAAAAGATTTATTAAATAAAAAATTCTAATTTAATTAATATATAATAAAAGATTTCTTAATTTTAAAAGAATCTTAATTTAAATTAAATTTGAAATTAATTACATGATTGGCCCAACTTTATTAAAAAAATTTAATAATTAAATAATTAATAAAATATTTTTAATCCCTAATTAAAAGCTGAATAAACATTTTTCTTAAATTATAAGAATGTGAATTCAAAATTTTAATTTAAATAACTAATGAAAAGAATTTTAAAAGAAATTTTGGAGAATTCAGCTCCATAAACACACTAAAAAAAATGTAAGGTAGGTCGACCCTATGAAACTAGGGGTTCAAATTTGTATAAATAAATGATTAACGTCCTCATTTATGTACACAAGTTTGAAGTTTGTGAAGAAGTTCTCTTCATTTCAGATAGATAGAGGACTAAGGGTGAAACAGTGAGGCATCTGATTTGTGCAGAGATTAAAAAAAAAAAAAAATCGGTCAAAGTCTGAGCTATGACGCACAACAAAAACATTTTTTTGGCCAAAATTTATGAGTTGGTCAACCCAACACAGTCCAAATTTACAGTTTCCT
>LPNX010122417.1:0-61559 GCA_001517045.1 Pseudotsuga menziesii
AGCTCCATATTCAGTCTCCATTGTTGATAATTTGCATGATCAATTGTTAATTGCTGTGAGTGAAATTAATCTACTGCAGGCCTGAATTTCTACAGTATTATGATGACAAGATTAAGGAATTCCATGAGTTGAGGTTGGGACAGCAAACCATGGAAGAGTATGCAAATAAGTTTTTGGAGCTGTTGAGGTATGTCCGGTACATCAGAGATGAAAAAGTGAAGGTCCAACATTTTCTGAGTGGATTACCTCAGTCGTACAAAGATAGAATTGTGTTTTATGAACCTAGAACTCTTGAAGAAGCAATAAGGAAGGATAAGTATTGCTATGAGCAAAGCAAAGGTAAGACAGATTTCCATAAGGCATGGAAGGACAAGAAGAACGAGAAGTTTGACCAAAGAAAGAAGGGTTTCAAACCTTCTAGCTTCAGGAATCAGTAGAAGTAGCCATCTCAAGCTGCAAGTAAGCCAGCTGGAGTGACCGGAGAAAAGCCTAAAGATCCACAACAGAATAGAGGGCCACTTCAATGTTGGAAATGTGGTGGACCCCACATGCACAGGAATTGCCCACTCGAGAATGAGAGTGTAAGACCAGCTTATAATGTTCAAGAAGAAGAAACAGTGGGTCAAGTAGCAAGGGCAGTTCCTAGGATCTATGCAGCACTGGAGGACCGCCAGGAAGATCACCATTCAGCTGTGGTTGAAGTAGCAGGTAAGATTGTTGAGCAATCTGTTTCTATTTTGATTGACCCTGGTTCTACGCACAGTTATATTACTCCTAGAGTAGTGGAGATTTGTGCATTTAAGAAAGTAAAGCATAGGAAGTATTGGTTAGTTCAGCTAGCCACTGGAACTAAGAGAAAGGTTAGTGAAGTGGTAGAGAAATGTCCATTGGTCATGAATGGATTGGTCACTTGTGTGGATCTGAATGTTCTACCGCTTGGTTCCTATGATGTGCTCATTGGAATGGACTGCTTAGAAGCTCACAGGGTGAAGCTTGATTGCTACAATAAGACTTTTGAATGCTTGAATGAAGAAGGAAACCCAGTAGTTGTGAAAGGTATTCCAAAGGTGGTTTCAGTACAGCAGGTTTCAGCAATGCAGTTAAACAAGTTCTGTAGGAAGGGCTGCTAGTTGTATGCAGCTCAGATTATGGAAGAAACGAGAGATGAAACTCCTAGATTGGAGGACTATCAGGTGTTACAGGAATTCAGGGATGTGTTTCTTGATGAGATTCCAGGGCTTCCTCCAAAGAGGGACATTGATTTCACAATTGAACTTATGCCAGGAGTAGCACCAATGTCCAAAGCACCCTATAGGATGAGTACACCAGAGATGCTGGAATTGAAGATGCAATTGCAAGAGTTGTTGGAAAAGAAGTATATCTGACCGAGTGTGTCTCCTTGGGGAGCACCGGTTTTGTTTGTAAAGAATAAAGATGGTACACTCAGGTTATGCATTGATTACAGATAGTTGAACAAGGTTACTGTAAAGAATAAATATCATTTGCCCAGGATTGATGAACTCTTTGATCAAATGAGAGGAGCAAAGGTATTTTCTAAGATTGACTTGAGGTCTGGTTACCATCAGGTGAGAATCAAGGATGAAGACATTCATAAGACAGCCTTCAGGACAAGGTATGGGAATTATGAGTTTGTAGTGGTACCATTTGGTCTCACAAATGCACTAGCTATATTTATGTGCCTTATGAATAGCGTCTTCAGCAGGTATTTGGACAAGTTTTTTCTTGTTTTCCTTGATGACATTCTTGTTTATTCTAAGAATGAGGAAGAGCATGAAGAGCACTTGAGATTGACATTGCAATTTCTCAGGGAGCATCACTTGTATGCAAAACTGAGCAAGTGTGACTTCTATAGAGATAGAATTTAGTACTTGGGTCACATTATCTCAGAGGAGGGTATATCTGTGGACCCTGAAAAGATTGAAGCCATTATGAATTGGCCTACTCCAAGAAATGTGACAGATGTGAGATCTTTCATGGGACTTGCAGGATACTACAGGAGATTCATTGAGGGATTCTCCAAAGTTGCACATGCCATCATTTTTTTGCAGAAGAAGGGGATGAAGTTCGAATGGACATCGAGGTGTGAAGAAAGTTTCTAGAGGTTGAAGAATATTCTCACTAGTGCACCAGTATTGAAGGTTGCAGATCCAGAGAAAGATTGTGTGGTATGTACTAATGCATGCGGACAAGGGCTTGGAGGAGTCCTTATGCAGGACAACCACGTGATATGTTATGAGTCAAGAAAGTTGAAGGAACATGAGATGAACTATGCCACTCATGATCTAGAGCTTGCAGCCATAGTACATTCTCTCAAGATGTGGAGGCATTACTTGATGGGTAGGATATTTGAGCTCAGAATGGATCATTGTGGACTGAAGTATTTGTTTGATCAGCCTACTTTGAATGCTAGGAAAGCATGATGGCTGGAGTTTTTATGTGAATTTGATTTTGAAATCAAGCACATAAAGGGAAAAGAGAATAAGGTAGCTGATGCGCTCAGCAGAAAGGTGCAGGAAACGCATGTGGCATATCTTAGTATTTGCCAATCAGATTTGAGGCAACAGATTGTTAGTCATGTTGCTAGAGATGAATTGTATGAGCAGGTAAAAGACAAATTGCAGCAACAAAGTCTTGAGAAGAGGTATGAAGGATATAAATTGGAAGGAGATGGACTTCTCACTTATAAAGGCAGAATTTATATTCCAAAGGTAGCAGATTTGAGGAGAGTTGTTATGGATGAAATCCATCAAGCTCCGTATTCTGGTCACCCAGGATATCAGAAGACGATCACTACAGCTAGAAAGCAGTACTTTTGGCCAGTAATGAAAAGGGATATGGCTGAGTACATTTCAAGGTGTATGAAATGTCAGCAGGTAAAGGTTGAGCATCAACATCCAGCAGGTTTGTTGCAGCCTTTGCCTGTTCCGGAATGGAAATGGGAAGGTATTTCCATGGATTTTATTACAGGATTGCCGATGACTTGGAGACAACATGATTCCATCATGGTTGTGGTAGACAAGTTGACAAAGGCAGCACATTTTATATCGGTTAAGTCTACATATGAGACTGGCGACATTGCAAAGATCTTCATGAAGGAGATATTCAAATTGCATGGATTGCCAAAGGCAATAGTATCTGACAGAGATGTCAAGTTCACTTCCAACTTTTGGAAGGGGTTGTTTGCAGATTTGGGTACAAAGCTAAACTTCAACACTGCATACCATCCTCAAACAGATGGGAAAACAGAAAGAGTTAACCAAGTGCTTGAAGACATTCTTCGCATGTACGTGATGGACAAACCAACCAAGTGGGAAGATTACTTACACTTGGTAGAGTTTGCTTATAACAATGGACATCAGGCATCCTTGGGGATGAGTCCATATGAAGATTTATATGGAAGAAGGTGTAGGACACCAGTGACTTGGGATAATCCAGTGAACAGGATTGTGCTTGGACCAGAATTACTCCGGGAAATGGAGCAAGAGGTTGTAAAGATCAGGCAGAAGCTGAAAGTAGCACAGGATAGACAGAAAATCTATGCAGATAAGCATAGGGTGAACAAGGAGTTCAAATTTGGGGATCATGTTTACCTCAGAGTGAGGGCAAGGAAGAGTTCCTTGAAGCTTGGAAGTTGTGCCAAGTTGTCACCGAGATATTGTGGGCTGTTTGAAGTGCTTGAAAGGATAGGGCCAGTTGCATATAGAATTGCATTACCTGCTAGCACTAGAGCTCATAATGTTTTTCATGTTTCTTTGCTTAAGAGATATGTACATGATCCTAACCATGTGATAAATTGGGATGTGATTCAGGTGGAACCCGAGGGAGAGTTCCGAATCGAGCCAATGCGCATCCTCGATAGGAAGGTCACAATGCTCCAGAACCGAGCCATAGGTCAGGTAAAGGTGCAATGGGATCACTTCGGACCTGAAGAGGCTACATGGGAACTGGAGGATGCCATGCGATTGGCACATCCATTTTTGTTCAATTTTGCAGAACACTGAGGCGATACCAGTGTAGCATTTTGTTCAATTTTGCAGAACACTGAGGCGATACCAGTGTAGCATTTTGTTCAATTTTGTAAGCACTGAGGACAGTGCTATTGAAGGGGGAGGGGAATGTAATGTCTTGGTTTTGACCCCGTTACATTAGATGTATATAATGTATAAATTGTAAATGATCATGGTGTGGAGCTAATGGCCAAGGCCCCACCATTGATCGGTTATGCTATGTTTTGGGATTTAAATTGTCGTCGATGGTATATCGGGGCATGCGGCATATATTATGATGGTCATTATGTAAATATGCATCTATAATTAATTAAATAATCCCGACCAGCTACGATCGCGGCAACTAAATCAAAAGGGGCATGATTTTCCCAAGGATAAGGGTGGGGGGGGGGGTTGTCAACCTTAGCCAATGAGAGAAAAATACCCATGTGTCTTCTCCCCTTATGTTATCCAACCACCTTCATTGAATAATGGCTGGTGGTGGTTGAGGAAGTTAATGGTTTTGGGAGTGGGGTGGCAGGACTGTCACTCCACACCCACACGCACACTCCACCCCTGTTGACTTCACTCACGCAGGCAATTCCACTCTCACCACGATTTTGTCTGTTTCTCCTCACGCACAGGTTCTTGGTGGTTTTGGTCTCACGCAGACATTTTCTTAGCTCCACGAGTTTGCTGTACACCCACGCACTACAATTTCACGTCTTCCTGTAGATGTTCACCTTCACGCAGTTCCCATTGTCTGCTCATGGTTTGCAAGCACAGGAATTTTCCTGGTTTCCCCCACGTGGGTTTTCCTTCGCGAATTTGAGAAAGGTGTGGCTCCGTCCTTTAATCACGGGTCGATTGTGGGTTCGGCATTGTTGCTCATGCTCATCCACAGGCTGGGAGACTGTAATTTCTTCCCCAACGTGGCCTATATATGTTTTCTTGGTGATATCGTGCCCAGGAAGGGCTGTGTTTTCCCACGTTGTTGGCTGTGGTTGTTGTGGTCTTCCTTACATGTTGGGGACTGTGGTAAATTCACCTGGGAGTCATTTTGGCCACGATAGGGCCAAGAATGACTCAGAATTCGTTTTCCTTGTCTTAAGCTGTATCAACTAATTTATTGCCTGAGTGCAATGGTTGGTCTTCGGACTATGTAAGGAGCAGGGATGTTGGATTAGATTTGCCTGATAAACCTGGTGGCTGGAAACCACACAGACAGAGCTAGAGGGCTGGCCTTCTTCTCCATCACCCCTGAATAGCATTGGAAGGGAATGTAGGGCCTGAGGGACTATGTAGCAGAGAAAGGACTGATACCTTGTGTTGTGTGTGTTTGGGTGTCTTAGAGGTCAGGCTAGTTCTGGTGTAGGTGTTCTTGGTTCTGCAATGAGCTCACCAGCTTATCATTTAGCCTTTCCCACTCCTTGATGGCCTGATAAACCCAACTGTGTTGGCTTGGCTATGCTTGTGTATACTTAACTATGTGTTATCCTGCTAGTTCCCTTATTCCTTGGAGAATCATGCCCAGCTTGGGGGTGGCAGCGCTGCTGAGAGATTAAGGAGCACGCTGGCCTATGGTTGGGTGGAACGTTGCAGTGATGTAGCTGGTTGCGGAGTGAAGTTTTCATAAGATAAGTGATCTTGTTCATTTTACTTCTGCAACTATAAATTATGTTAATGAAAATGATGAACCTGTTAAATAAATGCTGGCTTAAATGTATGATGTTTCCGCTGTGTCTGAAAGATGATTGCATCTTTGCATGATAAATGTTCATGTGTGTATGTTTAAGCATTCTGTTTTAGCAATTTTATTCATGTACATGTTCATGGGGCTCCTAGCCCGGGTGGTTTAAGCTTGAAGTCGTGTCCTCTTCGCCGGTCGGAGCCATGGGGACGTGACAGCTGAAGAAAGAGCAAGAGCTTGTTGTTTCTTACAAGTCCAAGTGACAGGTCCAGATTCCAGACTAAAATCATAACATGCAGTAGAATTTTGATCATCAAGATCATCGGCCGAATCTGAATCAGTGAAACCAACCAACAAAGGTTTCCCCCCTATATTGTAATGAATCCCAACTGAATTGTACCTTGAATATATCGAAGTATTCTTTTTGCTACTTTCTAGTGACTTTCATGAGGAGTTTGCATAGAACGGGCAACACGACCAACAACAAAGGAAAGGTCAGGACGGGAATGAGTCAAGTATAAAAGACTACCAACAAGCTAACGATACAAGGTGGCATCTACTTCAGGGGAAGTACAAGTGGCAGAAAGTTTGACTCCAGACTGGAAGGGAGAAGGGGTTGGTTTACAATATTCCATGTGGAAGCGACGAAGAAGGTCATAAGCATACTTAGACTAGGAAAGAAATATTCCTTCTTTGGTTTGCAAGACTTGGAGACCAAGAAAATAATGCAAATGTCCTAAGCGTGACATTTCAAAATTTTTCTTAAGACTGGATTTCACATGGGTTATAAGTTTAGGGTCACTACTAATAAGGATAAGATCATCAACATAAAGAACAACTATGATGAGATGGTTTCCTACTTTCTTGGTATAGACATTGGGGTCAAAATGGCATCTAGAAAAACCACTATCAAGAAGAAAGCTATCCATTTTGGCATACCAAGCTCTAGGAGCTTGCTTAAGGCCATATAAGGATTTCTTAAGGAGACAAACAAGGATAGAATTATTCTGAACATATCCAGGAGGTTGTTCCATGTAAATTTCCTCATGTAAATCACCATGTAAGAAGGAAGAGTTGACATCCATTTGATGGAATTCCCAGTTATGTAAGGCTGCAAGGGAAAGAACAAGGTGGATGGAGTTCATTTTTGCTACAGGGGCAAAGGTTTCATTGTAGTCAATCCCTTCAACTTGGGAAAAACCTTTGTCAACTAACCTTTCCTTAAGTCTTTCAACACTTCCTTCTGATGCATACTTAGTTCTGTAGACCCATTTACTGCATACGTAGCCGAGAAGACAAAAAAAAAATTCCCTTACTGCTTCTAATTCGCCGTGATTGCGCAAGGTACACAACAAAGAGCATACGCAGTCAGGGAAAACAACAGTCCAAGACTAAAACATAAAAGATCTATTAATAAACTAATAAAATATGAGAGATTAAAAAAAAAACAAATCCGTCACTGTAACATTATACCTTCAGATTTGCCAAAATGGGTGTTTC
Organism: Pseudotsuga menziesii; assembly: GCA_001517045.1. NCBI lineage: Eukaryota > Viridiplantae > Streptophyta > Pinopsida > Pinales > Pinaceae > Pseudotsuga > Pseudotsuga menziesii. The sequence continues at coordinate 7,198 of LPNX010122417.1, forward strand.
TGGAGCAAACGAAAATGGTTTTTGGTGATACGAAAACTATTTCCCAATTGAAACGATGCTCCAGATGCAATGGAACAACTCCCATAGGCCAAAAATGCACAGAAAATCCAGAAACAAAAACCCTTTCAAAGTTTTAGCAACAACGTTTCCAGATCTATATCAAAACCGAAAGCGGCTTTTCATAAAAGCTCTGATACCATGTTCGGGTACACAGGGTACTCCCAAAAGACTGAACACCTTCAGAAACTGCTTCACACAAATAGATCACAGATCAACACACCGATGTTTGTCACATGGTTAAGACCATCGAGAGGGAAACAGTCCACGACCCCAGCCAAATAGCTACTTGGACCAATTTATTATGCAAAAGAAATAAAGTTACATGAGCTTCTCATAATCGATCAACTAGCCAACGACTCTCTATGCTCTTTAAATAGAGATCATAGACCAATCGGGTGTTAAGCCATGGATCAATGGTAGGTATGATCTAAGAGAAGTTGAACCGTCGGATCACTCTATGTCTAGAACATATCATGACCGTCGGATTAGAATATTTACAAATGAATACTAATGCATACAAAGAAACACACTTTTACTTAACGGATATATTACACAAGTTGATCTTAACTAACTCCCAAGTGTCTAAATATCCTAACATATTCTATGTCATGCAATTATGTGATGTTTATTTTATTTCCTAGTACCTTTGATTACATACCATCTCTGTTTTAATTTGATTTCATTATATTTTGAATTATCTTCAAGATTTCTCTGAGCTTGAACCCCAGTAGTCTAGGTTCAACTTTAGGGATAACACCTGTTATAATTCGGAGTCGATAAAAGAACCAAAGTCAACCAACAGTATGATCTTTAAAGTCTTTGTTTTCCATACTCTTTAAACAAGTTTCTGTCGCAAGCATGAACTTCATAAAAATAGAATAGGTGCCTCAGTTCAGAAAACTAAGTAAGAATGCTAACAAGTAAACACCTTTACCTCTCAAACCATCATGGGAGAATGAGTCCCACCACTTCGCCCACTTTGTTTCCACAAACAAAGTTAAGTTAAAACTCCATAATTAACAAGTGCGATAATGCAAAAAGGATGAAGCATATAAATCCAGTGACAACACATAAGCGACAAAAGTGTAAACATAATACTAAGTAGTAAACAACAGTACAACATCATAAGTGAAATACATTAAAAATAAGGACTGAAAGTAAAAGACAGAATGTAGGAACACCTTACGAATAAACAGAGGTACATGAAGTGTACGATAGAGTTATGTAAGTGAATAATGTTCCATCTAGGTATTTTTTACTAACCTATAAAAAAAAAAAAATTAAATTTTTGGGGACAACATAGTCACCTTTAGGGGTTTTTCATATTTTAGTAAGCCTGATTTATGAGCTAGTTTGAGTTGTCTCTTTGGAAATTTGATTTTGTCTCTTAAGGTTGTATTATTGAATAATAATACAATGGAATATACTCCAATTATTCTTAAAATATCTTGTGATCAATCTCATTATTCTTTTCTTGATCCTTCTATGCATATCTCTCAGGAATGCTTTTGTACCAAGGTCTTCTTGTAAAATCTCGCAAACAAAAGGTGGATAAGGAAAAACATTAAAGACTAGGTTTCTAGAAGTTCAAGTTGATAGGATTTTTTTTGTAACATTGGTGTTCTAGGAAGTGACCTCTCATTGATAGATATATCTTTCAAGCACACATACGATAACATCCGTCGAGGTCGACACCCTAATGTTTTTTTCTAACTATATTGGTTCAATAATTTTGATTGTATTTTCATGTGCGTTTTGATTAATTATCGTATAGACACTAATTATACGTTTCGGCTCCATCTCTAACAACTAACTAAAATATTATATAAGTATGCTATCTATAGTATCCCATATACATCTATAAATAATTTAAAAATGCATAAACTCCAACTATACATACATACATACATACATACATACATACATACATACATTAATTTAATCAATCAACATATTTCTAATGATTTAAACCCTAAACCCTAGAAGACCATCTACATAGTAGCAGTGGTAGAGTGCCAGTGTGGTGTTGAGTAATATCTAAAATTCCTACCATATGACTGCATTTTTACAAATCCATATTTAAGGTTATGCATCGATCACAACCTTGAGTTTTTCTGGTAGTAGGGATGCGATCTGACAGTGCTAGGTGACCATGCATCCCTAGAGGTAATGCATGTATCTAGAGGAAGTATTGGAGGCGCTCCTTACAATATAATCTATTATCGTTTATAGTGTAATGCTTCTGATTTACAAGAGGAGATGAAAGCCTCATGTTAATGCACAATTTTTTTAAATGACGTGGTCAGTTATTAATGACGTGGACCATGCATTATTGATGGTGTTGGGTTCCAAAAAGTGATCCTAGCAGCCATAACGAGTGATTTCAAGCTCTTTGGAATGGCAGTATTGATATGTTGTAAATTGGACTCGACATCCATATCTCATTGATTCAAATTACAATTGGAAACTTTCAATAACCTTAAATCGACTTTTTCTAAAATACTTATAAATCCAGAGGAATTCGCAACTTTAAAAATCTGATCTTGATTAAAAATGGGCAAAAACAAATAAAAATTCCAATGAATTCTTCAGACGAACAATGTCGATGGGAACATGGAGAGGAATAAGCTTCTCCTTCAAGTCTATTGAAATGATCGCACAAATGACTGCACAAATAGGATTTTCCTACGGTTCCATGGAATTTCCTAATATTATGATTTTTTTGTTTATATACTTATGATCATATTTTTTTATTGATCCTCTAGAAAACAAAAAACATAATCATCTTATGATTTTTAATTTTATATTTGTGATTATAATTTTCTTGAATTGTGTATATGAAAGTTATATATCCCCAATTTTAATAAAATAGTATTCTATCCTTCAAATGATGAACATGACTTTTCTCATTCAATACAGATATGGCATTACTTTCTATTTGCGGGTTAAGTTATTAGGTGCTAAGAATCCTGCCAAAAAGGTTAAACCCCACCTAATATTCCGATATGGGAACAATACTTAGTAAAATCCATTAATACAACAATCCAATGAATTCTAAAATACAGTGAGTATAACAAGTATTGTGGATCAGGGCATAGTTGTTTAAATTCACATATATTTAATACTCTATAAGGTGGAAAAGTTAAGGAAGTGAAACTGATATCTAGTTTGATTCTAATGGGTTTCATATCCATTCCAACCAAACCCAAGGTAATATTTAAACAAAAAATTTCATTTCCAACCTTAATTAAATGATCCAAAAGTATGTTCACCCTAATAATTTCAAGAGACATACCACATAAGGAATTTACCATAAAATTTGAGCCCGAGAAGTTTTATTTCATGCAACTCAATTAATCATCTCTCCTATATCAGTATTCTGCACATTTAATCACAATAATCATCTCAGTATATGCATTTAAGGTAAATCACATAATATATCTAGTACATTGTCCTGCAGCAATAATATTTTCCATTAGGGTCCACACCCAACATATACAATCACATACATGCTAAATAAACATATGCATTGGCGTATGCCCAATATATATAACAAATCATCATACTCATGTGTAGTGGGGTCTTACGCCAAATATACAAATATTAAAATAAAAGTAACTCATGTGAAATGGGACTCATGGCCATTATTGTTAAGGTCAAAATTCCACATATTACATCCCTCCCCACTTAGAACAACACTGTATCGATGTTCTAGGGGCTAGGAATAAAGTCATGAAATAAGGTGAGGTAAGCCTCTCTTATGGTGGATTGATTCTCCCAAGTAGCCTCATCAACTTCAAAGTGCTTCCATTGCACTTTTAACTGGACTATGGTGCACCTCCTCCTGAGTTGTACTTCTCTTTTTTCTAGAATATGAAGGGGTTCTGGTACAAACACTCCTTTAGGTTCCACCTGTAACATGGACCAATCAATAACATGTTTAGTATCAAATACATATTTCTTCAATAAGGATACACGGAAAACACTATGAACCTTTATATGATAAGGTAGAGGTAATTCATATGCTACTGGCCCTCTCTTGGCCAGTATCTCAAAGGGCCTGCAAAATCTTGGTACCAACTTTTTGCATCTTCCCAAGCTCAATGATCTTCTCTTTGCTTTAACTTTGAAATAAACATGTTCGTCGATTTGATAATATTTATATTTTCTTTTCTTATCTGCATAACTCTTCAGGAGGTATTACGCTTCTTTAAGGTTCTGTTGAACATTGGTGACTAACCATGCCAAGTCCTTTATAAAGTTTGGCCCTAAGATGAGTTAGTCCACCGAGATATCCCAAGTAACTTGTGTTCTACACTTCTGACCATAGAGTACCTCGAATGGAATCACCTTGGCAGAGGTATGGTATATATTGTTATACACAAATTCTGTGAGGTGCAGATAATCCTCTGACTTAATGGGGTTGTTCATAACATAAATTTTAAGCATATCTTCCAAAACCTGGTTTACTTTTTCTGTCTTCCCGTCCATATGCGGGTGGTAAGTTGTACTAAAGTTGAACTATGTCTCCAAACTAGAGAATAAATATCTCCAAATTTTTTTGGTAAACTTCATGTCTCGATCCAAGATGATTTCCTTGGGTATCCCATGCAATGTGAATATCTCCTTTAAAGAGATGTTGGCAATGTGAACTCCCTTGTAGGTTGACTTAACTAGGATAAACTGTGTCGCTTTAGATAACTTATCAACGACTACAAAGATGGAATCATTTTGCTTCTTTCTCTCTGAACCACTTATACTATGAAACGAGAACTCGACACAGTTCTCGTTTTTCTCTCTCCTAATTTTAGTAGCTATTTTTACCCCCGTTTCAAAAATGGTTGATGCCAGTATCAGACATTTTCATTTTCAGACATTTTTTGGGGCCTTTGAATTATCTTTGTTGTAAAATATTTTTAATTTCTATTTTCAAGTGTGTTTTTTGAAATTTAACAAAATAACATACATTTTTAAGCAATTTATAATGAAAAACATATACTTTTTACGATTTTTTCTATAAAATAAGACATTTTTATGTACAAAATAAGGCATTTTTATTGACAAAATTGTAAATAATTCTAGAAAATAAAGACATTTAAAACCATTTTCAATGAATTTTCAGAGAATTTTTCTCTAAAGATGATCATATTTCATATTAGTTATCGAAAAGTGACGACTCACATAAAGTCGAGAAAAAATATACAAATTATTTGTAAAAAACATATTAAAAACATTATATTTAGAAATTTTATTTCTAAAATAAAGTCTGAAAGTCAAAACATTACTAATATATCTGATCAAAAAATTGTCAAAAATTGTCAAAATTAACATTTTCTTCAAAACATGAAACTATTCAACAATATCATGCATGCCAAATTCTTCATCGACATTGGAATTTTCTGGAGCTTGAATTTCCTCAGGGACATCAATGTCCTCTTCCATTGGGTCTTCTATGTCTGCAAGATCCCCAAAGTGCTCATTTCCAAACATTTAAGGTCATTTAAGGTCATCATATTTCCATTAGTATGATTTTGAATATAATACTAAATATTACTTTCTAACAAAACCATAATACATGGACATAGGATCCAACTATCTCAATTTATAACCCTAACAAACGTACTACATTACATTGCTTTATGAGCACTCTCACATATATTACCACATTAGTAATATACATATTTAAAGACCATCCTTCACATATTACAACCCTAAATTTAATATGTTAATGAAAAAATATTGAAATATGAACAATTATTCCACATATTATAACCCTGAAATAATACATTATAATGCACTACAATGTAACCAACTTTTCCACACATTACATCCATATATATCAGTGCATATTTAAAGTACTACTATATAAATCGGGTCCAACTATCACCACTTATAAACATACTATTTTACATTGCTTTAGGAACAGCTTCTTCATATATTACCACTGCAATATAACATATTATAATTAATTACATTGTGAACAACGTTTTCACCTATTACGTGCATATAAATGAATGGGATAAAATATAATCATATAATCGATTCACACAAAATGACACTTCTTGACACTACTCTCACTCTCAGTATTGCTTATTCCGTAAAACGGTTTTTTTTTAACTAAAACGTTTAAAGCCAATGTTTAATTCCTCGAGTTAGCAATGTAAAGTAATCAAATGGTTTCCCGCATTAAAGCAATATGTAACAACCAGCTGTGTTGGCCATGGCTAAAACGAAAAGGGTTTCATGTTGAGGAATATACTTTCCAGTGAAAGGAAAACATTATAAAGAAAAGCTGATCTGCAAACTATAAACAAGAAGTTGGAAATAAAAATCGCAACTTCAATAAGGCGTCTTGAAAAAGTTGAAATGAAATTAACTTTTAAGAACGGCAATGCATCAATATATATAACCTAACCATCAATAATACAGCCACTAAATACTTTTCCACACACGGGTCCTATTTCTTGTCAATTGGTAGAGATTTTAAGATTCACGCAGTTACGGGAAAATCCCGCAAAACTGGAAATTAAATCATAAATACAGTTATGGAACATTAAGTGATAGAAATCGACACACTGAATGCAGATCTGGAAATTAATTTGAAATTGCAGTCTTGGCAATGTTTAAGAAATGTGGGTCGATACATAGAGATCTATATTACACATAGGACACCCGATCACGCTTCTGGACGAGATTTATAATGTGAATAAATAAGAATATATGATGACGAGATTTGACAGAAGTTTTAATTTGGGAATAGACACTACGTGGCTCGACAATCTATAGCTCAAATGTTGTGTTTTCATGACTTGAATTCAACACCAGGATGAATGAAATCTACTGCTCAAATGCTACGTCTTCATGATTTGATTTCAACGTCAGAATGAATGAGATCTAAATCTCTAATGCTGTGTCTTCACGATTTGAAATTAAATACCAGAATGAATGAGATCTACAGCTCAATGCATTTCGAAAATATTCAATACTCAAACCCTAAACTTCACCGATTGAAAGGTTGAGTAAGACATTGCAACTATAGGTTAAGTTACCAAGATTTCGAAAGGATTTGAAACGTTTTAATATAGAAAATAGATTTCGCCCAACAGAATTTCGCCGAGTCTGTCATAATGGCTTTTACATTTGAAGTCAGTACAATTGAAATGTTACAGAGAATTTATCGCTGAACGAAGTAGGGGAAACACAAATTTCATTATGATCAAACGCAAGTTAGAAGAGTAGTCAACTGAACGATTTCTTGTCTTGTCTCCGCCGCTTGGGTGCCAAAGGGTGGCCCTCACGGCGGCCCTCGATTGTGCCCGGGAGCAGGCCTGGAAATTGACGTTATGTGGAACATTTTTTACCTTCCAGGATGTATTTGACAGTCTGTTAGATTTTTGGGATGTCATACATGATAGGTAAAAAAAAGATGGCCCCATCAAAATGACATTCTGATTTGAAATGAAACCGTCAGAATTTATGGTACCAATAACTAGGCTATAACAGTAAGTTACTAACCTCATAAAATCCCATCCATGTTTAATACTCTGTCTCCAGTAGCCACTCAATTCTCTTCATGATCCAATCACAACGATCCAAGTATACTAAGGCGGCGAGGCCTTAAAGTCGAGGCGCGCTGCCCACTAAACATTTATATTATGGTTACCTTTCACGGCCATTTCATGAAAGTCGTTCATGCATGCAGCCATTGCAGCATAAGTTATAACTCCACAATTGAAACCAGTTCATCATAAATTTTATTTGGTGGCAATGGGAAGCTAGAGTCTAGCCCTTAACCCCGTCCCTGGCTCTCTGCTGCAGCACTGTGCTATGTTAATCCCTCACTCGGAGAAGGATAGAATCATAGACACCGACTTAACATGTTACCTCCTGGTGAATGGTCTTTGGTTATTTATGTGATCGATGGTTGAATATTTTATGCATTCTAGGTGTGGATTCCTTCACAGCATATGTCTTTCTTCGGTATCTCAGATGTAGGCCAAGTTATTCCACTCATTCCTTCAGTTCTAATTTTTTGTTTGGTTTTACCGAATAATTATGAATTGGAAAGATTAGAAATTATCATTTATGTAATGGCCATGTAACTGCTGGGCGTTATAACAATGAGGCGAGTTAACCATAAAATTTAAGCATAAGATAGAAGCATGATTGTATAGATTGTTTGGAAATTGGAACTATCAAGAATAAATATGCATTCATAAAAATTAATTTGATTGGGATAATGAGTTGCTTCTCATAGTTCTGCACAATCCATACAAATTTATAATGACTTTTCTCATGTTGAGGGTTTCTCTTTGCTTAAGGTTTGAATTCCACCCGCTTGGGCGCCAAAGGGTGGCCCTCATGGCGGCCATCGATGCCGGGCATCGAGGGCCGCCGTGAGGGCCGCCCTTTGGCGCCCAAGCGGGGTTCCTGGGACTCGGGACCATGAGACCACCTGCCAAGAAACCCCCCCACATACGTTGCCCCACGCCATTCGTAAATTGTGTTTTCTATATAATAATAAGGCTGCAGGATTTCTCGAATCGCGGAGATGCTCCTGCAGATAAGAAGCATTTTGTGTGGGAATCCTTCACTTCCAATCTGTTGTTACAACTGCTGCAGAAGCACCTTTTCATGAGAATAAGTGAAACAATGGAGGGATATGGAAAATGGGGCGGTTGGATAACACCACAAGGCGTGCTTCTGTGTTTCGTGGCTGCAATTTCTGCTCAACCAGGTCATTCCACATTATTTATTGAACAAACGAAATGTTTGCATTCTACTTTTTAGAATCCTCATTTGAATATACTGTATTATAGTTCTCATTAGTTGACAAGATATTGTTTCCTAATTAATGTCTATACGGATAGCAGGATTTCTGAATATTGATTGCAGAGGTAAAACGAATCACACTGATGTAAACAATATGAAATGGGTCAGTGATGCCAATTACATAGACGGCCTCGATGAGAGAGCAGACATAGGGAATGCCACTGAAGAAGCCTCTGGTTCTTATTTGACTAGCCTACGCTTCTTTCCATATCCTCCCCATAAGTCTTGCTACCACTTGCCTGTGGATCCTTATGTGCCTTACCTCTTAAGATTACGGTTTGTTGTTGGAAATTACAGTAGATTTCAGCAAATGCCAATATTTGCTTTCACAGTTGAGACAATGGGTACGTTGTATATGAGAAATGTAACAGGTCTAGGTGATTATGAAAGAATGTTGACCAGTAATGGGACAGTGCTGTACATTTGCTTGATCAGAACTTTTGAGTCTGAGTCTAATGATCCCTTTATCTCTGCTATCCAATTGAGAAAGCTTCAAGATGGCATGTATAGACAGGCTAAGCCAGGAACAATACTGAAAAAGATATGGAGAAGTGATCTTGGTGGAAATTCGATTATTAGGTCAACATCTTGAACTTGAGATATTTATCCCTCATAATTGTCTAGCTAATGGTGTTGATATTCCTTGTAATCTATATATATATAAGCAATAAATTAATACCAAAATTATAAGTTAGTTGATATTCCATTTAGCCAATTTTGTTGCAGTATTGTTATATATATATACATATATATATTTTTTTGTAATGATTGAACATAATGGCTTTGTATCGTTTATTAAGCAGATATCCTCAAGACAGTTTCGACCGCATTTGGAACCCATATGCACCTTTAAATGTCTCAAACATAGACATTGTAGGGTTCGTTATAAGTTCTAAAGAGTCCACATTAAAAAGCAATACCAAAAACCTTCCTCCACCTCTTGTCATGCAAACGGCGTGGGCTTTAAACAGCTCGGAACCGGTACAATTCTCTCTAGGACCATTTTCAGAAGAAGGAGCCAAAAAATCGTTACTCTTTTTGTATTTGCGGAGATCCAGATGATGCCTGTATCGAGATATTTTTACGTCACGATAAATGGTGAGAAACAGTCTGAAATCATCACTCTGGAGCGAAATTACTCTGGTCTAGAGCTCGCATTCTTATCCAATCAAACAGACAACTTCCAATTCGCCCTGTTGCCGGCCACTAATTCCATCCCACCTCCTATAATCAACGCTTTCGAGTATTACAGCGTGTATGATACTCAACCGGAAGCATATCAGCAAGATAGTAAGTGTTTCCCCATTAAATATCTAATATTCAACTTAATGATTTGCTCCACGCTTTTAATCATGTTGTTTAGATGGTTAAAATAGTATGTGTTAATTGAACATTTACATTGATTTCATTTAATATGGTTAAGGTATTATGATAATTGATTTAATATGGTTATTGTATTATGATAATTGAATATCTAACCAAAGAGTCCTTAAATCAATTATAGTTGAAGCTCTCCTCGCCATCAAAAAACGGTTAAATATACATACTTGGATTTATGATCCATGCTTTGTGATCGAGTGGAATGGAATTAGCTGTCATAGCAACGCTTCTACAAAAAGAATTTCGGAAATGTAAGTTTATTGTTTTTTTTTGTTTTGAGTAATGTTCATTGCTTTAATTAACATTACTTTAATAAGAAATTGTAAATTTCTAATATTTATTTTATGAAAATCCTTTTGTTGCCAGCAATTTGTCCAGAAAGAATCTGACAGGATTGGTTCCTGACCAAATTGGACACTTGACTGCTTTAGTTAACATGTGAGTATAATTTAATAAATCTTTTTGACATGCGAAAATGATACAACTGTATGAATAACTAAATTTATTTTACCCACTTCACTATTTATGTTCATTAACTATATACTGTGCTAACTTGTTAAGTTATGATGATTATAGATCTCAAGACATAGTTAGTCCTACTTATATAAGAAGGCCACCATTAATTAAGACATAGTTAGTTTTACTGATTTAAGCAAGCCACCATTAATTAGTATGTGATAAAGTAATGATTACTGTTGCAAGCTTATTGTTAATCAAGCTTATTGTTAATCATTAGATCTTAATATTTTAGATTCAAGAGTCAACAATGAGCTTCACAGCAATCAATACTCTGCAACAAGTTAATTAATTTTGGCCATTTAAGAATATCAAGCTCAACCATGATATGCCTTATCATGATGTTGGTTATGAATCACATCATAATTTCTTTGTTTCTATATGGTTATGATGGTGAAATTATTAGAGAAATTTGTTTTTTCTTTAATATGCAATTTTCCAGAAAGTTGTAATTTATCTCTTCAAGAATTTTTCTTTTTTTCCAATTTAAGGTTGATTTTAAAGTTTTGTTAAACAACAATATGGGATTTTTAGTCCATGGCTCTATTTTTTACCCTAAAAAAAAAAACGTGTATACTGGTATCAACACTTTTCTATTTGGGGGGTGTTTTTGGTGTTTTTTTTGCAAAAATCATCGTTTTTATAGGTAGAGTTCTCGTTCGTAGTATATAGTTCTCGTTTCATAGTATAAGTGGTTTTTGGTAGACTTGTAATAAAATTCATACTAATGACCTCCCACTTCCATTCCGGAATGGGTAACGGTTGTAGAAATCCTAAAGGATGTTGGTGCTCACCTTTGACTAGTTGACATTCTTCAAATTTTCTAATAAATAACTCTATTTTGGCCTTTAACTTAGGCCAAAAGTAGTGTTTCTTTACTGCTGGTATCATCTTTTGATATCCTAGATGCCTCGAGTAGGGTTTCCGATGAAACTCCGTGAAGATGTTGGACCTGATGTCCCCTCCTTCCGAAACATATAAACTCTCTTTGTACCACAATAGTCCGGTCTTGACTACCTTATACACTTTTTGTTGTTGAAAAAACCTGTCCTATTGAATCTTCTTGAAGATTTCAACATAGAAACAGTCAACTTCGTTTGTCATTCTGACCCTATCATGCTAATTCGAATCGGTTTGTATTAAGGTTACCTCATATAACATATCAACTCGTCGACTTAAAGCATCAAAAATTTTATTTTCATTTCCCTTTATATGATTTAATTCAAAATGGTACTCGTTACAAAATGCCAACCATATGGCCTACCTCGCATTTAGGTTTGGTTGGTTGAACAAATACTTCAGACTCATGTTGTCTATCTTCAGAAGAAATTTCTTCCCCATGAGGTAGTGCCTCCCAATCTTCAAGGGTTGGATAATGGCTGCTAACTCAAGATCGTGGGTGGGATAATTTTTTTCATGCTCCTTTAATTTCTACGACTTGTAATAGACTGCAAAATCATTCTGCATGAGGACTCCTCCAAGTTCTTCCTTTCTCACATTTGTGCAAATAACAAAATTCCCATCGAGATCCACAATTCCTAGTATCAGTGCAGTAGTCAAAATTTGTTTAAGCTTCTGAAAACATTCCTCGCACTTGGTCATCCATAAAAACTTGTTTGCCTTCTTTTGTAAGGCAGTCATGGGAAAATAAATCCTTGAAAAGTTCTCAATGAACTTTCAGTAGTAACCCGCTAATCCAAAAAATGACATAATGTTAGTGACATAGGTAGGGGTAGGCCAATCCTCTATGTCTTTAATATTTTCTGGGTCAACGACTATCCCCTTCTGGGAAATGATGTGACCTAGGTATTGTATATGTAGTTTGTTAAATCACATTTACTAACCTTTGCGTAAATCTGGTGTTCCCGTAACTCCTGTAGTACTATGCGGAGATGCTCCTGATGTTCCTCTTTACTCTTAGAGTAAACTAGGATGTCGTCTATAAATACAAATACAAATTTATCTAGGTATTTACTGAATAAATTGTTCATCATGCAGATAAAATTTGTTGGTGCATTAGTTAGCTCAAAAGGCATTACTACAAACTCATAGTGGTCGTATCGAGTCCAAAAGGTTATTTTACGTATATCTTCATTGTGAATCCATACCTGATGGTATCTGGACCAAAGGTCGATATTTGAAAATATATTTTATCCTCCTACTTGATCGAACAAGTCATCAATTCTAGGGAGTGGGTAATAGTTCTTGATAATTATCTTGTTAAGTTGGTGGTAATCGATGCACATTTGCATCATACCATCCTTCTTCTTTACGAAAAGTATAGGTGCACCCCAAGGGGACACACTCAATCGAATGTAACCCTTCTTAATCAACTCCTGTAACTAAAACTTAAGCTCCACCAATTCTTGTGCACTCATGTAGTATGGATCTTTTGAATACGGTACTGACACTCGTGCCAGTTCTATGGGAAATTCTAACTCTCCTTTTGGTGGCAATTGTTATCCACCTGAATGGCACCTCTCCGTTCGAGTGCTGACATTCACTATGTTGGCACACAAAAGGAAATTTATGGATTGAGGGTTGCCCAAAACACTATAGATGGGCTTATTATGAATTACATTTATCATCCATCCAGCTGGTTATTTTTACCTTTTAAATATGTCAAGTCCTGTACGCGACTCTTATTATATGCAACTCCCGTGTTGTACATGAGTATCGGTTGTTGCATCTCACATACAGATTTGTACGCGGGTTACCTTTAGAGCAACTCGCATGTCATATGCGAGTTTCCAGTATTGATACCCGCGTACACCTTCCTTTGACATTAAAAATAAAAACTCGTGATTACTTGAGATTTGTTAAGCCCTTAACCTTAATCACCTTAACTGTCACAACCTCCTCAACCTTCGAAACTTCCTTATTTCACCAAGTATAAATACAGGCCTTGGGGAGGGTGTTAAGGACATATAATTGAGAGCAAAGTTATGCTGGTGGAGTTTATTCAGAAGTCTTTGGAGCAGTGGAATTCAGAATCCTTTAGTTGCAGAGGAGTCCTTGTCTTAGGCGTTGGGTTGTAATCTGAACTCTTTCATTATTGTTAATAAAGAGAATCTTTCTTCCATATGTGTCTTGAATGTCTCTCATATATTATGGTTTGATAAATACTTATGATTCAGCATTCTGTATATTATTTATATAACCTGTTTATATATATGTATCATCTTGTATTTGGAGGATTGACTCTTGACAGGTGAAGGAGAAGCATCCCTAAAGGCTTTGGAGGAGAAACAAACCGAAAGAGGACAAGTTAGGATCAACCGTCTTATATCAGGTGAGTCTTTCCTATCCTCCTATTTCCTTTACTGCACTTTAGATTCGATTGCCTGCAAGTTTCATGAGTATGTTGGTAACCCCAGACCTTCAGTTATAAGGTGTTTATTCCTGTACAACAGAACTGGCGACTCCGCTTGGGAGCCCGGACTGCTGTAGGTTGTTTATGTCACCCCTGACTAGTCTTTGCTTTGAATTTTGTGTGTGGTGTTTTATCCTAGTTCATTCTTATCACAGTGTTTGAAAGCCTTGTGGATTTTTCTTATCTTTTGAGAAAAAAATTGTACCTGTACGCGGGTTGCTCTTCTATGCAGTCACGTACAGAGGTTTGCATACGCGAGTTGCTCTCTTGGACAGTCACGTACAGTACGTGAGTTTCCCTTATACACAGTCGCGTACAAGCCTGGAAATAGGAACTTTTAGGATTGGGTTTGCTTGTCCCTCTCTTTGTGTAATTCCTATTTGTTAGTTGGCTTTCTTTATAGATACTGTGTTGTTTGTCTAAAGACCTTGGTGACCACACTTTGTGCTTTTTTTGTAAAGCCCTTGGGTTTCTTTTGTTTGGATTGTCTTCTGTTTGCATGCTGAAGTAGCTTGGCCCGTTTGGGTTATAGGGTGAAGTGTCTCTGTCCAGATCAGTGATCAGGGTTTTGGGCATTGTTTTTCCAGTCTATCTTTTTTATAATAGTCGGTTTGTCACTTACCTTTATGAGTTTACAGTGATCTTTTGTCATTGTGTGCACCCAAGCTAGGGTTCCTAGTGTCCCTTTGTTGGTTGATTCTTGGTTCTTTTAGCCTGTTCACTTCAGTTTGTTTGTTTTATACAGTTGATTAGATCCAAGTATACTCAAGTTTAGTGCATTTTATATGCATGGTAGAGTTTGAGCTTTTTAAAAAAGTGAAAAGAAAAACATTGTCAAGCTTTTGCATTTGCTTTTGAATAAGTAGTTTTCATTTCAGTTTTAAAATATAATCTCAAAAACTACAAAAAACATAGGCTTAGTTTCTTTTATCGTTGCATTTGTTCATCAATATATATTTACAAAAAGAAAAAGAAGTTTTCTTTAATAGTGGTAATTTGCTTTGAAAAATACACCTTTACTTTTTTATTTCTTATCGAGTCAAAAAACACCATAAGTACATCACTCCATTTCCTTCTGAGTAAGAAACAGCCCTTTAAAATGAACACAATAATTAAAATTTACTAGTAATTTTTATTTTTAGGGGCCTTTCACCTACTAGCTTAGGCTAGACTTGTGGGATAGGAAGTGTAAACTTCCCATAAGTTTTAAAATTCAAACGTAGTGGACCTTTCTGTAGGTAAATCCTTGAATTTATCAATTGTATCAGGGAAGCTCCTCTCAAACGGGAGTCAAGCACAAGGCCACGTGGAGGCATGGACTGAGGAGATAACCCTCTGATTCCTTGTCAAAACGTAAATCAGGACTTTTACTCATCTGGTGATTCTATCCTAGATAGAGTTTCAGGCTCAACTACCCTGCCCATGCGTATGAGTCAGGCTTGCGACTGTCCCGCCAAACTGTTGGTATAGCTTAGGTAGCCTTTAGTCTCTTGACATTTAGGGTTCATACCTAGGTAAACCGAAAGGCTATTTCTGGTTCACCTTGAATGGGATTAGAAGGTAACCCTTGTTGTAAGTGTAGGAGGGAGGTTGGGTGATTCCTCTGCTTGTGCCTAAGAAACACTTCAAGGACGCCAAGTAATCGTTCATCAACTTTCTTCGGGAAAGTATATCTTTCACCCTTGATTGATTGTTTGAGACTTTAGGAATTTTATAGTGTGTGCTATGTGGTTTTGCCTGTGTTTAGTTGGCCTTAGGGTGTGATTTGTCAAATTTTCAATCGTGGAAGACCAACCTATTAGAAGGTCAAGAAGTTTGAAAAACCTTCCTCCTCTCATCACATTGGAGCCTCCACCTCCACCCCAAAGGCGAAGATTGGACACGGACGGTTCATTTGAACCGGTAGGGATAAGTGAAGTTCTAGGTGAGCCAGAACTTATAGCTAACCATTTTGATCTTGATATAGTTGAGATAGAAGACTTGCAGACTGATGCGTTTGTGAGAAACTTTAACACACCCTTGACTGATTTAAACGATCGTGTGATCGTTCAGGTTAGACCTTTTAATTCACATATTTTAGGTGTCCCTATGGGTAGGATCATGTCTTCTGCGGAAGAAAGTCCTTTTGTGTTCACCTTAGCCGTTCCGGTTGAAGGGGTACTACCTTCCCCAATAAGTGCCCCTAGATCTATTATACCTTCTACACCTTCGACTCCAGCGAGCCGGGTGGTTCAACCACCAATTCACTCAAACCTAGCAGGTACTTCTGGTGATATGGTTACTGGGATCCCTAGTATACCTACTGTTCCTTCTTCCTTTCCATATACTACCCAGAGTGGTCCGGTAGGATCCTCGGCTTTCGTCTAAGGATTTCCTTGGAATGGGGGGCACATTCCCCCATCCGCTCCATACATAGGCCCATCACCTTCCTATGTAGGAGTGCAGTTTGGGAACAATACCTCTTATGGGAAAAGTTTCCAAACTTTGATTCGGTTCCGTTTACAAGCTCTCCCTTTTCGTTGTTCAACGTAGGGATACCGACTCCTGTCTTTCAGACCCCTGTTTCTATGGGGACGGCCCAAACTTCTTATACTACAACTCCCACACACAATCTTGTGGCTTACGGATGGAATCCGTTTCAGAGTAATCTACCCACTTCGCAACCGGTGGCAGGGGTCAACTCCACTTTTACCCATGTGCATTCGGGGGCAAGTCCCTCTAATCCCCAAGCTAGCACATTTAGTACTCTGGTTCGACCCAAACTTTCATTCCTAGAAACCTTAAACTTGCCATATTTGTCAAAATTGATGAATGACCCGGTGAGGCATGACCCCTTGGGGCCACCTGTTCCCACCAAATTGCCATCGGACATCCCTAAATTCAAAGGTAAAGTTGGTGAAGATCCTAGGGCTCATGCCACCACATTCCATCTATGGTGTTCTTTGAATTCACTAAATGAAGATTCAGTTAGGTTGAGGCTGTTCCAGAGAACCTTAACAGGTACCGCGGCAAAATGGTATATTGAATTGCCTTCTGCTGCTTTCAGTAGTTTCTAGGACTTGGCTAGTGCATTTCTTAGCCACTTTCAGCTTCTGGTCCGATATGATTTCAGAATGGACTTGTTGTCTACTTTAAGGC
Source organism: Pseudotsuga menziesii (assembly GCA_001517045.1). Taxonomy (NCBI): domain Eukaryota; kingdom Viridiplantae; phylum Streptophyta; class Pinopsida; order Pinales; family Pinaceae; genus Pseudotsuga; species Pseudotsuga menziesii. Next base: position 24,497 of record LPNX010122417.1, read on the forward strand.
AGAACAAGGCTACCCATATTCAGATCACATCCAAGAGTGGAGGAGGCAAAAGAGCCTTATAAAAGCCACTATTCCTCCTGAGTTCCTTTTAGAGTGGTTCCTTAAATCCCTGTTGCCCTACATATCTAAGGATGTATCCACCTCAGGAGTGACAAATGAAGAAGAAGCCATTCTTAGGGCCCAGCAACTGGATTTGATTTATTCACAATTTGGGATCTTGTATGAGATTATCCCTGAGGCACCGAGGCCTACGCACGATGCAGAGAAGCCTAAGCCTGGACCCCATGCCGATGGTGTGGTTGGGTCCGTTAACTCTCCCACCGTAGAATCTTTGGCTAAGAAACTTCATGAGTTGTCCGTTAAGCAGTCTACGGAAGAGGTAGAAAAGGATTCCCCCTCCCCCCATAGTGCAAATGTTTTTGCACAAACCTCTCAGAAGGGAAATCAGCAGCCCAGCGGGAAGAAAAAGAAAGGAAAGAAGGGAGAGGGAAACCAAAACAAGCAAAATCCTGCGAACAATGCTGATAAGGACAAGAAAGAAAAGAAGAAGGTCAAGTTCCCATGTAAGTTGTGCCACGACAACCACCTTAATCACCTTTGTCCCCTTATGGATCAAGCCCAGAAGCTGCTTAAATCTCAACAACTTGTTGTCCTGAAGGATTCTTTTCCCCAAGGACAGAACTCAGCTTCAGCTTCTAATGTAGCAGGGGGCACTCAAAGTGCCCCTGACCCAAACTATATCAACATGGTTCGATCTTTGACTTTTTTGCAGACAAGGAATAAAAATTATGAGAAAGAGACTCTTGAGAAGGGTAAAGTTGTAGGTGAAACTTCTAACCCTCTCACAATAGAGAAGCCTACTGAAATTATGCCGAAGATACCGAAAGGTGTCTTCAAGAAGACCTTGCATAACCCTAATGCTAGGGCTGCTTCAGACTACTCTGTGGTTGAATATTTATCCCAAACCCTGTGTGCAATGTCAGCTTTAGAGGTGTTACAGAGTTTTCCTACTCAGCGGGATGCTCTCTTAGCAGCTTTAGGCAGCATGGACTCATCGAGTCTCATGGCGAAATTTCATTTGTCTGATGTTAAAATTCCCCTACCTTACCATGTAGCCTTATCAATAGATGTCATCCATTGTGGAAAGACCATTGGAAGGGTAGTTGTTGATGAGGGTGCTTCTACATGTGTTATTTCCTTTACCTGTTGGAAAGCTCTCGGATCCCCAGAGCTGGTCCCATCAAACACTTTACTAGATGCTTTTGATGGAAGGTCCTTCTGTCTGCATGGTATCCTGCCGGCTTTTGAAATTAAGTTGGTAGGCAAAGTAGTGTCTATTGAAGTAGAAGTGATTGATGCTCCTTTGGACTACAATCTGCTTCTGGGAAGGAACTGGACTTATGCGATGTCCGCTATTGCGTCGGTCGTTTTTCATGTAGTGGTTTTTCCACATGCGGGCAAGTTGGTTACTATTGATTAACTTGATTATACTCGAAAAGGTCGTTTATATTCTAATGAGTCCGTTGTGCCATTGGTTGATCAGGTCAAACCTGCTGCACAGAGCTTGGGGGCTGGAATGTACACATCACTGATGGGAACGCTTGAACTTCTAGCCCCGGTTAATTATATTGGTTCTACTAGTGTGGGGAAGTCCATAGCTACGGTTGTCAATAGGACTGATCCTTGGGTTCTCCCATCTCCCCATGAACCGGAAGTGCCCTTATCGGCAGTGGAGGTAGCTTATCAAGCTATCATTCAAGCCACTGTTGATCCCATTCTAGATCCTCTAACAGTCTCGGAAGATCTGGAAGAAGTCTATTTGCCCGCATGGGCAAAAAATTCTTCGCACTCTATAGACTGTTTAGACATGGTTTTACCTTCTGACGAAGCCATTTTGGAAGCCATGAGTAGATGTGGTAAGATTTGTGAGGATCTTCATCACCGTTCCTATTTTCTTCCAGAACTAAGCAGAATAGAAAATAAAGAGTTTCGGTTGAGACTATCAGAAGATGTTGATATACCTATCAATCCCTTGCCTAGGGAAGGAATGTTTACTGAGGGGAATATGGAAAATATTTCCGCCACCATACCTATTAACATCTCTGTGAACCCTGATGTCATGGAAAACATATATATAGGTACAAATTTCTCTCCAGAAGAGATTGCCATCTATACTGCATTTTTTAAGGAATTCCGCGATGTCTTTTCTTGGTCATATGAGGAGATTCCAAGCATAGATCCATCGATTGTTGAACATGAAATATGAACATATCCTGATGCCAAACCGGTTCGATAAAATTTAAGACCTGTTAACCCGCGCAAAGCGGCGGCTGTGAAGGCAGAAGTTGAAAAGCTGTTGAAGGCTAGTTTTATCTATCCCATAGCTTTGACTGAATGGGTATCCAACCCTGTTCCTATTGATAAGAAGAAAGGGACTATTCGCGTCTATACAGACTTTAGAGACCTCAATAAATCCTGTCCTAAGGACAACTATCCCACGCCATTTATAGACCAGATCATAGATGCTTGTGCGGGAAGTGAGGTGTTTTCATTTATGGATGGTTTCTCCGGATACAATCAGATTCAAATGAAACCGGAAGACCAACATAAAACTGCTTTCATTTGTCCTTGGGGTACCTTCACGTACAATAAAATGCCCTTTGGATTGAAAAATGCTGGGGTGACCTTTCAACGGGCTATGAACTTTGACTTCCATGATATTAAAGCCATTGTCGAACCATACCTTGATGATCTGCCCGCACATTCTCGTAATACGATCCAACATCCAGATCATTTACAGTTAATATTTGAGAGATGCAGATATTATAAAATCCGCTTGAATCCCCACAAGTGTGTATTCTGTGTCGAGTCAGGAAGATTACTTGGGTTCATTGTCTCTAGTAGAGGCATCCAGGTGGATCCATTGAAAGTTGAGGCCATTGTAAATCTGCCTCCTCCTCATTCTATCAGGCAACTTCAAATCCTGGAAGGAAAGTCTAATTTTCTTCGACATTTTATTGTTAACTATGCCAAGATTACTAAGGGTTTCATGCGCCTACTCAAACAGGACACCCCATTTGTATGGGATGAAACCACACAACTTGCTTTCAAGGCATTGAAAAAATATTTGCTGTCGACACCCTTATTACATCCACCAGATTATTCTAGGGATTTTATATTATATCTGGCCGCGTCGGAGTCGACCATCGGGGTAGTACTAGTCCAGGAGGACGATAAGCTTATAGAGCATGTCATTTATTATCTTAGTCGTTCTTTGGCCGGACTTGAACTTAGATACTCCCACGTTGAGAAATTAGCCTTAGCAGTTGTTTATGCTCTGCAGAGGTTACGTCACTGCATTTTACTGAGGACCACCATAGTAGTGGTGGATGTGAATCCATTCCAATATGTTTTATCCTGATGGATTGTTGGGGGGGAATTTAATAGTCATTCTCCAAGAGTTTGACTTGGATTTCCAGTTCGCTAAGTCTAAGAAGTCCTTAGTTTTTGTTGAACTTATAGCAGAATTTCCTACTGAAGAAGATGTAGCGGTTGAAGATGACTCATTCCCAGATGAGCACATCTTCTTGATATCCACCTCTGATCCTTGGTATGGAGATATTCTTATATATCTCCAGAATTTGAAGTACCCTACAGCTTCCTCAAGGGAGGAACGACGTAAATTAGGCCTTCATGCGAAGAACTACCTCATTATAGGAGATACCTTATATCGAAGAGGGGTAGATTCTGTCTTGCATCATTTCCTTACCCATGAGGAAGCGAAGATTGTCCTAAATGATTCCCACAGTGGAGCATGTGGGGGTCATTTATCTGGGTTATCCACGGCCCAAAAGATACTACATACCGGTTATTTCTGGCCCACGATCTTTAAAGATTGTGTGGAAGCAGTGAAGTGCTGTCATCCGTGTCAGCTTTACACCAGGAAAATGCGGTCACATCCCGCTCCATTATTTCCCGTTGTCTCGGTAGGTCCCTTCATGAAATGGGGGATTGATTATGTGACATGCAACCCAGCCTCGACTAGGGGGCATAAATACATCATTGTCGCTGTTGACTATTTTACAAAATGGGTAAAGGCAATGCCTACTTTCAAAGCCGACAGGGAAACAACAACTTTCTTTGTATTCAATCATATTATAGCACGACTTGGTATACCCAAAGTGATTGTCACTGACGATGGTAGTCATTTTCAAAATAACTTGATGATGGAACTGACTACTATGCTCAGATTCAGACAAGAACATTCATCTTCGTACTATCCGCAAGCAAACGGTCAAGTTGAGGCTATCAACAAAACTTTAAAAACTATCCTTAAACGTACAATTGATGCAGCCCGATCTAACTGGCACATCATGCTATATCCTGCTCTTTGGGCCTACCAAACCAACGTAAAAACTGCTACGGGTTTCTCCCCTTTCCAACTCATTCATGGAGTGGAAGCAGTTACTCCGATTGAGTGTAAAATCCCGTCTCTAAAGATATCCATTCATGTGTTACCTGATACGACTGAGCTTGAAGAACATCTGGATGAACAGGGTAGAGATGCACTGACTGCTAATCAAGCTCATAAAAATAGGGTCAAAATTCAGTATGATAAATCGGTCAAACCTCGGGTTTTCTCTGAGGGGGAGCTTGTCTTGATTTGTGACCAAGACAAAGAACCCATGGGGGTAGGAAAATTCAAGCCCATGTGGTTAGGATCTTATGTCGTGTCGAAAGTATTGAGTAAGGGTGCATATGAGTTAGTTGATTTTGATGGGAACAAGCTGCCTGAGCCTCGAAATGGGCTCTACCTGAAAAAGTACTATGCTTAGGCCTAGCACTTTTTCTTGTATTTTTATTGTATGTATTTTTATGTACATTAGGTTGTCAATTTTGTTTTTTATACTATCTATTGGTTGTTGCATATGTCTTCTGAAAGGTATATAGGGTTCGCTGATGGTGCCAGCAGTCACACTTATAACCTAGCTTCGACAGCATGGGTTATTTATTCTCCCTCAGGACAGCTTGTTGCCGCGGGAGGCACTTGTTTAGGTCCCGCTTCTAATAATGTTGCTAAGTATAGGGCCGTAATTGAGCTCCTATGGGATGCTTTGTCACGTGGTATCATCCAGCTTGAGGTCCGTCTGGACTCTCAGTTGGTGGTTTCCCAGCTCAATCGGGCTTATCAGGTACAAAATCCTATTTTATTACGTCAGTTCATGCAAATTCGTTTATTGGAAAGACATTTTGAGGTTATTATATTCAATCAAATTCCACGAAATCAGAATCCATTGACTGATGCATATGCTAATTATATTTTAGATTGGCATCTCACACACATTTTATAAAGATATCCAGCAAACATATGAAAAACATTTATAAATAAACTGACAACAAAAAACAATATATATATATATATATATATGTAAAATATTTGTCCATAGATAGGTCAAGTCTGATCCTCAGATCCCGTCATATACAATATATACAAAAATATGGATCGTAGTCCATCAAAATGTCCTAGATCTACGTAGGACCACCCTGGTCACTTGGACCACCTTGGTCCCCATGGTCCCTCTATCCACTGGCTTCCTCAGCCTCTTAGGCTTCGGCAGCCTCCACAACCTCTATATATGCAAGCACCACTCTGACCACTCGCCTGAATAGACGTAGCCAGACCGGTGGAACTCTAACTACAAACTCCTGTATGGCAATTGGGATATGCTCTATCTGCAAGGTAGGTACTCTTTGGGTCAGCCTGGCGAGCTTCCCCTCTAGAACCCTGATCAGTCCTGGGTCTTCGCCTATGACAGGACAAACAAACATGCGTGGGTGCCCTTCAGGGTGGACCGATCCAATATCTGCATTTTGACACATTTATATGATTAAGACTTGTACATATGTATATATCTATCATTTTAAAATTCATAAAAATTTGAAAAATGATAAAACTTAAAAATTATTTACCTAGCTCTCCCCATGCTCCTCCTGGAGGGAGGACAAGGTCTGGGTCACCTCGGAATTCCATGCTGGCATATGGAAACTGCTCTAGTGCCGGTAGCTGTCGTTCCCACCAGATATAGAAATCATCATCATATACACTATGTACTGTGTCTCCTCCTCCTTGACAGAGGAAGATGTCTCCCCACCTACTAAGCCTCGACTGACATGGAGATCTGACCGGTAGAGGTATGGCAGGTCTCAATGCTGGTACTCTCAAAGAAGAAGAAGGCCACTAATATGCTCGCATAACCAAAGTTGTTTTTCCTTCCTCTCTTGCAATCGGACAGTTGTCTCTTCACGATAGGGACAACTCTCGAACACCAATCATAGAGAGCACCATGAAAACAGTCAAATTCCAGCTTCATTTGGTTCCGTGTAAGCCAAATGTAAAGAAGAGGATCCTGAAATCCTCACGATGGTGCTAGCAAGTACCTGTAGAGTAAAGTCATGGATATGTACAATAGGGACGCAACTCCCTCTCTTTTGAGTACCCGGTGTGCAAAACACATCTATGTAGTTCTGAACACTTAAAGGGTCACTGCCCCTACCGGTGCCCTCTAAGTTGACCGGTGCTCCTCATCGTGAAAAACCGGTAATGAAATACATGTCTTCAGTAGTAATCTCCAAGGTTTCACCTTGTAGGTTGAACATCCCCAAATCATGATCCCAATAATTTATCATGAACTCAAGTAGGCGGACATTGGCCCGCATGGGTGATGTGCAAAAGAATTTTAGTAGCCCACTCATTCGCAATGCATGTATAGTGGGCGCACTTTGGAGCGTTGCTTGGTCCAATATTTCATGCTCCCGTTCCCTCCATTCCAGAACCATCTTTTCACCTAGCAAAACAAGTAATTTGATTCAGTAATTCCATATAAAAATTCAAAAAAAATTTACTATCTTTAGCGTTTTATCCTTCACGCAGTACACGCAACTATCTAGTTAGACATGTCGTGTACTGTACGCGACTGTCTATATAGGAAACTCACGTACAGAATGCATGTACACGAGTCTTCACATCGTCAACCCGCGTACGCGCCGTGCCATGTTTAGGATGCTTTTAATAATGGAATTAAGAATCAAATTCATAATTGCTTGGATCAAAATGAAGAGCTCAGGGTGTAGGCTTACCTACAACTTGCGGAATTCGATTTCATCGGTTCAAATCTCCACAATGATCGAACAAAGGTAGAAAGAAAAACTTGCTTTTTATGGCTCAAAATTTCAAATGGTGAGTTTTGTTTTGATTTTCAACTATTTATAGAAATTATATTTCTTTAAGTGGGTCTTTTTCTATAGTTTGAAAATTCATTCAACTAATACCATATTTCTTTATGCTTTGGAATAGGTTTTTTCACCATTATCAAGTGTTGTTGCTCCAATAGGGTGGTTTTGTCATTTCCAATACATTTTGGCATCTTTGTTCAATCCACATTAACCTTAGCATTCAACATTTTGCCACGGACTATGGTATTATAAGCCATTAGTTCCCTGTTTTTACCATTGTTCTTCCGTGGATAGGACCATTTTTTCATGAGTATCTTCCTTTCAAGCCTATCTTGTTCTTTGGTACTCATGCCGCAACTATTTCAGGTACAGGGGTATCCTCTTATCTATTTTTCACGCCAAATAGAGATTATTTTGAATCTCTTTTTACAAGCTATCCCTTTATAGGACTCCCCGCCCTTATAGAGTTTCTTTAGGCCCAGGTTTGACTCCTTCAAAACAGACTTGACTGTCGAGTTAACTCGTCCATTCAAGCTCGTTAAGAATATGTGAACGGGCATCCGCATTGGTGGTAGGTTATCTCTTTCTCGGACCATGCAGAATAATACGAGAAAGGATCGCTCTCTTTTCTTTTTGAATTGAGAAGAGTATTCTCAGGTATAGGTTTATCACTTTTTCATACCTGAGGGACTAAATTTACAGAAAAGGAACACCCGGTTTGAGCTTAGTTTTCTCTTTTTCGTGCTCTGGACCTAAACATGAAAAAGATTATGAGTGTACTTTGTGTCTTTGTCATGCTCATTAAACACTTAAGAACAAAGCAACGAGTTTATTGTTGTAAGCCCCATTTCTCGTAACCAAATGGATCTTTCCGAATGATCTTGCTTTCCTTCACACTCATAAAACTCAAGCTATTTTATGTTGTTTTGGAAGGAGCGTTGGGTAGGTGGTAATTTAATCTTTTTCGGACCTCCCTGACTAAGTACGAAAAACGTTCACCTTTTCTTCTATGGAATTTAAGAGAGTTCTTCTATGGTATGTTTTATACTTTTTAGGCCTCACGAGACTAAATTGGATGAAAAAGGACCCCCCTGGAGTCTTCTTTGGAGTTTTCAGACTCTCGAAATGTGAGAACACCAACTGAACATGTACTAGTTCGGGCTCATTAAATCCATGAATCAGTGACACTATCAAGCATTATTTTCCCGTCTCTTCAAGCTTGTTAAAAAATGAAGAGGGATCTGAGTTAACTTTCCTGGACTCGTTAAAATTTAATAGGGAAGGTAAGGAATAATTTTTCTCTTGTTTTCAGTAGTGGCAGCACGTCCTCCTTGAACATAGCACTCTTTGTCTTTTTCGATATCCATGTTTCAATGATCACTTTTTGTTCAACTATTACTTTGAGTTTCCTACATCTCCTCCTGTTCGTTATACCTAGGGAATTTGATCATGTCTCCTACATGACAGATAAGTCTAGTTGTTCTATCTATAAGTTAACTGATGCCTTGGGTCATCTCTGTGTTGTGCTCATTTTTCAAGGACTTCACCCAATGTATGATCTCTATCCTGATCACATCATTGTTATATCTGTTATCTATTGTGTCTCCCTTCTTTTACCCAGTTCCTAGTCACTCTTGTGATCCGTTGGAGGATCTATTGCCTTCCTTATCATAGCATGGTTCAGTTTCAGTACTTCCTGATGACAAAGACCTAGAGTTTTGACGATCGTACCTCAGGATTCACTTCCCTCATTAGTGAATTCATTTGCTTCAGTTGTCGATTATCACCTATTGATTGACAAACTGTTGAATCCTTTCCATGTTCGACTTCAGCTTACCCTTATTCACATGGCTTGGATTGTACTGGTTCTTTGGGATTATTTATGAAGACCTTAGTTCCTCACCTATGGACTAAGTTGCGCAAGATTATGTTCTATTCATATACACAGCTTCCAGATCTTTGAAGACTCATCATGTTTGTATATTATGGCTTCGATCCACCTTTGTAATATACGTGGTTTCATACCTGTATCATATGATGTACTCAAATATTGTAAAGGAGCTAGTGTTCCAGTAAATTGAACATAGGATCCTCATATATGACTTTGTATATGACATTACTATGTATTTGTTTCAGGTACTCTCTCTGCTCCATTGGATTTCTAAGTTCTCCAAAGATAAAGATTATAATGTATTTCGGCCATCATTTCCCTCTGAACTCACACATTAGGGGGCATCTGTTATCCACCTGAATGGAACCTCCCCGTCCAAGTGCCGACATTCACTATGTTGGCACACAAAAGGACATTTATGGATTGAGGGTTTCCCAAAACACTATAGATGGGCTTATTATGAATTACATTTATCATCCATCCAGCTGGTTATTTTTACCTTTTAAATATGTCAAGTCTTGTACGTGACTCTTATTATATGAAACTCGCGTGTTGTACACAAGTATCGGTTGTTGCATCTCGCGTACAGATTTGTACGCGGGTTACCTTTAGAGAAACTCATGTGTCATACATGAGTTGCCAGTATTGATACCCACGTACACCTTCCTTTGACATTAAAAATAAAAACTCACGATTACTTGAGATTTGTTAAGCCCTTAACCTTAATCACCTTAACTGTCTCAACCTCCTCAACCTTCGAAACTGCCTTATTTCACCAAGTATAAATACAGGCCTTAGGGAGGGTGTTAAGGACATATACTTGAGAGCAAAGTTATGCTGGTGGATTTTATTCAGAAGTCTTTGGAGCAGTGGAAGTAAGAATCCTTTGGTTGCAGAGGAGTCCTTGTCTCAGTCGTTGTGTTGTAATCTGAACTCTTTCATTATTGTTAATGAAGAGAATCTTTCTTCCATATGTGTCTTGAATGTCTCTCATATATTGTGGTTTGATAAATACTTATGATTCAACATTCTGTATATGATTTATCTAACCTGTTTATATCTATATATGTATCATCTTGTATTTGGAGGATTGACTCTTGACAGGTGAAGGAGAAGCATCCCTAAAGGATTTGGAGGAGAAACAGAGTAGAAGAGGACAAGTTAGGATCAACCATATTATATCGGGTGAGTCTTTCCTATCCTCCTATTTCCTTTACTACACTTTAGAGTCGATTTCCTACAATTTTCATGAGTATGTTGGTAACCCCAGACCTTCGGTTATAAGGTGTTTATTCCTATACAACAGTAATCCCGGTATTTCCTTGGGAAATATATCCTTAAATTCTATGAGAACCGGAAAGTCTTCGATGTGTTGGTCTCTCTCGGCTTCTACATTTTGGATGTTTACTACAAAATGTTTGCATCCTTTCCTAATGCACTTCTTTTTTTTTAAGGCGGATATCTGTCTAACAGAGACCTTCTTAGGTATGCCTTGAATCTTTGTTTGATTTGCTTGGATATTAATGCACAATATTGACTTGTTTATACAATCAAGAATCACATGGTGTTGTTCCAACCAATCCATATTGATAAGTACATCGTACGATCCTAAGGGTAAGATATTCAAATCTATTCTAGAAGGGAAACCGTTCAAGTTTACTTCACAGTCTCTTACTAGTTTTGAAAATTTTATTTTTGTACCAGTGGCTAATTGTACTAGCCATGGTTTCTCATGTTTAACTTTGCCTATTTTAGATGTTTCAACAATATTGGGTGATACATAGATTCAGAAATCACTAGGATCAATCAAAATTGAAATAGAAGTGTTTGAAACGTTATCTTCTATTTCGACCATAGTAGCCTCATGGTCTTCTTGTTGGCCATCCAATGCTGCATAAATCCAATGGTGTTGTTCCAACCAATCCATATTGATAAGTACATCATACGATCCTAAGGGTAAGATATTCAAATCTATTCTAGAAGGGAAACCATTCAAGTTTACTTCACAGTCTCTTACTAGTTTTGAAAATTTTCTTTTTGTACCAATGGCTAATTGTACTAGCCGTGGTTTCTCATGTTTAACTTTGTCTGTTTTACATGTTTCAACAATATTGGGTGATACATAGCTTCAGAAAGCACTAGGATCAATCAAAATTGAAATAGAAGTGTTTAAAACGTTACCTTCTATTTCGACCATAGTAGCCTCATGGTCTTCTTGTTGGCCATCCAATGCTGCATAAATACTAGATGTGATATCCATGTCCTCTATTGTTGGGTCTTGCTGTAGATTGTTTAAGACTCCACCAGTATTGTTTGGACAATATATGGAATAGTGGGGTCCTTGGAATTTCCAACATTTAATTTACCGTGTGGCAATATTGGCTCCTCTCTTTTTTGTTGGTCTGTTGGAATTTGGTGCGAGAGCATTTGTCTTTGCACCTATCTTGTTGAATATTTTGTTTTCTAGAAAACTCTTGTTCTATTTTCGGTAAGCCCATGGTTTAAAACCAGGTTTGTGGTTGTTTGAGAAGGTCCTAGACCTATCTGGACTTTTGTTTATGTTTTCGTGCTTGAGTTGTTCATGCTCATAACAAAACCTAGATTTTTTCAAGGTATTATCCAAAGTTTTGGGCATGTCAAACTCAATTCTCTCTTGAAAATTGGGAGGAAAACATCCCAAAAATTGTTGTATCTTCACTTTCTCGTCCTTTATGTAAGGAAAGTAATGTAACAAATCCAAAAATTTGCTAATGAAGGAATCCATGGTCATGGAGCCTGTCCTTAATTCATCAAATTATTTTACTTTCGTGTCGAAGAATCTCTCAGACATGTATTTCTCCTGAAATATTATGTGAAAGCTATTCCATCTGATTTCCTTTACCTCATCATTTTTTGTATGCTTTAGGTATCTCCACCATCTAGGTGCTTTTCCATTTAAATTATAGATGGATAGATGGCCTTTCATTTCACTATAGTAGTTGTGTACTCATAAGTATTTTCTCATACCTAGAAGCCATTCTTCATCTTTCTCCCCGGTATTCATCTCTCCTTCATAGGTTGGGGCTTTTATCTTTCAAAATTCTCCTTGGAGGTTGTCATCATTTTTCTGCCTCTTTTGGCAAGGAGAAACTGAATGATCATTGGAAATACTATAAACTATCTTTATGGAAGTTCAGGTGTGTGCTATTCTTTTTCCCCTTCCCTTGGGCTGCTGGATCATTTGCGGTGATTATTTTAGTTAGTTTTATTGGTGGAAGGAGTAGGTTGTCCATGAGGAATTCCTCCCGTCATGTTTCAAAGTAAAGCTTCATTAATTGTTTGCTGCTCTTTTCTTTCATTCATATTGTCATCTTTAAAGCTTTGCAAGTTTGCTTGTAGAGTCTGTATGGTTTTAATTAGATCATAATTTAATTCTACCACCAGTTATTCTTCTCGTGTAGGGGAATTCATATTTCCTTGTTGGTTGTTGTCTTCTTCTCTATTCATGATATCGACTATTCTTTTAGATCCTGCAATTAAAATATTTAGTAACAAAATTTTTATGTTAGTTTAAACAAAAATTTCAGAGATAGTTTTGAAATGTTTATTTCTGCAACAAATGTTTGGTAGCGCCCATTAGGTCTCTTAGTGTTTGAATTTAGGCTCTAATACAATTTATAATGTCCCTAAAATCCATAAATAAATAAATAAATCGTAGGCTAATTAACTGTTAGATCTTAAGGACATCTTCATTTTCTACTGCGAAAAAAAAAACTTTTTTGTAGAACTGAACCTAAGTTTCGTCTGATGTTTTCCTTATGTGTTTTTGTTCAGTGATTATGATGTCCTACATGATGTTGTTCTATACTTTGACATCTTTATAAGATTACCTTTCCTATCTATATTAATTATTGATATTTGTGAATACTTATTTTGTTTTACGTCTTACTTCTGTTTTACGTGTATTTAATTCGTTTATGGTTTATTATGAAGAGGCTTACTTACCTCAATATGTCAAGGGGTGAAGTCGCGGGGTTCTGTCCCTTAAAGGTCCACTTGGAAAGGTAAGGTTCCTATGCTACGGGTTTTACTTAGTTCATCATGAGATAATGCACGTTTTTATTTTGCTATGCAGGTGATTTTGTTGGTGAACTTAGTCTTGTGAATGTGGAAAAAACATCTTCCTAACATCTACAACATTATACACCTAAAGAACACTATTCCTATGCTCAAAATTTTAAAATAGGAAAAGGGTCCTAAGCCTAGACTACACCTTGTATATATGGTAAGAATGGGTTATGATATATATATATATATGCATGTTATAAACTTTATGCTGAAGGTTGAAAAAACTTGGATATAATATTTTATATGTTTGAACTATAGTGTGGAGGGGTTTGTGTTTATGTCGTATTCTAAGCCATCGAAAATATGTCTTATATCCTAGAAATTCGCAATGATGGAGGGATTAATACTTTAAGGTGATGGGGTTTTAAATGATGGCAATAAATGTGAAACCAAAACTATGCAAATGTGGGTTTTTTATTTGCATGGAGGTGGTGGACAGGTTGGCGCATTGAATGTGCCTTGGATTTCGGATAATGTCTTCCTTAAGCGCAGTGTTATTGTTTTGATGTTATTCTTTTGGTTTTAGTTGTGGTTGAGATGGAGGCCGCATGCTCCAGGTGAGAGATGCACAACCAGTATGCTCTGTGCTTGCATATAGGTATGCATTCATCATTGGTTTGCACCCTTCCGTTGTTTGTTTGGTTTATCGTTTGATTGGCATACTTCTGATCTAAATCATTTAGTTGTTCAAGTGAGGAGAGTGTGGGTACTTTTCTTCCTTTAGAAGGCAGAGCAATGGGTTTCCCACACAACCAATCTCTTGCTAAGCCCCGAAATGGAAATGGGCCTTTACACTTGTTTTGTTGTATCACATGGTTTCGAAGCTTAGGTATGGGGAATGTATGGTTTGATCCATTCATTGTTTGGGGTTTAATAAATGGTTTTGGGAATTTTGTATACATGACTGTGTAAATCCTTTCATGGATCTCTCATTTGTAAAATTTGATATATTTGACTGGTTAAAAAGATATTCGGGTCTGTGTATAAGTTTTACCAATTGCTACGAAACGGATTTGGTTTTTAGTTTGACTTAGAATAGAATCTTTGTTTTTTGTATGAGGCTCTATGTTTTATAATGCATTTTCTTTTAAATATTACAGTGCCATTTCTCTTATATGGCACATATGATGCCACGACTTCGTAATTGATGCGTATGGTGCTAGAGTGTGGTTTTTAAATTGAATGTGTTTGTTTAGATGAGGAGGTAGATTGGTTTGTTTATAACTTGGTCGCTTCTACAGGTAGTTGTAAGCATAATAGACCAGGATTTGCGGTTGCAATGTCGCCTATGTATGTAATTTGGTATTTATGTGTAATTTGTGTCTGTGTAAGTAATGTTGTTTGTGAACGAGCGTAGCTCTATTTCGTAGTTTTATATACATTTTTTTAAATGAAATGGGGGCATCCTATAAGGAGAAGCCCTGTGTGAATGATACAGTCAGTAACGTGTTTGTATTTTTGTTGTATACCTACAGGATTCGATCATGGGCTCTTTAAATACTGTGACTGCATTTAAAGATTATAATACCTTGTTTTGTTAGTATGATTCTTATGGTGATTAACATGTTGGTTCTTGGTATTCCACTTAACGCGATGCGTTTTAGAAATAGACTCTGTTTAGTTTGGATATTTTAAATGTATTACTGTAATTTATTAGACCGGTTTCACTGATAGCGATTTGTTTGTAAATAAATTGCAGATAAGCAGCCAATCCTTACAAGATTTGAGGGTTGGGCTGGGTGAAATAATTTTTACAAGTGTTAATATTTTGATAGCATGATTTCGAAGGAAATATGGAAAGGCTCTCGGCCTTCACACCTTTGGTAAATTTTATAATCATTTTATGCTATTGGTTACAATGTTTTGTTTCATGTTCTCTTTGGTTTAATGGTAATAGTTTATCAGTATTTAAATTTGGAATGATGCGTTTCCTGGAAATATGAAATATGCTAGCACTTTGATTTGTTTTAAGGTTTGAATTTGTGAATTAACAGGGTCGATCTCTGGTCTGATTATTTATAATTGGTCTATTTGCTATTCACTTAATGTTGGTGCAGAGTTTATATAATGTTTATTTTTGGGAACAAATGAGTTTGTTAAGGTCATTAAAAACATTTCTAGGAATTAAAGGCTGATTTTTAAGTTTAAACAAATAGAATATCCTACAACATAAAAATTAACTAAAGATATTATCTAAAATATTTCAGACTGAGTTTCATAATTTAAACAAAAGGAATCTAGTTGAAGCATGTATTAAATATGCAAATCTTCAATCAAGAGAAAAAATATTATAAGTAAAAATATGTAAATATGATTAATAAACTAGAGAAGGTAAAAACCCCATACCTACAACTTTCAACTTATTAATGGCTAAAAACCCTACACACTTAAACCCACATAATTAATAAAATATTAGATATCTCTGACCTCAGATATGTTAACCGGATAACTTGGGAACTACCATTTTCCTCCCAAACATGACTCGAAACCATTCCTAGTTTAAATCTGGATACCCCCGAGCTGGTTCCAACATGCAAGTATTCTATAAAGGTAAGGATTCTCCTATGTGTAATATCAGGTGTTGTATAAGATTGCCTTGCTTTTGGAAATGCTCTCCAAAATTATTAGAAAAAATGATCAGATCCTTAAGCCTTCCTTTGGCTTGGGTCTTTATAGACAATCTTTAGGAAAAAGGGAGGTTAAACTTCAGTTAGATGAAGAATCCATTAATTTCTTCAAAATAAAATCTTTAATCGATTTATGTGAGGTTAATAATTTTTTTCCTTTAACTTGGGAAGTCTTTTGCTAGTTCCTAATTTGACTCTTTAGGATTAAATACTTATTTATTCATTTTAGTAAATAATAAATACATAGACTCTTTATTTATTATTTTTAGTTATCTTTATTTTCTTATATATATACTATATAAAATTTATTCTTTTATTCATAATATATATAAACTATATACATTCTTGTTAATACTTAATTAGGCATCATATAACATTATATCATTTACATGGTGCTTTCATTAGCTTATAATCATTTATTTTATCAAGGCCTTTAGGTAGGGTTTCTCAACTAAGTTAGGTAGCTCTAAACCTCCTTGCATGTTGGATTACCGCATGTATCATAGTAGTTCTTTGGTACTAGATGAGAAGTAGAAATTCAAAAGTTCATTTAATCAAATTAAAATAAGTAAGATAAGGTTGGGTCTTTTCAGAGTCATTTTCACTCAACACAATTAATTTTCAGTAACTCCTAGCACTATTCAGAGCCCAAGCTCAATGCTAAAAACTGGGAATTACACTTAGTGCAATTCCAGAGCCTATCACTCAACACTAATAAAGGATGTACTTGTATAATACACCGAGGGATACAATGGCCAAAGATCCTATGCTCTAGAGCTTATGCTCAACATCAATTTGGAATGCTCCAGGGCTTATGCGGAACACTACCAATTCTTATATTTCATGTGCTCTAGAGCTTATGCTCAACACAAAAATCTCATAAATCATGTGTTCCAAAGCTAATGCTCAACACAAAATCTAATAACTCATGTGCTCTAGAGCTTACGCTCAACACAAAATATAATCACTCATGTGATCCAAATCTTGCGCTCAACACAAAATCTCATCAGTCATGTGCTTCAGGGTCCACGCCCAACACATTATATAACTCAATCATGCATTCAGTCTTCTACACATTTCATGACAATATTCATCTCAGTATATGCATTTAAGTTAAATCACATAATATATCCAGTATATCATCCTACGACAATAATCTTGTCCATCCGGGTCCATGCCCAACATATACAATCACATACAAAATAAATAAACATATGCATTGGCTTACGCCCAATATATATAACAAATCATCATAATCATGTGCAGTGGGGTCTTACACACAATATGCAAATATAAACATCAAAGTAACTAATGTACAATGGGGCTCATGCCCATTATTGTTAAGTTCAAAATTAGGGATATTACAATTATGTTTCATTCTGATGTTTATGACGGTTATGTTGCATTCTCATGTTTATAAAAGATGGCCTATGCCAACAATTCCCAATATGTGTCACATTAATAATGTGACATTCAATGTTCACATTGTAAAGTATATCATGTGTTATGTTTCATTCTCATGTTTATAAAAATGGTATACACTTGCAATGCCAAATATGTGGTACATTAATAAAGTGACATTCGACGTTCACATTGTTATATGACTAAGATGAAAAAAGGGTTATGTCCCATTTTGACATTCATTACGGGTTAAAAATGATATATACATCGAAACAACTGAAAATGTGGAATTCATTGTTAATCGAGGATTATGTTGCATTCTAATGTTTATTAAGGTTATGTTGCATTTTCAAATTCATCAAGGGTTTTGTTGCATTTCTATGTTTATAAAAAATGGTATATATTAACAACTCCTAATATGTGACACATTAATTGTAATAACCCAAAAATTCATAAAAATTTAAAAATTTTCATGTAACATAAAATGTTCAAGGATGTCACTGTCTATGAATCAATAACTGCTAGGGGTTACTCGAAACAGTAGTAATTATAATTGAGCAATGTAATTCTTTAGTTCTATATAATTTATTTATTTATCTTGAAGTACCATGTTACAGATGTTAAATTCAGCAATTTATGTTTAAAAAGGGTAGGAAAGAAAACTACATCCGAATCTCATGCTAAGTGTGTTATTACTATTTTATGTCAAGTAGCAAAGAACCTTAGATGAGATTGGGGCTTACTTAGCTTACATCTAAAGTAGTGGAGTGATGCTTCTTTTACAGGTTCTAAGCAAGTAAGTAGTTTTGTTACCAGTAAATTCTAGATCGAGAATAACACTCAACTAGCATAGGATAAAATGCTAGTTAAATTGTTTATTTTGCAGCTTGTCCTCGTAAAAGGTATTGTTGGTATTTCTATTGTTAGAAGTCTACATGAATGTTTGTAATAACATTAATGTAAAGGAATGGGCTTACTGCAGTTATGTTTACTACCACAGCACTTGTTTCATTAATCATCCTCCTTGTGTTTTCAGTTATAAACTTGTGTTACATGCTTAGATGGTGTATATTAAGGACAATTATACTTCTGCATTAAGAGAATAGTGGCCTTAGAATTCTATAAACTAGAATATATGTTAAACTTATTTGCGAACAAAAGTACATACTTAACGCTAGTGTTGGTATAATTACTGCTTATGTTTATTCAAGTTCTTTCCAAAACTTTAATTATTCTAATTAATGATCCTCCTTGATCAAGTAATTGTTTTTAATTTTCTTGTATAATAAATCTCATTTTATATGAATATTTATTGACAAAGCATATATTTGAAATTTAATTCCATGCTTAGACTAAATCCTAGCTCAAGGATCTCTATGGTTAAATATTTCTATATAATATTGGTTCATTCTCTATTGTTTGTACCTTACTATACCAATAGAAGCATTATAATTTAAAAAAATGAGAAGAACATAAATATACAAAAGTTAAAGTTTTAAGTTGTGAAAAAGACCCTAGTCTTTCGGGATTACTTCCCCATTGATGTTTTCGTTTATTAAACAATATCAATAATAAGATTAAAAAAACATGAAAAATAGTCTATCATAAGGTTTTGACTTTTAACACAATTATTTGTGCAGGTTTAAGAGAGGATTTTGAACTATAGCATGAAACCCATAATTTGCAAAAGATTTGAGGGAGATGTGGTTGATGTTCAATGATTAGGTTTTGTTGACCTCGTGTTGCCATATAAACTTGTCTCAAACCCAAAAATCGTGTTTTGTTTTAGTCTTGGCTGTGGAGTGGTCGAGCTGTAAGCTCATGGCAACCAGGATTATTGTCAAACCTCCACTCATTTGCCTGCAAGCCTTCATGATCCATAACGAGCTGGTGTAGAATGAGTGAATATGAAGCTTACTGCTATCATGAGGTGTTTTTGACTGTCAATAAAGAGTGTTGAAGGATGGGAAGTATTCATCGTCATTTCTTTTATTATGAGAGTTTGTTTACTGTGGGTGTTTTTAACCATGCACAGTGTGAAGAGAGTTGCTGAAGGAATGGGTTGAGTTCTTGTTTTACTGCTTGTTTCTTCTCATGGGTTTTATTCTCACCTCGTCGTGGCTTGGGGTTTCATAACTGAACAATACGAACTACATTTTCTCCTATCAGTGCTCCAAACCCACTCTTGGTATTAACAAATGAGGCTCGAGTTGGCTTTCCATGTTCAAAAAGTTGTACATCTCTCTAAGGTAAGAAACGAAATTGATTTTAAAGTCTTTTTGCACAATTTAAAATTATTATTTTATAAATTACATGTATCTAATCAAACTGGGGTTTTCTCTGTGCAGCCTCTCAAGATCCAAGCTTGGTTCTGAAGAACTCCACCAACAAGCTTCCATGAGGGCATCCACCCTGGTAAGCCTCGGTTTCACCTGGGGTTCTCCTGCACTAGTTGTGTGGTGGATTAAAATGTTACTGCTGTGTGTTGTTGGTTACCTTTTTGGTCATGGTTACTAAATAATCTATTTGATTTTTCATTCCTTATTGGTTGTTTTGTAGTGAAGGGTTTTGGGGCTTCCAAAGCTATGATTTACTGGGTTAATTTTTTAGCCTCTTCGGCCAAGGTTAAATTATAAAATGTTTTTTGGTACTTGCTTTAAGTCATAACTTTTACTGGCAGGGCATCGGGTCGTTATATGAGGGTTTATTTAGGGTTTTTAAAGAAAACTTAATGGTTGTTCTTGCAGCGTTTATTTTTTTTTCAAAGGGATTTCGTAGATGAAACAGATGGTTGTTTTCTTTTTGGTGAACTTTGTTTGTATAAAGATACTTTTACTCGGGATTTTAAGCCTTGACATATGATGTAAAAGGCTATAGGCCAAAACTATGTTTGTTCAATTTGTTTTTAATATTAAAAGAATTATTACAGCTTAAAGCTGAATTAATAGTATCTATGTTTGGTTAATATTTGTATATTGTTTTTATACTAGCTATGTTTATTGTTAAATACATTTGAGGATTTAGGTTAAGTGGATTAATAGTTAAATTTTTTTTCTCCCAGATGAATTATGATTTGAAGGAAATTCACACTAGAATACTTTTGATAAAAGCATCATTATTAATGCAGCAATGAATTCAGAAGGTAGAATAGAGAAATGATATTAGTGAATAAATTTACCTATCTTGTGTACTTTTGGATTATACTGCTATATTTTTTTTTGATAGTTATAAATTATGATTTTATTTTTTTATAGAAGAAGAGTTATTTATAAACCGTAAATCTTCTTTAAAGTTTACAAAGCTAGTAATTTGGTTCAGTAAACACTAGTTTGAGTTTTCACATAAGTGAGATAACTCAGTAATTATTTAACCTAATTTAATATTTTGGTAAGTTAAACTTAGTCTAGATAATTTATTGTCTCTATATTATCTATTTAGGATTGCATAATAGTTTGTTGGTTTTACTGTGTAAAATATTATACATACCAGTGTGTATTACTTAGGATTTTTCTTCTATCTTTATTGAGTTTAATTAAATACTTTAATAAATACATGGGGGCTTCACTTGTTGACCAATATCCTATCACGTTAGTTCATATTGTGGGTTTTAAATTATCAAAAATTGAACCAATATATTGCAGGTATTGGGGGGGATGAGGGGTTTAAGGTGGGGGTGGGTAGGGTGGTTTATAAGGATTGAGATATAAAAAGGGGTGGGGAGGCATTTTTAAGTATTGGGAGGGGGTTTCAACAAAAAGAGTTTGGGTCAATATCTCTGGAAATTAAGGGTATTCTTTAATATCCCACGATCGCACGTGCTATGTGAGAGGTTCACTAAGTGAAGTCCCCATGAATAAATAACACAAATACAACTGAAGTTCTATAAATAATTTATACAAAATACTATAGAGAATAACCATTTGCATCTACATTCATATTTTATTGAATCCACTGTTTGAAAATAAATAAACCTACTGTACTAGAGTACTACCTTACAAAAGGTGTGGAAAAATACAATTTAGGTAATTTCTTTCTATCTATCAATTTACTCAGAAATTTCTCTACTACTTTAACCTAATTTAACTAGTTACTAACTTTCACAGCATATATAATTATCCTATTTATTCCTAACAGAAATAAAACAAAATATCTATATTATTGAAAACTCTTACACTTTCCAGGTACAGTAAATAATTTAAAATACTGAACTAATCAAAACCTGGAAGTATAGATGAGGTGAAAACAACTTAAGGAAGTTGTTCCTCCCAACCAACTCCTTGAGAAGAGCTGGAATGCAATTCTCGCGACCCCCAAGCTTGTCTCCTGGTCCTCCTGGTAGAAGTACTGGGTGAGAGATGTACTCTAGAAATATTATGCAACTCCTCTGAGTATTCAACAGTAACTCAATTATGCTTATAGTAGTCTGAACTCAGTTGAGAATAGCTGCACTAGTTCAAGTCTTCAGCATTTTCCACTCAAACTTACTTCAGCTAGTGCCCTCCATCGAATTCTCATGTGCACTTCATTCACTCAGAATGATCACAATTCCAAAATGAGCAGCCTGAGCTGTCTTCAATGGGAAGTTTTATTAGCATGCCTAGGTCTTTTGGGTCAGTTTTTACTTAATGAGCCACCTACTCCTGTTCCACTTTATTGGGGAATTAGGACCACAAAGATAGGGTATTTTCCACCTGCAACAGCTAGAAGTAGTTTGAGGATGCTGCCACATGTCAATCTACTCTCAACCCAGTCTCCTCCACCAAGTGACCAGTAAAACACTCATTTAACAACTTCCCTAAGCTGTTTTCTCATCTTTCATTTATTTATTAATAAAATATTTTGAAATACATTAAATTATTCTTCACCCCACTTGGTCATTAATTACAAACTTTAACATAAAATATAACATAATGTTCCTCAAAAACATAAAATTGTTTTGCAAATTGGGGCATGTGACATACACACCCCCTTAATTTATAACATCGTTCTCAATGTTATTTATTCATCGTCCTCAGAATTTCCCTGAAATAGAATTGGATATGCATACCACATATGACTTTTCAATTCCCAGGTAGCTTCTTCTGGACAAGTTCCTTCCATTGCACCTTCACCTGACCAATGGTGCGATTCTGAATCGATATTTCCCTCCTTTCAAGGATACAATCTGGTTCCACCAGAAAATATCTTTCGGGCTCCACCTGCACATCATTCCAATTAATAACATGAGTAGCATCATGTACATATTTTTTTAACACAGAAATATGAAAAACATTGTGAACCTTTAAGTTTGGCGGTAAAGCTAACTGATATGCTACCTATCCTATTTTGGACAGTATTTCAAAAGGTCTGCAATATCAGGGTGCTAACTTTGCACAACTTCATAACCTCAGAGAACTTTTTTTAGGTATCACCTTAATAAAGACATGTTCACCTACCTAGAACTCCTTTTGAGTTTGTTTAAGATGTGCTTGAATTCTTTGTCGATATTGCGCAACTTTCAAGTTACCTTGCACCTGTTTTACAATTAACTCCATCTCTTTTACTAATTCAAGTCCTAATACTAACTTTTCAACTAGATTACTCCATGAGATGGGGGTATTGCACTTCCTCCCATCAAAATTTTAAAAGGACTATATCTTGCTGAGGCTTGGTAGTGATTATTGTAAGCAAACTCTACCAAGTGTAAGTAAGCTTCCCATTTACCTGGATGGATGCTGATTTTCAGTCTTTACTTGCTGACATTCAAAGCACTTAGCAATGTATTCCACCAATTCATTTTTCATGTTTGGAAAAAAATAATCCTTTCTTAGCATAGATATAGTTTTTTGATAACCAAGATGCCCTGAATAAGAGGGCTTATGAATTTCATTTGAAATAAGCAACTTAATCTTAGGTACATTAGGTATGTATAGTATATCTTTATATAATAATAATCCATTTTCATTTAAACTATAACCTGTACTTAAAATTTTAATTAAATTGTCTCTTACCATTGCTTGTAATTTCCGATAATTTTCATCTTGTCCTATTCCTTCATCTAGTTGTTCTTCTAAATTTGTTTTATAGGTGATGATTGTTGCTGTAAAATTTAGTTTTGCATTTCTACATAAAGCATCAACAACCTTATTCTCCTTTCCTTTAATATGTTGTATTTCAAAATCATACTTGCTGAGGAAATCTAGCCACCTAGCTTGCCAAGCATTTAAATTAGGTTGATCCAACATATATTTTAACCCTTTATTATCTGTCATTAGTATAAACTTTATTTTGATTAAATGATGATGCCACATTTTTAAGGTATGTATGACAGTAGCCAATTCTAAGTCATAGGTCGCATAATTTTTCTCATGAATCTTTAGCTTCCTAAACTCATAAGAAATGACGTGTCCTTCCTGAGTTAAAACTCCACCTAAACCGTCATTGCATGCGTCAATACATACTATAAAATCTTTATTAGGGTCAGCAATTCTTAAGATTGATGTAGTGGTTAATAATGTTTTTAACTTTTTAAAACTATCTTCACACTTTTGACTCCACTCAAATTTATTCCCTTTCTTCTATAAACAAATTATGGGATTTGAAATTCTTGAAAACCCTTTGATAATAGCTAGTAATCCCCATGAATGATCGTACATCAGTTACGTCTTTTGGGACTGGCCATTCTTCAATTGCCTTTATCTTTTCAGGATCAACAGAAATTCCTTCTTTAGTCACTACATGACCCAAATATTGTATTTTATCCTTAAAGAAATCACATTTACTAAATTTTGCATAGAGTTGATGTTCTCGTAACTCTTGTAAGACAATTTTTAAATGTTCTTTATGTTCTTCTTCATACTTTGAATAAATTAAGATGTCAGCAATGAATACAACCACAAACATATCAAGGTATTTATGCATTACATTATTCATCAGAAACATGAAGACAGTCGGGGCATTAGTAAACCCAAATGGCATAACAACAAACTCGTAGTGACCATAGCTGGTCCTAAAAGATGTTTTAAAGATGTCTTCATCTTTGATTCGAACATGGTGGTAACCAGATCGTAAATCAATCTTCAAGAATATAGTTGATCCACGTAGTTGATCAAACATATTATCTATGCGGGGTAACGGATATCTGTTTTTAATAGTCATTTTATTTAGTTGACGGTAATCTATACATAATCGTATTGTTTCGTCCTTCTTCTTAACAAAAATAAAAAGTGATCCCTAGGGAGACACACTGGGTCTAATATAATTCTTATCAATGTGTTATTTTAACTACGACTTTAGTTCATTTAATTCCAGTATATTCATCCGATAAGGGGCTTTTGAGATGGAAACTACACTAGGTACCAGCTCAATAGTAAAGTCTAACTCCCGCTTCAGAGGAAATCCTGGAAGTTCTTTCGGAAAGACATCCGAATACTCCCTCGGGATCAAAATATCTTCCACTTTTAATTTGTCTTCGTTATTAGTAGTTTCTTCATTAATTACTGTTACAGCAAAGGCTTTACAACCCTTCCGAACATCTCTCTTAAGTTGCAAAGAAAAAATCTATCTTATAGTTGTTTTCCTAGGGATTCCTTTTACATTTATTGTTTCTCCTTCATTATTTACGCAAATAAATGTTTTATCAAAACAGTTCAGGACTACCCTATGTTGTTATAACCAATCCATACCAATTAACATATCCTAAGAACCTAAAGGTAAAACATTAAGCTTAACAGAGGTTTCAAACTGATCCATTTTTACTACACAATTCTTAACAAAATTGATCACCTTCCTTTTTGCACCAGTATTTAGCTGGACTAACCAATACTTTGCAAACTTTTCTACTGATAACTTACATTTTTCTACTAAATCAAGAGAAATATAGCTTAAACTAGCCCCTAGATCAATTAAAATAGATATAGGTATTTGATTCAGCTTACCTTCCACTTCCACCATGGAAGTTTGGTAATCCGTCTGCCTATTCTCCAGTGTTGCATTGATCCTGGGCATTGTCCTTGGTAGATCACTGACAATCATATCCTCCTGTATCGTATGTATGTTGCTAACAGTATTCTTCCAGCTGGGGAAAACTGATGCATAATGAGGACCATTACATTCCCGGCACTTTACTGGTTTCTTTCGTTCAAAATTCTTGGTATAGTTATTGTGATTATTAACAGATTCTTTGTTTCTTTGACCATTTGGATTTATCTCTGAATTACTTTTGTTCCCTTGGAAATTTTTATTAGGAAAATTTCGTGTGTTATTATTCTTAAAATTTTGGTTAGGTATAAAACCTTTCTTCCTCTGTTCAAAATTATTAGCTCTTTTAGCCTTCCAGTTTGTCATACTTTCCTTTTTGCAAATATGTTCATAACAGAAACTCACCTTTCTCATTGCTTCTTCTAAATTTTTTGGATTGTCATCTTCAATTCTGTCTTTTATATGAAAAGGTAAGCAGCTTAGAAATAGTTGTACCTTAGGCTTCTCATCCACAATATATGGCACATGTCTGAGCAGACTTAGAAATTTATTGTTTAGTTCTTTCATGTTCATTGTTCCCAATTTTAATTCATAAAATTTGTTAGCCCACTGCTCATAGTATTGTTCAGACAAAAATTTGTTCTTAAAATATTTCTTAAATGTACTCTAGTTAATGTTTTTCTCCCTAATGCCTTTTACTCTTTTTAGTTCCTACCACCAAATATATGCCTTCCCAGTGAGGTTATAAATAGCCATTCTGGCTTTCAGTTGATTAGAGTAATTATAAATTTGAAAATATTTCTTTATCCCAAACAGCCATGATTCAACCTCTTCTCCCTTCTCAGTTTCACCATTAAAGTTTTCTACCTTAATTTTCTTCAATTCTCCAGAGATTTCTTCGTAAGATTTAAACTTTCTCTTTCTCCTATGATGACTATCTTCGCTACTATCACTAGTATATTGATAATTATTTTTATGTGGATCGCCATAAACCTCAAAAGATGAGCTACTTTCAATTTTAAATTGTTTATACTTTTTCTCTGTATGTTGGTAAGGCATATCTTCAGAATCTGTTCGTTTATCTTTTTCTTCATTCTGAAATATTTCCATTAAAATTTGATTTAGCCCCTTTCGAGCTCTCAGAATTCTCTCATTTTCCTTTTTGACCATTTCCATCTCTATTCTTAGTTACTTGACTATTTTTAATAATTCATAAGAGTTGTTAGTTATTTCTTCTTGTATAGGTTCTCTTTTAGAATTACTTAGTTTAGTATATGGGGACTCCTCATCCACATATTCTTCCAATCTTTCTATACCTACAGTTAACTTAGAATCATTCTCTGGAAGTATAATTCCAAAGAAAAGTAAAATTAGTATGCATGTTTTAAATCTACTATTCTATTTATGCAAGTTGAGCCACATTCAAGCCTAGTATTTGAACCTTCTGCTCTGATACCACATGTAATAACCCAAAAATTCATAAAAATTTAAAATTTTTCATGGAACAGAAAATGTTCAAGGATGTCACTGTCTATGAATCAATAACTGCTAGCGGTTACTCAAAACAATAGTAATTATAATTGAGAATTTTAATTCTTTAATTCTATATAATCCATTTGTTTATCTTGAAGTACCATGTTACGGATGTTAAATTCAGCAGTTTATGTTTAAAAAGGGAAGGAAAGAAAACTACATCTGAATCTGATGTTAAGTGTGTTATTATTGTTTAAATATGTCAAGTAGGAAAGAACCTTATATTCGGGGCTTACTTATTTTACAGCTAACATAGTGAAGTGATGCTTCTTTTATAGGTTCTAAACAGGTAAGCAGTTTTGTTACCAGTAAATTCAGATCGAGAATAACACTCAACTAGCATAGGATAAAATGCTAGTTAAATTGTTTATTTTACAGCTTGTCCCCATAAAAGGTATTGTTGATATTTCTATTGTTAGAAGTCTGCATGAATGTTTGTAATAGCACTAATGTAAAGGAATGGGTTTAGTGTAGTTATGTTTACTGCCACGGTACTTGTTCCATTAATCATCCTCCTTATGTTTTCAGTTATAGACTTGTGTTACATGTTTAGATGGTGTATATTAAGGACAGTTCTACTTCTGCCATTAAGAGCATAGTGGCCTAAGAAGTCTATAAACTAGAAGATATGTTAAACTTGTTTGTGACCAAAACTACATATTTAACGCTAGTGTTGGTATAAGTACTGCTTATGTTTATTCAAGTTCTTTCCAAAACTTTAATTATTCTAATTAATGATCCTCCTTAATCAAGTAATTGTTTTTAATTTTCTTGTATAAGAAATATCATTTTATATGAATTTTTATTGACAATGCTTATATTTGAAATTTAAATCCATACTTAGACTAAATCCTAGATCAAGGATCTCTATGGTTAAATATTTCTATATAATATTGGTTCATTCTCTATTGTTTTTACCTTACTATACCAATAGAAACAATATAAAAAAAAAGAGAACATAAATATACAAAATTTAATGTTTTAAGTTATGAAAAGACCCTAGTCTTTCGGGATTACTTCCCCATTGATGTTTTGGTTTATTAAACAAAATCAAGCATAAGATAAGAAAAACATGAAAAATAGCCTATCATAAGGTTTTGACTTTTAACACAATGATTTGTGCAGGTTTAAGCAAGGATTTCGAACTATAGCATGAAACCCATAATTTGCAAAAGATTTGAGGGACACGTGGTTGATGTTCAATGATTCAATTTTGTTGACCTCGTGTTGTCCCAAACCCTAAAATCACATTTTGTTTTTGTCTTGGTTGTGGAGTGGTCGAGTCGTGAGCTCATGGCCTCCAGGCTTATTTTCAAACCTCCACTCATTTTCCTGCAGGCATGTGCGAGCCATAACAAGCTGGTGTAGAAGGAGTGAGTATGAAGCTTACTGTTATCGTGAGCTGGTTTTGACTGTCAATAAAGAGTGTTGAATATTGGGTTGTATTCGTCATCGTTTTTTTTACTATGAGAGTTTGTTTACTGTGGGTGTTTTTAACCATGCACAGTGTGAAGAGAGTTGCCGAAGGAATGGGTTGAGTTCTTGTTTTACTGGTTGTTTCTTCTCGTGGGTTTTATTCTCACCTCGACGTGGCTTAGGGCTTCATATCTGACCAATGTGAATTTCATTTTCTCCTATCAGTGTTCCAAACCCACTCTTGGTATTAACAAAGGAGGCTCAGGTTGGCTTTCCATGTTCAAACAGTTGTACAGCTCTCTAAGGTAAGAACCGAAATTGATTTTAAAGTATCTTTGCACAATTTAAAATTATTATTTTATAAATTATGTGTATCTAATAAAACTGGGGTTTTCTCTATGCAGGCTCTCAAGACCCGAGGTTGGTTCTAAAGAAATATACCAACAGGATTCCAAGAGGGAGTCCACCTCAGTAAGCCTCGGTTTCACCTGGGGTTCTCCCGCATGAGTTGTATGGTGTATTAAGTTGTTACTCTCATGTGTTGTTGGTTACCTTTTCGGCTGTGATTACTAGATACTCTGTTTTATTTTTCATGCCTTATTAGATGTTTTGTAGTGAAGGGTTTTGGGGATTCCAAAGCTATGATTTACTGGGTTAATTTTTGAGCCTTTTCTACCAAGGTTAAATTAGAAAATGTTGTTTTCTACTGGCTTTAAGTTGTGACTTTTACTGACAGGTCATTGGGTCGTTATATGAGGGTTTGTTTAGGGTTTTTAAAGAAAACTTAATGGTTGTTCTTACATCACTTCTTTTATTTTTAAGGGCTTTCATAGCTGAAACAGATGGTTGTTTTCTTTTGGTGAACTCTGTTTGTATAAAGATACTTTTACTCAGGATTTTAAGCCTTGACAGATGATGTAAAAGGATGTAGGACAAAACTATGTCTCTTCAGTTTGTTTTTAATATTAAAAGAATTATTACAGCTTAAAGTTGAAATAATAGCATCTCTCTTTGGTTAATATTTGTATATTATTTTTATACTAGCTATGTTTATAGCTAAATACTTTAGAGGATTTAGGTTAAGTGGATTATTAGTTAAATTTGTTTTCTTCGAGATGAATTATGATTTGAGGGCAATTGGCAGTGGAATATTTTTTTATAAAAGCATCATTATTAATGCAGCAATGAATTCAGAAGGTAGAACAGAGAAATGATATTAGTGAATATATTTACCTATCTTGTGTACTTTTGGATTATACTACTATTTTTTTTTTCATAATTATAAATTTTGATTTTAATTTTTTATAAAAGAAGAGTTCTTTTATAAACCCTAAATCTTCTTTAAAGTTTACAAAGCTAGTAATTTGTTTCAGTAAACCCTAGTTTGCGTTTTCACATAAGTGAGCAAACTCCGTAATTATTTAACCTAATTTACTATTTTTCTTAGTTAAACTTAATCTGGATAATTTATTGTCTCTATATTACACATACTAGTGTGTTTCTTCTATCATTATTTAGTTTAATTAAATACTTTGATAAATAACAAAAATACAACTGAAGTTCTATAAATAATTTATACAAAATATTGTAGAGAATAACCATTTGCATCTGCATTCATATTTTATTGAATCCACTGTTTGAAAATAAATAAACCTGCTGTACTAGAGTACTACCTTGCAAAAGTTGTGGAAAAATACAATTTAGGTAATCTCTTTCTATCTATCAATTTACTCAGAAATTTCTCTACTACTTTACTGTAATTTAACTAGTTACTAACTTTCACAGCATATATAATTCTCCTATTTATCCCTAACAGAAATAAAATGAAATATACTATATTATTGAAAACTCTTAAACTTTCCAGGTACAGTAAATAATTTAAAAGACTGAACTAATCAAAACCTGGAAGTATAGATGAGGTGACAACAAATTAAGGAAGCTATTCCTCCCAACCAAATCATGTATAAGAGCTGGAATGTAATTCTCAAGACCCCTAAGCTTGTCTTCTGGTCCTCCTGGTAGAAGTACTGGGTGAGAGATGTAGTCTAGAAATCCTCTGCAACTCCTCTGAGTATTCAGCAGTAACTCAATTCTGCTTACACCAGTATGAAATTAGCTGAGAATAGCTGCAATAGTTCAGGTATTCATCATTGTCCACTCAAACTTACTTCAACTAGTCCTTTCCATCGAATTCTCATGTGCACTTCATTCACTTAGAATGATCACAAATCCAGAATGAGCAGCCTCAGTTGTCTTCAATGAGAAGTTTTATTAGCATGCCTAGGTCTTTTGGGTCAGTTTTTACTTAATGAGCCACCTGCTCCTGTGCCACTTTCTTGGGGAATCATGACCACAAAAATAGGGTAGGTTCCACTTACAATAGCTAGAAGTAGTTTGAGGATGCTGCCACATGTCAATCTGCTCTCAGCCCAGCCTCCTCCACCAAGTGACCAGTAAAACACTCATTTAACAGCTTCCCTAAGCTATTGTGTCATCTTTCATTTATTTATTAATAAAATATTCTGAAATACATTAAATTATCCTTGACCCCACTTGGTCATTAATTACAAACTTTAACATAAAATATAACATAATGTTCCTCAAAAACATAAAATTATTAGATTTTTATCATTCAAGCTAGCATTATGATCTTTAACTAAGAGAATAACATGCACAACAATAAACACAAGAGACAAGAGACACAAATAATTTTTCTCAGGGAAACCATAGAGGAGAAAACCCCGCAGCTTCCTCGGAGATAGAATCAGCACCAAAAGTAAAACCTGAAAACATAAAGATGATCTCCTGACAGCAGTAGTCTCTCTCTTGTCCCAGCAACATCTCTCTCACTTATGTGCCCCAATGAGTGAGTGTGTGTGTAATAAATAAAGAGGCTCACTCTCTATTTATATTCTTTCATTCACTTAATGTCCACTTTAACATGTCGGCCGCACTTAACAATTAATTACTAGGGCCAACATCTCTAGGAGAGTCTAATAACCCTAATGCCCCACAACTGTGGGGACTTTAACCCTTGATCAATACGAGGGTTATCCACAATGACTTTACATGACTTGTTCACATTATAGAAACTCCCGATCGAAACATCGGGGCATGAAATGACTCAATTACATTACAAAGACTTCCCAGAATGAACATCGGGGTACAATACATAAGATATACAGGTGAATACATTCTGAAGTTACACTTACATCAACACTCCCTCTTAACTAGGAAGGTATTCTCTCGACATAATTTATCAGCACAAGTCTTGTTCTCTGTATTATCTGGATCATCATCGAGTCCACGTCATCTTCAAGTCATCTTCATCTTGATCTGGATCATCACTCGATCTGGATCATCATCACTAGATCTATATCATCACTCAATCTACATCATCTTTGCTAGATCAACATCACTAGATTTGGATCATCACTTAATCTGGATCATCACTGCTGGATCATCATCACTAGATATGGATCATCAATGGGTTATCATCACTGGTGCTATCTCTTGATTCTTCTCGTCACAGGAATTTCAACAGAGCCAACCCTTCTCATGTTGGTTGTAGGCCTAGCCTCCATGTAGGTCTTATTCAATGGTTATATCTGACCCTAAGTCAGAATGGCCCACCTAGCACTTACATTTGACCTCATCTCGTTAGAAAGGCATGCCCAGCACTCACATCTGACCATGAGAGGAACACATCCACCATCATGTCAGAATGGCCCAGCCCTTACATCTGGCCATGGGAGGGCCTTTCCTTCCCCCATGTTAGAATGGCCCAACCCTTACATCTGACCATGGGAGGGCCCAGCTTGCCCCCATATCAAAATGGCTCTCAATCCCAAACTAAGGGTTCATGGTAACTGACTAGGTGCCTCCATTCTCCTAGAGAATGGCATCAGCCCTTACATATGACAATGGGAGGGCCCATCTTGCCCCCATGTCAGAATGGCCCACCCCTTACATCTGACCATGGAAGGAACCAATCCTCTCACCATGTTAGAATGGCTCTCGGTCCCAAACAGAGGGTTCCTGGTAACTGACTAGGTGCCTCCATTCTCCCAAAGAATGGCATCAGCCCTTATATCTATTAAAGTGGGAACACATCCCTCAATCACATTAGAATGGCCCTGCATTTATATCTGATCATGTGAGACTATATCTAATAGTCATATCAGAATGGCCCTCAGTCCCAGACTAAGTATTCCTGGTAACTGACCAGGTACCTCCATTCAGAGAATGGCAATCAACGCTTATATCTGATCATGTAGGAACCAATCCTACAGTCACATCAGAATGGCTCAACACTCATATCTAACATGGAAGGAACCAATACTCTCACCATGACAGAATAGCTCAGCCCTTACATCTGACCATGGAAGGAACCAATCCTCTCACCATGTCAGAATTGCTCACAGACTCATCACTTCCCCTTGGAGGGAACCTCGATGTGGAGAACACCATTATTCTCCCGAAAGTACTCAAGCTTCACTTTGGCCAATGGCTTAGTCAACACATTAGCTAATTGTTCATCCATCACAACATACTGGAGCTTCACTACTCCTCTTTCCACCATATCCCTGATATAGTGATATTTGATCTTGATATGCTTCAACTTGTCATGGAACACCGGGTTCTCCAACAACTTCACACAACTCTAGTTGCCGCAATATATACAAGTAGAGTCTAACTAGAGATCAAATAAATCAGATAGTAGCTTCCTTAGCCATATTGCCTCACAACTAGCTAAAAAATCTATGACATACTCTGCTTCAACTGTACTCAGTGCCATGCAAGACTGTTTCCTGCTAAACCAAGATATCACACCTGATCCCATACTGAAGCAACACCCTAAAGTGCTCTTCCTATGGATGGTACTTCCTACCCAATCTGAATCAATATAACCTTCTAGGTTAATCTTTTGATTCACCTCATACTTGAGCCCACAATAAACTGTACCCTTCAGGTACCTCAAAATATGCTTTGTAGCAATCAAGTGAACATGTCTCGAATCTGTCAAGAATTGTCTCAAGGTGTTCACAGCAAAGAAAATATCTGGTCTCGTATTCATCAAGTACATCAAGGACCCAATCATCTGACGATACATTGTGGCATCAACCGACTCTGATGAAGAAACACTCAATAGCTTCAGGTTCAATGCCATAGGTGTGGTCATGGCCTTGTAGTCAATCATCTTGAACCTCTTCAAGATCTCTACTACATACTTCCCTTGTCCCAGGCAGATTCTGCCACACCTCTGTGCCTAGAAGGTAGTGCATCATATCCAAGTCCTTCATCTCAAACTTAGTAGCAAGTCTCCTTCTTGCAACTTCTGTCAAGAACAAGTCATCAACATATAATAGGAGCATCACTTGTCTTCCACCTTCAAGCTTCAGGAAAAGGTTGGAATCCTCTTTACTCTCAGTAAATCCTAGAGTCATCAGTAATCTATCCATCCTGTTGTACCATGTCTAACCTTAGGATCTTCTACAGTCACTCCCTCTGAACCAAAGCATCATTCTCCCTCTGTCTTTCATACTCTATGGTTGAAACATTATGTACCAGAGTGAAAAGTAGCTTCCTCTGCTACTAATATTCTGTGTATCCATCTAGGATCACTAGATACCAAGTTCCTCTATATTGACATTTTTCAAAAGTTCTTCTCAGACCCATTTGTGAGCTTGTCATCCTCTATAGACTTTCATCTTCAACCTTGTAGCAAAGGTTCATATCTTCATCAATCTCATCATGTATGTGTTATCCCATGGGTGTCTTCTGAGCTCATACAAGGTCTTCTTTCATTTGCACACATGATTATTCCTGTCATGTGTCTCAACTCCCACTAGCTGCAAATGTATATTCATAGTCTATGCCTTCTTTTCATGAGAAGCCTCGTGCTATGAATCTTTCCTTGTATCCCACAATGTTTCCATCTATTGCATGATGGAACTACGAACTTCCCTTCACGTATCGATACTGCATCCTAGACATCATTCATCTTGAACTAGTCTTCCCTTTCTTCTTGGTTACTTCTTGATAGTTGGAAGGTTCAGCATCAACGATGCCGTTGCATTCGTCATATTATTCTTCATCTTGCATTGTCGTCACTTTTTCTTCAGAACAAGTCTCATCCTTCTTTTCTTGTAGGCAATTATGTATGCAATCTTTCCTACAGGTCAAATGCATTTGTATGGTTAGAAACATTTCATAAGGAATATTCATAATGGAAAATTCTTATGCATAAATATATGATCATGCAACTATTTTGGCCAATACAACATTCATCCATATCTCACGGAAACTTTCTAGATGCCTTCCATATCTACCAGGACAACATTGAGATTTTGCACTAATCCAATATGTTAGCAAAGAGGTTTCATTCTAGATAAGCAGCAATGGAGAGTTGTATAGCACCATGAGCTACTTACCCATCACATGCATATTAGTAGTATACTGTCATTAATGCAAACATTCTATCATGCATAATACATTAACTGAATATAAACAAGTGCATAACAAAACAATATCATGAAATGACAATTGAATACTTATCTTTATTTGTTTCGTGGGTACACTCCTTCATGAGACTTCAACTTCATCGTATTCTTCATTCATAATAGTATCATTTCTTATCCAAATGCTAGGATGGATAAGAGGTTCTTCAAGAGTTGATTTGTTTGTATTCCTCATCGCTTGAGGGATCTTCTTTGAATGGTGAGAGATTGATCTTCAGTTGCTCCCATATTCTCTTCTCTTATTACGAGTCGAGCTTCTTCTTCTTCCCAGAGTCTATTGAAAGTAATCACTTCCTTCTGGAACACATTCCTCGCATGAATAAATCCCATGATCCTAGGATGCCTTTCAAGGTGGCTATCACCACTTCTGCATTCTTCAATTCTTCTTTTACTGCTTCAATTTGTTCTTTGATTTGAGATACTCTTGTAAAGTATGACTGTATGGTCTCTGCATTCTGGATCTTTACTGTAATATCCCCCAAACAACAAACTTTAAATTACAGTTATATTTGCTATTTTTTATTGTTTAATAAATTTGGATGATAGAAAATCTGCCAAAGAGTCTGGGAAGGACTATGTAATAAAAAAACCTTGGGGTTAAAAAACAGTGAAAACAATAAAGTGGAAACAACTAGGTTAAATGAGGAAACCTACATGAAACAGTAAAGGACAAGAATGGCTAACTTCAGGGAACCGGAAAGAGGTGTCAGGAGTGCATAAATGGCATAGACACCCCCTGGAACTCAGGGATATTATTAGCTCTGGAAATTCCGTGAGGAAGAGGAGGGGGCTAATGAGAAAAATACCTAGGCAATAAAATTTTGGGGATAAAAGAAAAAGCATATGGTGGAGTCAAGACGCTGCTTAGTATGTTGGAAATACTCTTGCTGTGTGAGCACCTGGTGTTAAGCAAGAGGGTCTGATAGTAGACTGAGATCCGAAGCTGGAGTTAGTCGTCCTTATTGTTGTCATGCATGGTTTGGCCCGGGGGTGACCAGGTAGCAGCATAGCTGAACCTAGCCTACGGTTCGGAGGAACGTGGTTGTATCCATCATATTACAGACTTCAGATTTACAATTTCTTTTAGTATGTATAAGCATTTCTTTGTTTGAAAGAAGATCATCTATGTTGAACCTAAGTATGGTACAAAAACCTAACTGAAGGAACCTGGCTGAGTTTATGATCATTATTCTCTATAAAACTTTTAACTCACTATTCCACAGCTACCACAGAAGAGTTAAAAGAAAAACCCTATCAGCAAAATGCTCTTTCCTGTCTGAGCTATTGGGTTATACTAGCATATCCAAACAGAGAAGATGTACACTGAAGGCACAAACCTATGGGGATGAATCGTTTCACTACAATTTCAGGATTCTCCTTTAGCATGTTCACTAAAACATACTAAAGTCACAGTCAAAACTAGATAATCGCACCACTTAGGTAGCCAGTAAAATGTTTGCACTATACGTGCGGTCCAAGAAAACAACTTGTAAACTGGTTAAACCCTACCTTTGAAATTTGTCTAGAAGGGAAGCTCGTCATGGCCTTAACCCGCAAGCAGAGTATCAAACAACCTAAGTGTCAAGACTCAAAATTTCAAAAAATTTAAAACTTTTTATAATATAGCATATAAACACATTAAATGCAATCATTAATGGTTTGATTATTTTATGCTAAAGAATTGCAACTGAAAGATCTTTACTTGTACTTGACTTATATGATGAGTTCCTTGTCCGTTACTGATTGTCTTCTGTTTGTAACCACAAGGGGGAAAATGCTATGACAGATTGGGCTTACTTAGCTACTTCAGCTAACGCAGCAGTTTTTGTTTCTCTTACAGATTTACAGGTAAGGTTCGGGTCGCTGCTAACGAAACTTTTCAAGTATTAAAATAGTAAATTACTGTACCACAATCGTTCAGTAAAATATAAATGTATGCTAGCTAGTAATAACAAGCCTCACAGGTATTGCTTTTCCTGTACTTCTTTCAAGAATTTTCAATGATAGCATAGTTCAGAAATACTAAAGAAATAGATAGCTAAATCCATTTATACTAGCGACACTAAGTATCCTTATGGAATGCTGAATCATCATTGCGTTTACAGTAGTGCATTCATACTATTTAATGTCTAGCGTAAAGTTTATATCTGGATTTTCAAGTTTGATCATAAAATCTTTTTACCTATTTGCTATTTGCCAAGTCCTGACGAGTATACAAATTCAGGACATGTTTGACTGCAAAAATCAATTATAAAGAATGAAATAAGTAAATTCCATAAATGCCTTACTTCTAGCAGTTACAGGATTTTCTTCTAACTAAAAGTCTTCACTTAGTAAATTCCAAGAGTGTGGAGTGATGGAAACTATTTTATTTC